>OZ010786.1:324128097-324728097 GCA_963932465.1 Maratus speciosus
TAAGTTTGAATCTCGTGTACCGAAAACAAAACCTCTCATGACTGCAAAACAAAAGCGTATAAGATTGAATTGGTGTAAATCAAGACAATTATGGAGTGAAGAAGATTGGAAAAATATATTATTTAGTGATGAAAGTATTCGGCGATTATTTTGAAATTTTCCATTTTTTGAATATTGTGTCTAACGCTTGATTGCGAACAATGTAAATAATTTGCTATATAACATTGATTTTTACCATGCCGATACAAATTAACCATACAAAGTTTAATAGATTCAGGAATACCACTCACACAACCCATTTTAAGACGAAAAAGCAAATAAACTGCAAAATGAATACTGATTTTAAATAAAATCGTCTGAATTTAATCAATGATGCCACCAGCTATGAATTGGTGATAATTAAAGGAGAATTAATGTGAAATATTCTAATATTTTGAACCACTTGAATAAATATTCTAATATTTTGACTTTTCAAAATCATTTTTTTTTCAATTAATCTTTAAATGATATTAATTTTAAGATAATAAATAAGTGTAATCAACAGTAAGTTCTTAATAAAAATCATATTTGCATTAAAAGACATTAAATTACCAAACGATATTTTCAATTTGTAAAGAAAGTAATTATTCTAATATTTTGAATATGAGCTGTACTACTTGTATTATAACACTCCCTTATTTCTGAAAACTGGAATAAACTAGTGGGAAATAATCAACATTTCAACAAAATTACCCTTTTATAGACATGATATTTAGGAAATACAGGGCGGTTACACATTTTTAGAATGATTTCAACAAACGATTTTAAAAACGCAAATATTTTTGATGATTTTTGACCAACAGCTTATAATTCGAAATTAAAATTATCATCTGATAATCTTCAAATTTATTTGTCTTTCAAAATGGCTTATGTAAAAAAGCTGTTTATTGGAAAATACATTTTTTTGCTTTGTGAGAAGAAATATTTTTATTCTGTAATAATAAAAAAAAAAATAATGTGAAATGCATGGCATAAATTTTCTAAGTACAAAATAAACAACATTATTAATCAGACAATGAAATCCCATCAAGCAACACTTCTACATGAAATGACTCCGAATGAATACCCTAAAAAGGTTTATACTCTTTGTAATGTTTCTAAAGTGAAATCACTGGCAACAAGAGAAGATCTGCCCAGATATCAATTCCAGAGTTTTTAAATATGTCTGTATCAACAATAAACAAAATAATAAACCGAGGTTTACACCTTAAAAAAAAAATCCCTGCCAGCTCGGGCCTACAGGCGGAGGTAGATTTCGATCTTAAGTACTAAATTCTCCAACAAAACTTAAATCAAGATTAGAGATAAAACCCAGTTTCTTCACAAAGAGCGAGCTGTAGGGCGCTAAACTTTTTGTAAAAATTGTAATATACACGAATACACACACACATATATATGGAATAGGTTTAAAAAATGGCTACAAAAAATTCAGAGAACCTTAAAGTGTTAAAATATGTTAATATTTCCATAGTCGGGTTTTTATCATGTTTTAATACGTTTCTTCAAACTTACATGGCGTTACATATTCACCTGCTGAGGTCCATTATATTTCCAATATGCATATTTTTTTAATTCGTCAAACTATTTATTTTGAGTTTTCATGCTGAAATCTTGCTCTAGGAAACTTATGACGTAATATTCAATTTGTTTTCAATTTGTCAAACTATTTAATTTTACACGTGAAAATTTTGCAAACGAAAAGTAATTGTTGTGGTGAGAATTTTATTATTTGTTTTTTTTTTTTAATTGTTGGCAACAGCTATAACGAAAAACTTTTATTTTTTTCCTGCCATTGTTGTGTAAGAGCTGGTTTTATCAGAATCATGTTAAGACAGTATTCAAAATTTTGAACCCTCCCCATTTCCACCATATTGGGCCGATTTTGCCCATTTTCAATCCCCGCCGAGATATTAGCCATCTCAAAGTTGTTGGCGAGTTTGAAGATGATTCGTGCATAATTGCGACTTTTATCGTGCGGACAAAATTTAGTACATACATACATATATATATATATATATATATATAAACTTTTTAGGTGGGGGTGGTTTTGGGTTCCTGGGGTCCTATAATGAAAAGTTATGAAGGAATTTTTCAAAAGTCGCACCATGGTAACGATTGCAATAGGTAGTATTTCTTACGAAATCTACCTAAAAAAAAACAATGGTTGCAGTCTTTTGACAAGGCATGTGGCTCAACACATTTTGCAGAGCCCTGTATGAAAATCATTTAGCAGGAGATAAATGGAAATAGAACATGACCTTTGATAAATCATGGGTTTACTTAAATGACTGAAAAAAGAAAAGGCATATTTATTATCAAAAACATAGAAAAACAGATGCCCAAACTGGATTCTAAGAATGGAAAGAAAGTTTCAGTAAAGGTATTATGATTGTTGCAGGTTTCTCTCTTAATTAGAAATAAAAAAAGTGGGGAGGTGGGGGGGGGAGAAATGCCAATCATACTATCAGGAGAATGTGTTACATCTGATTTCATCATGACTAATGGATTCTGGAAAGTAACGTAAGAGGAATGTCAAGGAATACCCTATAAATTAAAAAAAAAAACCTTCTACAATGGTATGCATGACACAGACTTATAATACAGAAACAAGCTTATCAGATCAAACCTTAATAAAATTAGCCGTTACAAGTTAAACATTAAAAAAAGGGACCGAAAATCATTCTAAAATCGTGCAAAACACCCTCCGTACATAGAAGAATAAAATACAGAAATTCTTTCTTATTCAATTATCTAGTTCTAAACAAAATAAAAACTATACAAGAAAAACAATATTGATCACTTTCATCATGCACTCAAACTAGGGCTTAATTTGCGCCTGAGCCCACCGGAGCTCAGCTCCGGTACTTCTCTGTTTTTAGTAAATATTTAAATATTGGTCGGAAATCGCCGGAGCTCATAAATACAGGGCTCCGGAGCCCAATGCAATAGCTCTTTTTTTTTTTTTTGTGTGTGTGTGTGTATCATGAACGCTGCCCATTTTAAGGCTCTGTTCTGCACATTTACGAAATCACTTTCATTTGGAAGTAGATACGTATATGTATTGTTATTCAGATACGAAGCAATCGAACAGTGTTTCCTCTTTTTCTATAAAAGCATTAACTCTTTCGGTGTCAAATTTTTAATTTAATCTGATTTTCAGGGACACTCACCACAAAAGATTGTTAAGCGGAAGGAATCGATTATAGTTTAAGATATGCACCTTTTTATAGAAAATTGATAAGCGTTGTTACTTTCTTCAGCATATTTTCTGTTGACAATATATTAGGTTATGATCCATGTCAATTCAGGCAGCCAAAGAAAAAATCTTACCTTCATAGTCTCAGAAGTTTTTGAATTGAACATATGTTAAAATTCAATTAAAAATAAGATACTTGTATATTTTGGTTTTGCCCAAAAAAATTCCTGGCCCGAGATACAGGCTGCCAAAGATGGCATCCCGGGCACCATTTCCAATTCGCCATTTTCGATAAAAATTTTAAAGTGCTCTATCTCTAGAACAGTGCAAGATATTTTGTTGCGGTTTTTTTATTTTAAAGATAATATTCTTCTGTTTAAAATGATATACCCAATTTTGAAAAATGTATTCAACTTTTCTTGTGGCAACCTTTTGAAAAAAAAAATTTTTTTTCAAAAAAATTTTTTTTTTCAAAAATGCCAATCTTAAAAATTTTGATTTTTTTGCTGTTGATCAATACCATTGGGAACTATCTTCACTGTAAAGGAGAACTTCCACTTTTGAGTTTAACAAATTTTAGAAACATTTAAAAAATTCAGAGAATTTTACAGGAACTGTATATATACAGTTCCAGTAAAAGACACTGAATTTTTGCTTATTTGTATCATATTTGTAAGGATAAGCCTACTATGTATCCTAAACAAGTTAGAAATTGCAATATCAAATGGGGCAAATGAGGTGTGTCCATAGTATTAACTAGTTTTACAAATATTCAGATCTTGGTGCAATAAGTGTTACACTCTTGGGCAAAAGGGCATGAATACAAAATTTACTATAATACCATATATTAAATTCAGTAATACGGAAGTAATATGAATCCATCTTAAAAGGACTTAATCGCCATGGCAACCTAGAATCATTGCCTATCATGGTATATCAGTGAATCAATTATGTATTATAGGATTTTTAAATAGAATGAAGAAAACTTTTATTAATGTCTTTTATGTTTTAATTTGATTTTCATAGCATTTGAAGTGATACATACTTTATTGCAGAGGTTTACAAAAAATTACTTCCTGTGTCATAGAAAGTGCATAGTGTTTACAGGGACACACAAAAGATTTCGGATACTTTACCTTATTGGAAATACTGCACATTAGCGAAGATTGCTAGAGGTACATTTTTAGTTGCGATATGAGTTTTTAAGTTTAATTAAATATTTCCATATTACGTTGTGTGTATAAAGGCTGTAGATCATATACAGGGCTACACAAAAGAAATCGTAAGGGTATTGCTGGAAGTGCATTGTTAGTTGTGTTTGAGTTTTTAAGTTTAACTAAATTTTTCCATATTACGTTGTGTGCATAAATGCTGTAGATCATATACAGGGCTACACAAAAGAAATCTTAAGGGTTTACTGAGTATGAATGAAAGTAGCTTAAAGGTGATTTTTAAATGAGTTATGCATTTTTATACAGAACTACATTTAGTATACTAAGATATGTTTGGAGAATATAGATAAAATGATATATAGGTCCATGCAAAGAATTAGATACATGGCCGTCTATGGATGATAATCTCTGGAAGTGTGATTTCACTGGTTTTAAGGATGTTTTAATGTTAATTAAATATTAGCTAAATAGTGGCATGTATAAAAAGATAGTAGGTAAAATACAGGGTTGTATGAAAGTATTCAAGTATGCTTCCGTCTATTGACATAAATTTCTAAAAGTCAAATTCCGACCTATTTATGTGTTTTTAACAATTTCCAACATAGTTGAAAGTCTTTATGGATTCGATTTGTCTGCCCATCTGTCTGAGCTCTAACTTGTATTAATATAATTTGTATTGCTGTGTAATTGATATATGTTATTGAGATTGTTTTACTATGTTCGGTATTGAAAATAAAGTATGTATCACTTCAAATGCTATGGAAATCAAATTAAAACATAAAAGACATTAATAAAAGTTTTCTTCATTCTATTTAAAAATCCTATAATACATAATTGATTCAATGATGACCATGATAGGCAATGATTCTAGGTTGCCATGGCGATTAAGTCTTTTTAAGATGAATTCATATTACTTCCGTATTACTGAATTTAATATGTAGAATCATAATAAATTTTGTATTCATGCTCTTTTTGCCCAAGAGTGTAACTTATTGCACCAAGATCTGAATATTTATAAAACTAGTTATAGTACGCACGCACCTCATTTGCCACATTTGATATTGCAATTTCTAACTTGTCTAGGATATATAGTAGGCTTATCCTTACAAATATGATACAAATAAGCAAAAATTCAGTGACTTTTACTGGAACTGTATATATACAGTTCCTGTAAAATTCTCTGAATTTTTTAAATGTTTCTAAAATTTGTTAAACTCAAAAGTGGAAGTTCTCCTTTACAGTGAAGATAGTTCCCAATGGTATTGATCAACAGCAAAAAAATCAAAATTTTTAGGATTGGCATTTTCAAAAAAAAAATTTTTTTTGAAAAAAAAATTTTTTTTTCAAAAGGTTGCCACAAGAAAAGTTGAATACATTTTTCAAAATTGGGTATATCATTTTAAACAGAAGAATATTATCTTTAAAATAAAATAAACCGCAACAAAATATCTTGCACCGTTCTAGAGATAGAGCACTTTAAAATTTTTATCGAAAATCGCGAATGAAAAAGGATGCCGGGGATGTCATCTTTGGCGGCCTGTATCTCGGGGCAGGAATTTTTTTGGGCAAAATGAAAATATACAAGTCTCTTACTTTTTCTTAAATTTTAACATATGTTCAATTCAAAAACTTCTGAGACTATGAAGGTAACCCCCCTGCCTGAGTTGATATGGATTCAGCCATTAACAATTTTAAACTCAATAGATTCAGTCATTCAATTTACTTACGAATTTGAAATAGATAATAGATGGCCATTTCTGGATGTGTTGGTTACACGTCAGCTTAACACCTTTGACACTTGCGTTTACCGTAATCCTTTTACTGTCACACTGCCCCCCTATTTCAATTCATGTCACTCCCCTTCCCAAAAAGCTTCGGCTTTTCTGCATTTGATTAATAGAGCTCGCTTAATTTGTTCAGGTAATAATTCACTTATTACAGAATTAAATTACATTAGATCTGTGGCTATTGATCGAGGTTTTGGTTTATCTTATATCAATAATTTAATTTCTCATAGTCTTAATAAATGTGTTGATAATCTTGATTCTCCTGTTACTGTGGTTTCCATTTCTAACCTTATCATTTTACCATTTTATAATAGCATTAGCTTTAAGATAGCTAATATCTTGAGACATTATGATTTTAATGTGGTTTTTAAACTGGTTAATAAATTAACTTTTTTGCAACTTAAGGACCAAATTCCTCCTCATAATTATTGGGGAGTTTACAACATTCAATGCCAATGTGGTTTGTCCTACATTGGACAAACAAAACGAAAACTCCGTTACAGAATCAATGAACACAGAAACTATGTAAAGAAAAAAGAATTACAGAAATCCTCTATCGCCTCTCATTGCTGGGGGGAGGGACATAATTTTAATTTTGACTCAGCTACCATTATCAAGAAATGCATTACTCCTCTGGATTTAGACTTTTTTGAGGCTCTTCAATATCCATAAATTAAAAGACTCCTTGGTTAATGATTTATCTAGTACAGTAGTACACCATACATCTCAACTTTCTGGGTGGATTTGTTGTGTCACGACACTTCACTTTCACATTAATCTCATTGGCTGTTAGAACTTGATGGTCTTTTGATATTTTGTTTTGAGATTTGGGTTTTCACCGTTCATGTAGTTGGGGGGGATATTGTTTTTAAAGTTTTTTACACTGAGGATGTGAGTCCTAGTACTCATGAAACGTATATGTATGATCAAATCAACTTATTTTATTGTGTGTTTAAACGTCAGTTTTTAAATAATTAACAACAAAATAAATAAAAACTATTAATTTTAACAAATATCATGATATAGATTAACTCGTTTTTAGTCTGTTTAATTCACTGAAGCAGAAATTTAAGAAGAAAATGAAAGTTGGTATAGCACTGAGCTAATAATATTGAAGTATTAACATGTGTAACTACTTTTTAAAATATTAAGATGTATAAGCTAGAAGAAAGTTTTGGGACTGGGCACATCTAACTAGTTTCTCTTAAATTTAAATTTTTATAATAAGAATAAGATAATTTTAAAGAATAAGAATAATTTTATAATCAGAATTAGAAAATCTACTTTTTATTTTTATTTTACTGTAGTTGGAAATTCAAAAAAGGCCATTATTGATGTTGACATGATCAATTTGATTATTTTCCTGGTTATTACTGGAAATGTAAATGCAGCTAAGGAAAAATGATATCGGAGGTCATTCAAGGCAAAAACTGGGACCCATTTAGGGATCTTTCACAAAATCAAAATGTGTAATTTGAAAACAGAATAAATTCATCCAAAAGGAAAAGTTAAAAAAAAAAATCTTGGCACATGTTTGGTTTTAGAAAGGGAGATTTGTTGCCAAATGATATAAACAGCTATGAAAACAAATCCAACAAGCTTTTATGTATGTTTATATTACATATATATGTATTCAAGGGTTGATGCATGTTTTTCTTGGGGCCCATTTTGTGAAATATAATGGTTACTTTTGTGGAATTTATTATATTTTTGTGCAAAATAACTTTTTGTAATGAAAGATGTAATCCAGTTACTCAAATTCAAAGCAAGCATTTATTAATAACTTCTTCTCCTTCTGCTGAAGATCCTTTCTGGAGAATTTGTTTTGTTTACAAATTACACATATTAAAAACAAAGTATATTTTTATATAATGGAATTGTGAAGGAGTCTATTTTATTAAAAGGAATTTCGTAAATGAGGACTGTTTTATCAAATGGATTTTTCTGAAGAAGCCCTCAATAGACCTCAAATTTTGCATGGATTGACCCTCAGTAATTTTATATGTACTATATATACATTTTATTCATAATATAGGTATATTATTTTTCTCTTTTACACACAAATTACTTATGTTTGTACATAAAAATAAATAAATGGCTTTTTTATATTAAATAAATGGCAAGTATTGAAAATTTTGCTTTTGTATACAAAACATTGTCAAAAAATATGTAGGAAAAATTTCCTTCTCTTGCCAAGGCTCCTATAACAGATACCAATATTCTATCTGTCATAATTTCTCAGGAGTCGATCCAGGCAAAATTTGGGGCCCCTCACAAAAATTTATGTAATAAAACAGGCCATTTCACAAATTTTCTCTTAATAAAACAGGCCCCTTCTCAAAATTCCTTTTAATAAAATAGGCCCCTTCACAAAATTGCATTCCATAAAAACATACTCTTCATTAATTATTTTTAGGTTTCAGAATGTGTAAATTACAAAGAAAACAAGTTCACCAGAAAGGAAAACTTTAACAGAAGGACTTAAAGTAGTTATTATTAATAAATGCTTAGTTCAAATTTCAGTAACTGGGTTTCATATTTCGTTACAAAATGTTACTTTTCACAAAAATAACTTTTACTTTCTACAAAATTGGCACTAAGAAAAAATCCATGCATCGACCTCTGTTTCTCAAAATTCACTAACATTACATTGCATTGTTACAGTGAAATATACATACAATATAATTTTTTAATAAGTAAATACCAAATAAATATAGAAATTCAACAGCTAATAATAATAATAAAAAAAGATCTAATCAAATTATTTTTTTTTAATTCTAGAAGTTTAATTTTCATTAGAAATTTTCTATGGAAAACAGAAAATGATTTCTGGAATTTAAATGAGCCTACATGAAGAATACATTATAGCTTTAGACTATCAAGACAATAGTCTGATATTTGAAATGAATTTCTAAACTAAAAATTACATTAAATTTTTAATTTACATACTTGACTTTTCCTCGACCCCACTTTAATGTGTATTCCAGATTTCGTATCAACAGCATTCTACAAATATATATACACAATACATTATTGCAAAAACACACAAATATACTTACACAATATTAAATAAGTGAGATTAAAAAGAAAGGGTAATATCCTTAATTCACAAAACATACTTACGCCTGACGTCCCATTTTCTACCTTTTGTTTTTTAGCAAGGGGTTCTTCCACACAATTCATATCAAAAATCAATAACTTTTATTTGACCTCAAATATTTTACCTAAGAAATAAATCGTGAAATAATTAAGATTTGATCAAATGTAAACAAAAATAACTTTTACCTAAATTATATGTAAAATACGATGTTATAAGTACTACATATAAAATTCTTTCAAAACACAATGTGTATCTAAACCATTCGAAATCTAGGACAACTGAAAAATATTGTTCTTTTAAATCAAAATCAATTCATTTAAAATCTAATTTTAATATAGTAATTACATCATAAACATAACAAGAAATTAAATAAATTCAAGCAAATGAAGTTCCCGGGAAAGCTTATCAACCGGCACTTCTCACATATCAAATAGCTTGTTATCAAAGTTCAACCCAACACCCCATTTGTTTACAAAAAAATTTTTCTTTAAAAAAATAATAATACCAATTTACATGGTAACAGCAATAAATATTTAACTAATCTTAATAACACTGATGAAAAATGAATTAATGTACAAAATAGAAAGCTAAGATATTTATATATCTAGATATAAATATGGATCACGTGAAAAAAAAAGAAATTGTTTACGTTTTACATGCCTGATTTGAAATTACTTCCGTGTTTTATAAAATATAGATTAGATACTCTAGCCTCGTTACGTACTATGTATAAACTTTTTTGCGTACTATAGCACTTATTTACGTACTTTTATATAGATTAACATCTATCATTACATAAACATAATTTGTACGATAAGTAAAGGTACAGCAGGTCGTGTCAGGTTACTTCCAGTTTCCACGTGGATTGTTTGTTTGGTTGGTTGGCAAAGACAATGACATATGCTTATAACTCTGATAGAATTATAGTGGATGACTACTAAAATAAATCATAAATATAACAACATTAGGTTAATTTTTTTAATCTTAAATCTCTTCGCCTTTTTTAATATGAAAAAAAATGATTGCTTCACAATGATTTTTTTTCTAGAAATAATTGCAGTTGAATTGGCAACAACAAAAAGTTATTGACATTTTTGTCGTCTGCAAAATTTTTTTGGTTTCCGCGCTTCCTTCAACTAGCAATGCATGTGACAAAGAGTATTTATCATATATTTGCTGATAACTCTATTTGCTTCAAAAATAACTGTATTACATCTTGAACAATGACAATTAAATGTCGCAGCTTTATTGAAAAAAACATGGGCCATCAGTTATTCTTCATCTGCTTCAGTCATATTTTTATTGCGTTTGTTTTTGCATCTAATGAGGAAGTTATCTATAAAGCAGCTTCTGTACTTTCTTTAAATGGACAATGGTTAGCTTATAATAATAATGGAAGTGAGTATCTACAGTTGCAAAAAATGGCCTTTTTTATAAATAATTTTTATGGAAAAGTATATTTGGAAACTATTTCTTTTTAGTATTTAGTAAAACAAACAAAATCAAATAGCTTCATATGTAATAGTGTAAAATATGCTATAGAACAAGTCTGATATAAATTGACAAATTTTTCGTATAATGTGAATGACGGTAATTTCTGACAAACTGATAAGATAAAGGTGTATCATTTTAAAATTTAAAGTTATATAAAGCAATGCACATGTATAATTATATCCAGAACTTACTGGAAGAGACATTTTCTGTATGGCTCTCGTTACCCGCATGCACGGTATGAATTATTATACAAACTTCAGCTTAAAAAATAAACTTTTTTAAGATTTAGATCTATTCTGCAAAAAACTTGTGTGTAAATGATAGATTTAAAAAAATTATGTAGCATGTTGTTAATACAATCTGTATACATTCTTTTGTTTCACTAATATATAGTGTTGAAAATATTGCTCTTGGTACCCCGTAAGAACACCCATGAGGATAAATTTCATTTAATCCTTTTTTCCTTTGTAAATATAAGGGGGCGGGGGCCACTGTAAGCAGAGTTTTCTCCAGACAGTTTCAGCAGGGTGCTGCACCCTGCCTGCTTTTTGTTTACAAATAAATAAAAGTGTCCTTTCTCCTGTTTGAATTAAAAAATATGCCTACATTGTAAAAACTGACACAATGTTGTCTTAAGTGTGCCCTGACTTTTAATATTAAAAGTAGCTTTATAAATTAAAAGAAAGCCTTTCAAAATTAAAAACTGTGCCGTTAAGAATCCAAACCGTGCTCCTTAAGAATAAAAAAGTGCCTTTTTCTCACCAGCAGCACCCTGCCTTTTTTTTTTAAACCAGGGGGAAACATTGTGTGTCTTTATTTCTCTGTTAAATTCTGCATGTTGTCTACTGACACTTTTGTTAATTCATCTTGGCACCCTAATAAATTTTGTAATTACTAAATATGAGTGTATATATTGTTTTTCATAGCATCTATTATTTTTTAATGTTATCTATTTTTCATCTAGGTAAAATTTTAAAATGATAATTAGCCTATTTATAGTTCTTAATACAAAGTTGTCTAAAGGCCATTCAATATGCTCAAGAACATGTGCAAGATATGAAGTGTAATTTTGTGTGAAATATTTTAACATTTTTGGGAGTTTTGAGTTTTGATTTGAGCTCCTCAATTCATGCATTGTAATTTTAGGATAGAAACTAGCATCATCCTTAAGAGGCTACTTTACTCACAAATAATAAAACTCCCTGTAACAGAGATATATCACATATCCTTATTGCTTCAAAATTAATTTAATTCATTTATTTTGGCTTTCGAAACATGTCGTTTTTTTTCCCTTCGTTATGTAAAAATTTATTATTTAACTCGACACTTAAAATCCATTTCGAATCTTATCTGTTCGTTTTTTTCTTTCTTTCTTTTATTATTCTCTAATGTAATGCAGTAAGTTTAACTTCATGAGTTATAATCGCCTTCTCAATAACATCGGAGGCCGTTAAAAAATAAAATATAAACAGTAGAATCAGATGCACCTGCTTCTGATTTTAATGTTATTTTTTTTCTTTTGCATTGCCCACGCGAGATGTAATTATTTCTCATTCTTTAGTTATGTAAAAGTGACCGTTGAAATAATATATCTAAAATATGAAATGAATGTTTATTGATGCGGTGTTTAAATTACGTTTCATGTACATTAATTTTCTTTGTCAATTGTGTTAAAACATATCGTTCTCAGTATTTCGCAATTTTAAGTAGCATTTATTTAACTTATTCATTTGTTTTGATAATTTATGGCCGGCTTTATGGCGTCAGGGATAAATACATAGGTTGAACCGTTTTTTTGGCAACCACTTTGCATCACGCAATTTTATTGTTTTTTTGTTGGGATGCTAGATTCTGGGCTAATCATCTTGGCGTGTAAATATGACCTTTTGTCTTCTTTTCGTACACTTTTCTAATACTCAAATCTGGCGATGTTGTGGCACCAAGTCATATATGTTGCTTATGAAATCATGCACTTGAACTTCTGCTCTCAATCGGTACAGATGTAAAGACCTTGTGGTCTGAGGGTACACTCAGGCGTACCCCTCTTACTTGTGGATTTCCTCTCTCCCCCGTTTAATGTTTAGAAGTAAATTACCTTTTATTATTGTGTTAAAAATGTTAAAATAAAGTCTTCTAGTTCCTGTATCTTTGGTTGGAGTTTTTCTTATGCACTTAATCGAACCCCACTTAACTGAACCACCCCAATTCTCCGTTATACCCCCACTTGCTAATGTTAATCCTATGGGACATTTTTTAAAATGTCTCATTTGCATTTCGATATTTTTAAATAATTTTTATTTATTTATTTATTTATTTTATTTTATTTTTTTTTGCATTGGATAGTTGTGGACTATCTTTACAAAGACCCTTTTTTACTTTTTCGATTTTATTTGCAGGTTTTTTTTCTTTCCCTTTTAGAACCTGTTTTAAAAGCAAAAGGCTCCTTATAAAAAAATACCTGCAGGCAAAATCAAAAAACTAAAAAAAAGGTCTTTGTATAGATTAGGGATTGACCGAAGCAGCAATTTTGCCGAATACCGAAGTTTCTGTCGAAGTGTACACCGAATATTCGGTATTCGGCAACCGAATACTTGAAAATTTTTAGTATGCATTTTTGCATATACTAGCTTTTTTAATAAACTTTAATTGAAATGAAATTCTCAATAATTTAATTCAGTTATGTTTCTATTCTTAAATCTAATTAACAAAAAATTTAATGACTTCTTTTCACTCACAAATTTATTAACCCATCACTTATTTTTTTATTATTTTATCACTAGTCAATACCCAAAAATAACCTATGAAAGTATTAAACTATGCAGGCTATTATTAAGGATAAGGATTGCCAGAAAAACAAAAGTTCATTCAAATAAAAAGAAACAATGTTGTTATTAAGCTGATTTACTGATTGTCTAATTATAAATATATTGAATAGGAATGTTCTCAAAATACAAAAGGTATCATATCAATTTGTACATTTAACTATTTTCTATCAAATTATTGATAGATATTTATATTTTGCTTAATATTTTAACGCTGTCATGATGAAGATTACAAATTTGAGCGATTTTGATATAACGGTTATAAAAGTTATAGGATAAGCATAGGGGTATACTTATTTGATGTGTGTATTTTCTTTAATAACCTTAGATATACAGATATGAATTACTCTGATATACTTATTTGATGTGTGTATTTTCTTTAATAACCTTAGATATACAGATATGAACTACTCTGATATACTTATTTGATGTGTATATTAAAGAAAATACATATTAAATAAATTTAAATTAAAAAATCTAATGTAGGAGTAATTAAAATTAAATGATAAGAGAAAGATGTGCATCTTCCTTACTTTTTTTTTTCTTTAGTTGACAGTTGTTTTGATTTCACCCCTACGTAGACTTTTTTAGGAAGGAAAAAGTTTTTTTTTTTAAATAAAAAATGGCCTTAGACTTGTTTTTTGTAGTGCAAGCTGAATTGTGAACTCATGCACATAATATTGAAACTCATTGTTTAGCCTGTTCTACTGCTAAGTAAAAGAGAATTCTTCTACTTCTAAAAAGTACTTATCTGCAATTATTCGGCCGAATATTCGGTTTACATGCCGAACCACCGAATACCGAATCAACTATTCGGTATTCGGTCAATCCCTAGTATAGATCAGCCTCGGCTATCCAATGCAAGAAAAAAAAAAACAACAAAAAAACCCAGTTAAAAGTATTGAAATGCAAAGGAGATAGTTTAAAAAATATGTCCCATAGGACAGAACTAACATTAGTGAACGGGTGTTTTTGCATGAATGAAGTGGCCTTTGGTGGAAGTGGTTTAAGGGGCTATTTCAGTGAAACAAAAAGACGTGTTTGCTAATGCTAATCCTATGGAAGAAATTTATAAAGATATCTCAGTCGCATTTCAATATTTTTAAATGATTTTTTTTTTCATTGGATAATTGAGATCAATCTGTATGCAGGCCATTTTGTACTTTTTCGATTTTGATTACAGATTTTGTCTCATTTGCATTTCGATATTTTTAAATAATTTTTATTTATTTATTTATTTATTTTATTTTTTTTTTTTTTGCATTGGATAGTTGTGGGCTATCTTTACAAAGACCCTTTTTTTACTTTTTCGATTTTATTTGCAGGTTTTTTTTCTTTCCCTTTTAGAACCTGTTTTAAAAGCAAAAGGCTCCTTATAAAAAAATACCTGCAGGCAAAATCAAAAAACTAAAAAAAAGGTCTTTGTATAGATTAGGGATTGACCGAAGCAGCAATTTTGCCGAATACCGAAGCTTCTGTCGAAGTGTACACCGAATATTCGGTATTCGGCAACCGAATACTTGAAAATTTTTAGTATGCATTTTTGCATATACTAGCTTTTTTAATAAACTTTAATTGAAATGAAATTCTCAATAATTTAATTCAGTTATGTTTCTATTCTTAAATCTAATTAACAAAAAATTTAATGACTTCTTTTCACTCACAAATTTATTAACCCATCACTTATTTTTTTATTATTTTATCACTAGTCAATACCCAAAAATAACCTATGAAAGTATTAAACTATGCAGGCTATTATTAAGGATAAGGATTGCCAGAAAAACAAAAGTTCATTCAAATAAAAAGAAACAATGTTGTTATTAAGCTGATTTACTGATTGTCTAATTATAAATATATTGAATAGGAATGTTCTCAAAATACAAAAGGTATCATATCAATTTGTACATTTAACTATTTTCTATCAAATTATTGATAGATATTTATATTTTGCTTAATATTTTAACGCTGTCATGATGAAGATTACAAATTTGAGCGATTTTGATATAACGGTTATAAAAGTTATAGGATAAGCATAGGGGTATACTTATTTGATGTGTGTATTTTCTTTAATAACCTTAGATATACAGATATGAACTACTCTGATATACTTATTTGATGTGTATATTAAAGAAAATACATATTAAATAAATTTAAATTAAAAAATCTAATGTAGGAGTAATTAAAATTAAATGATAAGAGAAAGATGTGCATCTTCCTTACTTTTTTTTTTCTTTAGTTGACAGTTGTTTTGATTTCACCCCTACGTAGACTTTTTTAGGAAGGAAAAAGTTTTTTTTTTTAAATAAAAAATGGCCTTAGACTTGTTTTTTGTAGTGCAAGCTGAATTGTGAACTCATGCACATAATATTGAAACTCATTGTTTAGCCTGTTCTACTGCTAAGTAAAAGAGAATTCTTCTACTTCTAAAAAGTACTTATCTGCAATTATTCGGCCGAATATTCGGTTTACATGCCGAACCACCGAATACCGAATCAACTATTCGGTATTCGGTCAATCCCTAGTATAGATCAGCCTCGGCTATCCAATGCAAGAAAAAAAAAAACAACAAAAAAACCCAGTTAAAAGTATTGAAATGCAAAGGAGATAGTTTAAAAAATATGTCCCATAGGACAGAACTAACATTAGTGAACGGGTGTTTTTGCATGAATGAAGTGGCCTTTGGTGGAAGTGGTTTAAGGGGCTATTTCAGTGAAACAAAAAGACGTGTTTGCTAATGCTAATCCTATGGAAGAAATTTATAAAGATATCTCAGTCGCATTTCAATATTTTTAAATGATTTTTTTTTTCATTGGATAATTGAGATCAATCTGTATGCAGGCCATTTTGTACTTTTTCGATTTTGATTACAGATTTTTTTTTATGAGCATGCTTTTACTTTTGAAGCCGGTTCTGAAAATGAAAGTGTTCTCATTAAAAATACCTGAAAACAAAATCAAAAAAGTAAACAACGGCCTTTCTACAGATCAATCTCAGCTATTCAATGCAAAAGAAAAAATCATTTGAAATATATTTAAATTCAAACGAGATATCTTTATAAATGTCTTTCATAGGATTATCATTAGGGAACAGGTTTTTTCATTTGACTGAAGTAGCCTCTTAAGGCAATGCAATAGATGCAGCTGCATTATCAAATGTTAAGCATGAGTGTTTGAGAACAGAACATACTACTATTTTCAGGATAGAGGACCAATTGCCAACCTTTTGGATGTCACAGACCATTAAATTCATAATTTTAAATTTTGCAAATAACTTTTAAAAAAACTTTAAATACATTTGTACAATAATGATCAGAGAATTTCTATTTTATTAAGATGAAATGCACCTACTCAATATAGCAAAATTATAATGCTTTTTGAACTAAAATCAATTTGTAAATGCTTATTAAATCATAATTAAAAAAAAAAAAACTTTGTTTAGTTTTGTAACAAAATTATTAAAGTTAGTTTAATTCAAATGATTAAATATTTATTAAGCATTGCACAATAATTATGTAATTGGTGAAATTATTACACAATAATTAATTAAATATCCAACATTTTTAGCGTGATATTTGTTCCTGCTTGTTTGAAATGATTTCATGAATTTTTGATTCTACTGACATTATTGCATTACAGAGGTTTTAATTTTTGGAAACTGAGACTGGTACCGGGTTTTAATTGATGTGGCAAATGAAAATGCTTTTTCATGCTCAAAACTTAATCATGTTCTTTCTCTCAGCAATAAGGCAAAAATTTCATAGGACCTGTTTTGAAAATGATTAACAAGTAACATCTATTAACATATTATCACTGCCTGCTGTAATCTAGTTTTTAAAACTAAGCATCTAAAATTTCATAAATAAAAGAATTTTTTAGAGTTTTTTTTTCATGTCAAAATGTATGCTAATGCATCATTTATTTCAACTCTGACCAAACAAAGGATTTTTATTACAAACTGTGCCAAGCATTGTAACGTGTTATTTATTGGATGTCAATCATTTTTTAAAAATTATTATTTAATCATAACCATGCACAATTTCTTAAAGTGTAATTTTTTTCATCTAAAATGTTTTTTTATTAATTTGTAACTTAAATTTTTTGCTGATTCTGAGATTGTTTTTTTACCAATAAAATTGTTTGTGGGTTATAGAGATATGCATAAAAGAAGTTTTTTGTGAGCTGCTACGAACATTTTAGATTAATTTAGTTGTACATATTTGGTACATTCTTTTAGTATTTCAAGTTATATCTTACTAAGATTTTGTGGTGAGAGAGCAGGTTAACCCTCCTCTGTGTATGCCTGTGCTAACCAAAATGTTAAGAGAGCTGTTAAAAAATGAATCATTTTAAGTTGGATTATTAAAATTGTTGTGCAAATTTTACACTCTAGAGCAGGGATGGCGAACCTATGGCATGCATGCCAAACTTGGCACGTAAGAAAACTTCTTTGGCATGCATAAAAAATTATAGATTATTCAGTTTATGGAGAACAATGCATTTTATGTTTTTTACAAAAAATGTAGTTTTGTGTAACAGGTATACAACTTGCATTAAAAGACTCCGTTACTTTTGAATGAATTAAGGTATTATAGAATTAAATGAAAGCACCCTGTAGCATCATTTTCTCACCAAATTATTTAACATTGTAGTGTTTTCCAAATCGTTTTGCTTCTCTATCAAATTTCAAAAGGTTCATTTTTAAAAATTGAATTTTAAGAGATAGTTTGCATAGTAATATACCTAATTGACAAGCTTCTACTTCAGATTAAGTTTTATTTTATTTAGGTTTATGGTTTTAAGTTATTTTAGGTTTTATTATATTTAGGTTTTAATTTTGAAAAATGAAAATTGAATTTTAACTGTTAGTGCAAATAATTATGTATCTGTTGAGCCTGCTTCTACCTGAAGAACTAAAAATGATCGAATTTGGAAGTATACAGTATACAATAAAAGAAAAATTCATTTATAGATTATTAATACGGAATTCGATGCGACATGGCTATATTACTGAGTAAATACAGTATAATAAATAAGTTAGGAATCAAATTTAGTATGTTGGATTTTATATAACAAGGAGAGGGCCAACCTTGTTAATCACAGATTTTGATTATTTTAATATGTGTCGTAGGGTAGAAACCCCTTAGTGTTCAACGGATTTTATCCAACGCTCCTTAGTTCTTGAGAAACCAGGGGGGGGGGGGGGGAGGAGGAGGTCTAATAATAGTACACAACTTAAATACTTACTTTGCAATCGCAATGATAGGTTGGTTGTAGTTCAGTTGGTGTGGCGTTTGCCGGCTGATCCCCGGGTTCGATGCCTGAATGTGCTGCATTTGCTTTTCTCATTTTTTGTTTTATAAATATACTTGTAAGTATAATTAATAATCTCATTGTCAATTAAAATTTATAATATTGTATATCAATTATAATTTTAACTTATTTAATTTTTTACTTTTAACTAAATAGTTGTATAAAACATCATAAAACTGTTAATTTTTTGAAAATAACTTTTAAAATGCATTTCATATATTCTTTATCGATTCAATGATATTGAGCAATTGTGTCAATTCGTGATTTTAAAGAAATATCATTTACGCATTGCTTTAACATAGGAAGTCAATGCGATAATACTATTATTCAGTTTTTAAAGTAACAAGCATAATTATATTAAAAATTAGCATAAGAATTAAATTACAACTGATTTTTTGCATATTAAAGATTTTAAAATTTGTAATATGTATGCTTGTTCTTTCAATTATTTTGCTTTCACCTTTATCTTCTTTCTGCTTTTATTTTTATTTTATTTGAATATTCTTTTATTTTATCATAACTAGATGACACCACAACAGATGTTGTCACGATTTTGGAATTTTTATCATTCAATAATATATCCAATTTCTTTTTAAACCTCTTTAAAGGATGAGAAATAATAGTTTAAAAAAAAAATGATAAATTTAAGTTTGTTAACATTATAATTAATGTAGGATATTAAAATTTGTAATTTAAATTATTAAGTTATAATTGCAAGTATATTTATAAAACAAAAAATGCGTTCGGGTACCGAACCCGGGCCCGCAGATCAGCCAGCCAACTGAGCTACGACCAACCTAGCATTGCGGTTGCAATGTAAGTATTTAAGTTGTGTACTATTATTAGACCCCCCCTGTTTCTCAAGAACTAAGGAGCGTTGGATAAAATCCATTGAACCTGACACTAAGGGGTCTCTACCCTACAACATATATTAAAATAATCAAAATCTGTGATTAACAAGGTTGGCCCTCTCCTTGTAAGTTTAAATGTTTCAGGTACGTTAGAATGCTGATACACAATAATTTTGAATTTTCTGGCATGCATACTCAAAAAGGTTCGCCATCCCTGCTCTAGTGCAAAGCCTGAGCTCATACACAGTTCTCATCTAAAAGTTCTGAGGCCCTATATGTATGAGATCTTAACTTATTATCTTGGCTGAACATTTTCCTTAACAGTAGAATTTAATGAAGCCTAATGTCAACTTTCATTTAAATCATTCTTTTCTTTTTATGCATTATTAATTCTTGGAATTTAACTTATGCATTGGAAGATATGATTGAATCAGTTACTTTTTAAATATCAGACTTTAAGATGTACTTAAAATGTTGTACAGACTAGCTTTTAACACTTTCCAACATACTTGAAAAGTGTTTATCAATTCAGTCTGTCTGGCTGTCTATCCCTCTGTGTCCCAAATCTTATAAATATACTTGAATTGCCATGTAATTGATATAGAGTAGATGTGCCAGTAATATAAACCCTTAAGGAATTTCTTTTAAATTTTTTTTATTAATAATTATAATTATTATATTCCAGGTTTTTCAATATTATATTAACCTATCAACAATATTTAACCATTCTTACAGTCTCATTTCCCAATATGAATTGAAATTTAATTTTAAATAACAGAAATATATCTAAACACTCAAAACCCAGTAGGGGAGACTTGATCCCTTTTTCAGTTTTTAATTTTTATTTTGGAAAAAACAAAATATTTAAAAAATGTTTCCAGTTATTCTTAAAGGCTCATGTGTCTTTCTTGTTACAGTATTTTTTTTTATTTTTGAAAAATTATTTTTAAAATAAAAATAAATAGTTTTCCAAAAAATAAAAAATTGCCAAGGGAGACTTGATCCTCGAAACAAATGCATTGAAATTATTCAAATTAAGTAGTAGAAATCAAATTTATTGTTGACTAAGATGTAAAAAGGAAAAAAAAACACAATGTATCAAAAACATTTTCAAAGCTTGAAAAACCAAATGTAAATGTTAAGATTATTGCAGCTTGAAGAATTCCATTGGGTATGGTTGGTTTGGGTAGTTTTTTCTCAATGTTATCATTATCCACAACACTATTGTCAACCTTTTCTGGATAAAAAAAATTTGTTTGAAATTAAGTCCTCGTTTTCTTAGAAAATTGATTTCACATTCAGATGATAATCTTCTTTTAAATTTTTCCTACGAAATGACTAATTTTCTTCTTTCCCAGAAATCACACAATGACAGTCATTTTCACCAATCGACAAATATTTTGGATCTTTAATGATTTCATTAGAATTGTCATCAAGTGGATCTGGGTCGGTTGAATCATAAACACTGTAACTGCTTTTATAACTTTCTGAAGATTTGGGTCTTTCACTTTCAGTTTTTTTACTTTTTTTCTTAGGATGAAATGAGTTTTTCCTGACTTTTGTTTTTTATTCAGTTGACGATCTTGTATTTCTTCTTCATTCTGTCTTTTAGTTGGTGCGCTTGTCAAAATTTTTGAAGACCCTTTTTTCATTTCTTTAGATTTTCCCATTTTTGATAATGAAACTTTAGGGAAGGTTTGTATGTCTGCTGGTATCACTATGTTTGGTTTAACTGTATTCTTTTTACTGCTTGTTGGAGTTAATGGTTGATTTGAGACGAAAGATGATAAAAAATCATCTTGAGAAATTCTTGTTTAAGGGATATTCCACTGATTTTAAATCCATTTATTATGTTATTTGTCATCATGGCTTTAGGATAGGCAATTCCGATCAGTTCAGAAAATTGATAAATTGTTGTTCTTTGAGCAGGATGTTTAGTCATCCAGTCTTGAGCAGCTGCATTAAAATATCTTTTAAATGGTCCATATGCAGTACGATCCAGAGGCTGCAATTTGTGAGAAGTGTGCGGTGATATTAACAAAATTATTCCATTTTCTTTGTCATAATTCAAACTCTCAATCCAATGCTTATATGGTTATCAGGATTATACATTATGATTAACACTTTACTGTTTTGGTTATACTATCTTGTATTCTTTACGAAGTGCTGTAAAAATTTTGCAAAGTTAGACGTATGTCTCACATATGCATTCATCCCCCATGTGCTTGCTAACCATCATATGCAGCCACATATTAACTTTCTGTCTTTGTCAACCATCTAAAATCAAGCAACCATATTCTAACTAATACAGATAATATCTAAATATCACAATGAGAAGTAGGTGGTTAATAAAATCTAACATTAATTTAGCTTAACTTTGGTTTGGGGAGACTCGATCCCCAGGATCAAGTCTCCCCATACAACAGGGATCAAGTGTCCCTAATGTGCATGTTTAGGGAAAAAAGTTGCTAAATCAAAAATAAAGATATTGTGTTGAATTTAAATAACAGCATTTAAGGAGTAAGGTACGTTAGTATATTATATCAATAAAATTAAGTAATTTAGTTATATTTAGCAAAAAATATGAAACACAAACTACGTACTCAAAAAGAAGTCTGATTGTAAGAAAACAGAGATTCCTTTTTTACAACAAAAATAAAAATGTCTGAATCAAAGTATGTTGCTAAATATATTGATAAGGGATCACTTTATTAATGTTTCCAGTTTCAGAGACTTAATTGCATTTTTTCTTTGGTTTTAGACCTAGGGATCAAGTCTCCCTAGAATTCAACTGTCCCAAATCTCCCCTAATGGACACCTTCTGTTTCAATAATGGATACTCCATAAAAAGTAATAAATATAATTGTTTTTATGACTGTATTTAGAACCAGAATTTAATGAATACATACTAATGAAACAAAATAGTTATTTTCAAATAAATTTAACAATTAGGATACCAGTAATTAATAAAGTATTTGTGATAATCATTTACTGTTTGCATCCATTATTGCAATTATCAAAAGATCAATGTTTTAATTATTTAGATGAATAGTTTAAAATACTAAATATCAGCCAGTTAGAGCTATCAAATTATTGAAACAGTAGGGGATTTAAAAGGTAATTAAAAAAAAAGTTTTGGAATATTAGTGTTTAGTTTTGTCTCACTATTTTTAACAATAAATCTTCCAGAGACTACTTGATATGTCATTTATAATAATTAATATTACAAATAAGAAAGAAATGATATTGTAAGTTGAATATTTTGAATACTAAATAAAATAATTTCAAAATAAAACTCTAGTAACGGATGTTTGAGATCACTGATCTGCAGATTTACTAGTTTCATTAATATTACCTCAGGGGTCGATACGGGCAAAATTTGGGGCCTATATAGGGCCCTTTCAGAAAAATCTATTTAATAAAATTGGCTTCTTCACAAAAAATGAACTTAATAAAACAGGCCCCCTTCACAAAATTCCTTTGAATAAAATAAGCCCCTTTCCTAACATTGTTTTCATAAAAACTGTTTTAAAATATGTAATTTGTAAATGAAACCAGGTCACGAAAAATAAAAACTTTAGCAAGGGGATTTAAAGAAGTTTTTGTTAGTAAATTCTTAGTTCGAATTTGAGAAACTGGATTTCAACTTCCGTTACAAAATGTTATTTTCCAGAAAAATATTATAAAATTCACAAAAATAACTTTTACTTTTCACAAAATGGGCCCCAAGAATAAAAACTTGCATCAACCCCTGTACCTATAATTTTCATTAATATAACTTTTTTTTTTTTTTTTTTTGTCTGAGGTGAATAAAGAAACATTTAAGACAGAAAACAAATTTTTAATAGCTTCTGTAATTAATTGTTTTTATTTAAACTGAGAGGGATTAAGCCGTATGAGCCCCTCTTCTCTTTGATTGTGCTCTTAAACAATATTTTCTGCTTCCTGGCTGGTTTGATTGCCAGATTATGAAATATGCAAGGTACATATACATAAAGAAAGAGAGAATAAAATATTGAAATTTTATTAATTACATAAAATAACTTAAAAGCAGCTATTTATAAAAGTTTTGGTGTTATTACATTTTGGTAAGTATAATTTAAAAATTAAATTTGATTATATAGGTTTGCAGTTAAGTCAAAATATTTTATGCACTATAAACATTACTGAAATTGCATTTTTAGCAACATTTACATGGGGTGTCCATTACTGGAAAATGACTAATTAACCATCTCAGTAATGGACAGCCCCTCTTAAAACCTTAAAAATAAATGAAATTTTGTAAATGGCCATTAGTATATAAAATTCTAAGTTTTCTATTGCTACTCAAACAAAAACATTTAAATTTTGCAAGAAAATAAATAATATATAAATTATTTAAATGAAGCCAGCTCTTAGCCTCTTCATTAAGATTTTCACAGAAAAACAGCAAAATTTTGAAACAATATTTTCTGCTTCCTGATTGGTTTGATTAAAAGTGTCAACAATAACTCACTTTTATAAAACATGCAAGGGGGAATTATAAAAAAAATAATTAAAGCTAAATATTTATTAGTTATTTTTTTATGAACCAAAAACATCAAGGGGTGTCCATTACTGGAAGAGTATCCATTGCTGGCACATCTACCCTATATATGTTATTTAGGTTTACATGGCATATTCGATGTTGAAAATAAAGTTTGCAGCATTTATAGTTTGTTTACAGTTACAGGGGCACTCAAAAGAATTCAGTTATATTATTATCTATGGGAAGGAATCCTTTGCAGTGTATCCTAATAATGTTACACTATTTCAAACCTATTGAAACTGATATACATCACTGAAGTGCATTACAAAATGCTTACTTATAGAATAGGGTGTGCATAGCATTTATCGTTCATTTACATGGACAAGAATTTGGTTTCAATACTTGCTGTTACTGCCTATGAGTAATAAATGCTGAAAGTGTGTTTTTAGTTGTGCTATGCATTTTTAAATGTTGCACAAAAGAATTCAAGTACATTTCCACATATTGACGAAAATTACTAAAGAGTAATTAACTGCATTCTGCATTATACGCTTCCTAATTAAACTAAATTTTTGCATACTACTATGTAGTATATATACAAATCATATACAGGTTTGCACAAAAGACTTGTTTTGTTTTTTAAACTGTAGATGGTAATGGATGGGATTGGATTTTCAAATTGTTTATTTAGACACTTGTTAAACGATGAAGTTTTGTAGAAGTATTCTGAAAGTATTATAATGTTTTTCATAATCTATTCTTGATGCATGGTTTTTCTTTCCTTTTAAATTATTATTTTATTCTCTTGTATGTATGAAAAACTAGAATAATTAGTTTTGCGACAAAACTGTTTTTATTTTTTCAGTTTAGTCACTGTTAAAAGATTTAATATTACATAATTTTGATGAATATTACTTATGCTTTTGTACCTTATTTTATTTTTTTTTTTTTTTTTAGCTATTACAGTTAAGGCAACAGTTCCCGGAACTATACATACAGATTTACTCAGAAATAATATCATTAATGATCCGTATTATAGAAACAATGACATGTTGTATAAATGGATTGGTCAAGACAAGTGGGCTTTCACAAAAAAATTTAGTGGTAATATATGTATTTTTTTAAATAGAAATTAGAATATTGTTGCAGTTAAAAGTTTTTTGCATGCAGCTGTTATACAGAATATTGTACATTTTTCACATATTTATCAGCTATAAGAATGTCTCTATTTTTATAGCTAAATGCCATTTATTGCAAAAGAGAAGGATATTACTGATTGCTCATGGGCTTGATACTGTGAGTCAAGTGTTTTTAAACAACAGATTGCTTGGAGCTTCAGATAATATGTTTATTCGATACCAGTTTGATATAAAATCATTGTTAGAGGTAATTTTATTTTTTCCTTTTTCAGTGTTACATGAGGCGTTCAGAAAACAATCCAACTAACTCCATTTTAAGTGGTGTCTTTTTAAACAAATGAACGTTGAAAATTTTCTATATATTTATACAGTGATAAACAGTTGCCCTTGATTAAAAGAAAACTAATGAGTTCAATCAAAATATCCCAAGAAAAAATATTATATAGATACAATATTTTTATAGTTACAATAACTTCAACTGTTTATACTGAACATTTTCATTTGATGGAGTTAATCGATTTGTGCACTGAACGGCTCACATGTAAATGAATGTAAAGTAACTTTTTATTAAATACAGCTTCACAATAAGTAGTTATATTTAATTTATTATCAACAATCAGAAAATATGCATATATAAAAGTTTATGCGGATAAGCACTGAAATAGATTATTTAGTTTAATAATAAGTTATATTCTTGTATAATAATTTGATATGGTGAAAAGTTACAGTAATTTATGTCTCTCAATTAGATTCTTTTTTTTTTCTTCTGGTGCTAAGAGCTTCTTACTGAAATCTCTCTATTCTAAAAAAAAGTAACTAATGCTGTCACCGCCGCTGTTTATAAATTTTTTCTGAATATTTTCTTCGTTAATATTAAGAAAACTACTGCCTACAAAAATATGAAAATCAGTGGTATTATAGAGAAAAGTTTGATAAACACACTGATGCAGACAGTTTTCAAATCGAATAATTATTTTAAGAGATATTTAATGTTAAAGTTGGTCGAAATCGTTCCTTTAAAAAAGTTTTACAGGAGCAAAAACTATACATGGAAATTTAATAATTTTTATTTCATTTTATACATTAGAAGTTCCCGGTGTGCAGACTGCATTTATTTTTTTATTTGATTCATTTTTTGAGGATTTATTTCCATTTTATATTCAAAATTTCAGCATTTCGAGAAATATTTTTTACACCTTTTGGAAAAGGGTATTATTTTAAATTGTTGCTAATTTTTAAAACAGCACAAAGAATAATAATTCCTTCATATTAAAAATTTATTTACACATGACTATTATAAAGAGAAATTTTTTTTTCAAATTAGAATTAAATGATTATGTTTTAAAAGCAGGAAAATATTGAAAATTACGCCATAAAAACTATATTTACACATGAATTTTAAAAGAGAAAGAAAATTGTAAAATAATAAATTCATTAACATGCGATGAAAATCATAAATTGAGGAAACTATGTCATATTTAAAATGACCAAACAGTTTAAATTAAAAAATATATTTGCACGATACATTTATTTCATATTTTGAGATAACCTTTTAAACCACTAGGGGGCTCGGCCCCCTACGAGCTATGCTCGCCAACCCCCATTCAGACACCGCAGTCTCTAAAAGCACGCTAATTTGATCGTCTTTAAAAAGATTTTGGAAGATTGAATTATAATTTAAAAAACAGTGCCAATCTCCCTATAAACGGTTTTCTATTCATTTCAGTTTGATTGGAAAATTTTAATTAGAAATCAGCTGCTGTTAAAAGATACAATGGCTGTTTTCGTCTTTGATTAAATAAAATCAGTTAAACATTTCAAAATAAGCTAATATAAAATGAATTAAGTAAACAGTCTTTGTCTCCTAGTATTTTTTAACAAAGCAAAAAGAAAGTTTTTAAATAAGACATTTTAAATGTATCGTTTTTAATCTGATGCAATTTTCACCAAACTTTTCTCTCTCTTTTTAATATTCATGTGAAAATACTTTTGTTGGAAATGAAATATTATTTGCACTGTCCTAACAAAAATAGTTGAAAAGATCATCTCAAATTATCAAATAAATGTCTCGAGCAATTTTTAAATTGAAACTGTTTTGCAATATTATTTTTTGTTCATTTTACGTAATAAGTGCAATGTGATGTAAATGTGACATAATTTCTCCTATTTAAGACTTCTAATGCATATTAATGAATTTATTATTTTACAATATCCTTTCTCTTTTAAAATTCACGTGTAAATATAGTTTTTATGATGTAATTTTCAATAAGTTCCTGCTTTTTATACTTAATTATGTAATTCTAATTTGAAAGTTTTTTTCTGTTTATAATAGTCACATGTAAATAAATTTTTAATTTGAAGCAAACATTATTGTTTGCGCTGTTTATACAGTTAGCAACAGTTTAAATTAATACCATTTTCTAAAATAAGTAAAAAATATCTCTCGAAATGCTGAATACTATTTGAATTTAAAATAGAAATAAAACCTCAAAAAATGAGTCAAATTAAAAAAATAAATGCAGTGTGCACACTGGGAAATTCTAACGTATAAATTAATCTAAAAATGAATTAATTACCATGCATAATTTTTGCTCCTATAAAACTTTTTTAATGGAACGATTTTGTCCAACTTTAGCATTAAATACCTTTTAAAATAACTCTTCGATTTGAAAACTGTCTGCATCAGCATGTTTATCAAACATTTCTCTATAATACTGCCGATTTTCATATATTTGTATGCAATATTTTTGTTAATGTTAATGGAGAAAGACCTCCGGTCACAAAAAATTCAAAACCGGCGGCAACAGCGTAAGTTGCCTTTTTTTTAGAATAGAGAGATTGTTCTGAATTCTAAGACAGTGCAAATAATATTTCCTTTCTAACAACAAAAGTATTTTCACGTGAATATTAAAAAGAAAACTTTGGTGAAAATTACATCAGCTTTAAAACGGTTCATTTAAAATGTCTTATTTAAAAGAACTTTCTTATAGTGTTGTTAAAAAATACTGGGAGACAAAAACTCTGTTTACTTAATTAATTTTATATTACCTTATTTTCAAATTTTTCACTGATCTGATTTAATCAAAGACGAAAACAGCCCGTTAACAGGGAGATCACCACTGTTTTATTAAATTAAAGTCAGCCTTCTGAAATTTTTTTAAGCCGATCAAATTAGCGTGTTTTTAGAGTTTGCAGTGCTTGAACGGGGGTTGATGAGCTTAGTTCGTAGGGGGGGCATTGCCCCTAGTGATATAAAGTTTCTCTCAGGTATTCAACTTTTCTCTCACTTATGACTTGCATAATGCTAGATTAAATTTGACGCAAGTTTTTTTCCCCCTTTTTCTTAATTTTTATCTTATTTTACTTCTTTATATGTTTTTATTCTTATTTTTTTATTAAACTTTTATTTATATCAGTTACAATAAAATTTTATTGCTTAAAATAAAAAGAATCTTATAAATTGCAAAACTTAAGATGCTTTAGTTCCATTATATTATTTTTTTACTCCTATTCCAGGGAACATTAGCGAATTTTGTGAAAAAAATTGCAGATTTTGCCAATCGGTTACTGAAAAGAAAGTCAGGAATTTCGGTAAACAACCAAGGAAAAATATTGTTAATTTCAGCCAAAGATCATAGAATTTTACAATCCTTCAACAAAAAAAAACATGAATTTCATCAATCAGTCTCAGAAATAAAAAAGCAAATTTCATCTTTCGATTGCGAGAAAAATTCGTTACTTTTGTTACATGAAAGCGGATAAAATTGTGAATGTTGTCACATGGCAGCAGAAAACTATCATTCACAATATAATCAGCATATAAACATCATCAATAGCTTTTTTCATTAATGGTTTTCTGCCTTTCTTTTCAGACTATGATTTAAAATCCATACAATTCAAAGTTAGAATTCTACATCAAGTCTGTTGAAGGTGATTTCTTTCTTTATTTTCATAGATATAGTTTTTAATCTGAAACAATACACTGAATTAACTTTTGAAAAATCAGATTAACACAAACCCAACCTGCAGGAATCTAAACTCAGTCTGAAACTGACACGAACCGAAAACAATTAGAATGAACCTGCAACTAAAGCAGTCAGTGCTAACCAGCAGAGTTGTGTTAGGAGGGTGGTCCCTACCTTTTTTTCTTAGGAATCTTTCACAAAATTTGGTGTGAAGTTCAGAATTGTTTCCTTATTCAATCACTCTTGACTGACACTGATGGCATAACAATGGTGGCTATCGCTTTCACTTTCATCACTATATATTTGCCATAATTTAATTTTTTATACCATCGAATAGAGCAAAATATGTAATTTCAAGTGGAATTTGATTGAAAATTTTAGTTCAATTTATAGGTGTTTTGATTATTTTTAAAACTATTTTCAAGTATTTTTTTTTTTTTTTTTTTTTAAATCTATGTGAACAATACATATTTTCATGCTACAGTGTAAAGTAAAATTTGTAATAATAATAACTAGGGTGTAAAAAAATCATGATTTTTTTTTTTTAAATAAAAAAAATTGGATTTTTTTTATTTAAATAGGATTTTTTTCCCAGCGTTCAAATACTGATAGCTACCAAGAGTTTTAGATTTCCAAACAATTAAACCACTAAATGCTAACATAATCTATGTTTTTACAATTTTAATTAATAAAATTATAATTATTAGTTAGTAATTACAGAAATTATAAAACTGCAAATTAGTAGTTTCATTAGGTACTATCATACAATAATCTTATATACAGCTCATATTCAAAATATTAGAATGATTACTTTTTTTTACAAATTGAAAATATCGTTTGGTAATTTAATGTCTTTTAATGCAATTGTGCAAACGATATTTTTATTAAGAACTTAATGTTGATTAAACTAATTTATTATCTTAAAATTAATATCGTTTTTGAAAAGATTAATTGAAAAAAAAATTATTTTGAAAAGTCAAAATATTAGAATACTTATTCAAGTGGTTCAAAATATTAGAATATTTCACATTAATTCTCCTTTAATTATCACCAATTCATAACTGGTGGCATCATTGATTAAATACAAACGATTTTATTTAAAATCAGTATTCTTTTTGCAGTTTATTTGCTTTTTCGTCTTAAAATGGGTCGTGTGAGTGATATTCCTGAATCTATTAAACTTCGTATGGTTGATTTGTATCGGCACGGTAAAATCAATGTTATATAGTAAATTATTTGCATTGTTCGCAATCAAGCGTTAGTAAAATATTAACACAATATTAAATAAATGAAAATTTTCAAAATAATTGCCGAATTGCTGGCTGAAAACCAAAGACATCTGCTAGAGATGACAAGAAACTGAAGTGTATAGTTAATAAAAACCACTTTAAAAGTGTGCGATTCTTGCACCGAAAATGGAAAGAAGAAGGGTTTGAAGTTTCTACATCGACAACATTAAGACATCTCCATAAATTTAAGTTTGAACCTCGTGTATCAAAAACAAAACTTCTCATGACTGCAAAACAAAAGCGTATAAGATTGAATTGGTGTAAATCAAGACGTTTATGGAGCGAAGAAGATTCGAAAAATATATTATTTAGTGCTGAAAGTATGTTTTGTGTTTCGTATGGCAATCAAGGTATTCGAGTTTGGAGAATGAAGCAGGAAGCATTTGATAAAGAATGCCTTAAACGTTTCGTAAAATTTGCTGCTAGTCTCATGGTTTGGGGTTGCATGAGTGCAGAAGGACCTGGAAAGTTATGCATCGTCTACGATAAGGTTAACTCTCAGATATATCAAGAAATTTTGGAAAATTGCACGATTCCATCATCAAAAGATTTGTTTGAAGATGATTTCATCTTTCAACAAGATTTAACATCACCGTATACCTCGGTGTCAACTAAGAATTGGTTCCGCCAACGGAGCATTAAGTTACTTCCTTGGCCACCAAACTCACCAGACCTTAATCCTATCGAAAACGTATGGTGTATAATGAAGAAAAAACCCCAAGAAAATCCTCCTTCAAGTGAAACTGAGTTAGTTGTTTTATATCGCTGCACTCTTACTATTACTAATTACTAAGGAAGGAGGCATAACTATAAGATTAATTATAGTTTTATTTACATATATACAACAGCCACTAAACGTAGCTCTTCTCAACAAATCATTTCTTAAAACTGCATGGAATTCATTTTTAAAGCATTTTTATTATCTTTACCTTCGCGATACTCAATTGTATAATCATACCCAGCTAACATTAACGACCATCTCAGCATTCTAGGTGATAATGTATCAAGTACCTTTTTAACAGGATCAAACAATCTAATTAAAGGTTTATGATCTGTTATAATTTTAAATTGTTTTCCAGCTAAATATTGGTGAAATTTAGTGACACCAAACATTACAGATAAAGCATCTTTATTTATCATTGCATAATTTCTTTCAGTTTTATTTAAAGTTCTAGAATCATCAGCAATAGGGCTTAAAACTGACCCTATACCATATTCAGAAGCATCACAGTTTAAAACTATATCTTTGTTAACATCATATAATTGTAAAACAGGAGACGTACATAATAATTGCTTAACTTTCTGAAATGCCTTTTCATGCTTTTCTGACCATGTCCACTTTACATTATTATCTAATAATCTATGTAAGGGTTTTAAAACATCTGAAATATTAGGCAGGAATTTTTTAAAATAAGAAATTAAGCCTAAAAATGAACGCAATTGTGACACATTATTTGGAATAGGAGCATTCAAAATAGCATTAACTTTTTCTTTAATAGGTCTAATTCCTTCCTGAGATATTTTATGTCCTAAATAAGAAACTTCTGAAACCATAAATTTCATTTTTTCCTTATTTAATCTTATACCATGCTCAGATAAGCATTTCAGAACACTTTCAACTCTTTCAGAATGTTCTGATTCATTACTAGCACTTATGATAACATCATCTAAAAACACACGAAAATATTTAAATTTTTTTTAAATATGTTCAATTTTTCTTTGGAAAATACAAGGAGCACATTTTACCTCAAATGCTAATCGTAACACATTAAATAAACCTTTATGTGTATTTATAGTCAAAATTTTACTACTTTCGTTATCTACAGGTTGTTGTAAATACACATCTTTTAAATCAAAAACAGTAAAAAATTTTCCACCTGATAATTTAGAAAATAATTCTTCCATTTTAGGAAGAAGATAATTATCATTTTCAGTATTAGCATTAACTATTGCTCTATAATCACCACATATTCTAACAGAACCGTTAGGCTTAGGAACAATTACTATAGAACTAGCCCATTCTGAGTGATCAACAGGTTTTAAAATACCTTCATTAGTTAATCATTCCAATTCAACATCAGTAGCTTTCCTTAAAGCAAAAGGAACAGGTTGAGACTTAAGAAAAACTGGTTTTGCATCTTTTTTTCAATTTTATTGATGCGGGAGGACCCTTGATTGTCCCGATCCCATCAGCAAAAACATTAGGAAAATTTCTAATTAAATCATCTTTCGAAATGCTTTTAATCATATTTACATTAGGCCAAAATAATTTTGATGCTTTTAACCAAGTTTTTCCGATTAGACTCGGACCTTCCTCTTTAATAACTAATATTATTAAATCAGGAATACAATATTCATCAACAACAGCATTTACTTTTAATTCCCCCAAAACAGTTAAAGAATCTGTAGTGTAAGTATGTAACTTAATTTTAGATTTATTAAAGGCAGCTTACCTGAGAACAATTTATTAGCAACACTTTTACTTACAATAGTATGAGCTGCACCACTATCGATTTCAAATTGTATATTTAAACCATTTATTTTAACTGATTTTACCCACGACACATTATTGGAGTTGTCGTACCAGTATATCAGCAATATCTTGATTTTTTTTTCCAGAAATAAATTTATATTTCCTTCATGAAAAACCGTGAGTTCAGACATATTATCAAGAATTATATATTAAAATACATATCAAATGATATAAAACTAAAAAATTCTGTAATTTTGTCCTTGCATCTGAACTTAAAGTTTCATTGTTTACATCTGTGATGTTGTGCGGATTTAAGGGAGTCTACTGTAATTGTTTTTCTCAGTAAAATACGTACTGCCTACCATTCAGCCAGAGATTTTCTATCATATCTATAAGTACAGTACAAGAGAATGTGTAAAATTCACTTTTTAGCACCAATTCCAAAATAGGCAGTTTAAGTTACAATACCAGTCTTTAGATAAAACATTTTTAAGTTTATCGCTTGGATAAACTTTATCTGTAAAATGAAATGAAGGGGGCATGAAAACAAAAGCAGATTATTGTTGTTTTCAAACCTCAAATTCACTGCTGTCTAGCAAATTCATGGAATCAGTTTAATCTGTACAATTCATAAAACTGGCAAATATTTTTAATAATATTCATTAAATCAAATAACAATTAAATCCATAGTTCCATTACATATCTGTAAAGTTTGTGTTTTTTTTATTGGTGAGGTGTTAGTTTTGTTGTGCAATATTAACAAGAAACAAATGTTTAATTATTTATATTTTAAGCACAAGTATTTTAATTTTTCATAATAAAGCTGCACACAATCAAAATAGATTTTTTTTTTTTTTTTTGTAATCTGTGCTTGAAAATAAAAAAAAATAAAAAAAAGAAAAATCAGTAAATTGAGGCACAATTTTTAAACAAATTGCATTTGAAGTTATATATTTTTTCTCTAATCAAACATGTAAAGATTAAAATTCTGTAATGTTTAGAATTAACTTTACGAAAAAAAGGAAAATGGATTGCTTAGATCATTGCCGCCCTCGATATGAAGTCAGAGTTACTCATGGACATGTTTTTGCTTTATAATATAGATATGCTTATCAACTAATAGTCAACTTCAGATTCAAAATATATATAAATATAAGGATATACTATTGAAAATATAGTTTTAGTATTTTTAAATATTTAAAAATAGCTTATTAATTTTATATTTTCATTTATTAAATAAATATTGAACCATAAAAGTCCGCATTTTTTATATTGATAATTATGTGCGACAAATTTTCTATGAAATGTCCATGATTTTTTTTTTTTTTTTTTGTGAATTTGCTTTTTTAATTTTGCAGCTTCTTGTTCTGCTTATAAATTACTTTTATTTATATTCTGCCAAAGAAAAAAAATATGTGTTTTATTAATATTAATTTTGTTGTTGTTTTCAGGATAACAATACTATAAAAATTTTATTTGATTCTGCAGTTGAATATTCATTACTAAAGCATTTAGTTCAAATCACAAAGTATGTAATACCTCCTACTTGCCCACCTCCTGTGCAAAATGGTGAATGCCATGTAAACTACATTAGAAAAATGCAGAGTTCATTTAGCTGGGATTGGGGCCCATCATTTCCTACTCAGGGGATATGGTAAGATATTATACTTTTTGTTTTACTATATATCTATCTATATAAAAATACAGAGTGAGAGTGAGCATAAAATCTTTACCTGATTACAAAAATTAATAGGCAAATTCTATTACACTTAAAGACATATATTTACTTTTGTAAATGGTAAATATAGTAATCAAATTTGTAATGAGCACTAAAGTATCCTCTTCCCCAAAAACGTCACATTAGTAAATTTCAGTGTGCATTCTGTTTGTAGCTCAGAGGATGTCAATTATTCACATTAAGCTCACTTCTTAGAAGGTCACCAATATTCCAGTTTCTTTAATTTTTTCATATAATTGCTTTATGCTCTTGATATGTGCAGGATTGTGACTACAACAGCGTCTAAACTCCTGCTAAACAGAGATAAGCGATCTAATTTCATAGAAACACAAAATGCATTGCACATATTTACCGTCTAAAAGCCTTTTTGATGAAAATTAGCTTTTGATTCATTGTTTACATTTATCTGCTAGTTGTCATCTAATCTATTCAATGGTTAAAAAAAAAAAAAAAAAAAAAAAAAAACTTTAAGTACTGTATAATAAAAAAAAAAAATTACATTCATATTTTCAGTGGTTATTTCATGCTAACACTTTGTAATCAGGGAAAGGCTTTGTGCCCTGTGTGACACTTTTAGAGTATAACAGCTGCAATAAAGCATGTGCACTGATTAACATAGGCGTAATCAGCCTTTTGAACAGGGGTGTGTCCAGATTTTTTAACCTGAACATGTTGGATACAAGCAATATCTTATGTAGTAAACCTGCTAAAACAAAACCCCATGAAACCTGTCAAATTTTCATTTTAGACTGGTTTTCATCTTAGAAGGTATAATTGGGTGGTATTTCTTCTAAATAGGGCTCAAACGCGATTTTCGTTTGCGTGAGGGATGGATGAGAAGGGGTTCAAAACATCAAAACTAAACCTAATGGTAAAAAAAAAAAAGATATGTAAATCTCCTTGCAACAGTGACTAAGTGTGGTCACAAAGTGTAAAAACTTTTGGCACCCTAACTTCTTATAAAGATTAAAAAAGGCTTTTAATCATGCTGGAAACTTCTATAGGCACAGGAATACTGCATGAGATCTAAAATTATCTCAGTCAAAGTCTTGTAGATGAAATTTTGCCGGATGATATATCTCGGATAATACATGTGGTACACCAGTACATACTCACGAAAGTTTTTCAGAATGTGACTCCATGACTTCTTAGGGATCACCGGAGGGACCCAAGAAATTTTGGAGGAAAGTCCATATAAATAATTATTAATATTATAAATAATTTTAATACTCATTAATAATTCATGTTTTTACTCCAGAATGTGTTGAATATATTAGGTAAAGCAGGTCATGATAATATACACTAAATTTTATCAAGATGATAAAATTATATTATGATGATGCAACTGTAATAATAAAGATGGGTGCTTGTCAGTCTCTCTCTGTGTGTGTGGTGTACGCGCGTGAGCTGAACTCTGAAAAAACAATGCAGCCCTTACAGCCACAAGATTTGGCAGGAAAGTACATGTATGCCTGAAGTCATGCATATCAAAGACAATTTCTGGATTTTTTCAATTTTTTATGCGAATTTTTTCGCATTTTGTGGCAAATTTTTCAAATTAGTGAAAAATAATCTGATTTCAAAATTTTATCCAATAAACTTTGTCTTCTTTTCAATAAAGTTTTTTCGAGATTCTTACATCAATTTTTCAATTTGTAACAATTTTTTAATGTTATTCTTAGAGAGTTTTTTTCTCATTTCGCTGTGATTTTTTTTTTTTTTTTGACATTCTTAAAAGGAATCTGGTTTAAATCTTTCAGCCAATTAGTTAATTTCATTCCTTGCGGTTTTTTAATCTTTTCCGAATTTTAAATGTGATTTTTAGCAAGGTTTTTCGTGCTTTCAGGTGATTTTTTGACTTTTTTTTTTTAAACAAAAAAAACTTTCCGGTAATTTTTGCAATTGCCATGATTAAATTTGAATTGGAAGAATGTCTAATCCGTTCTTATAAGAAAGCTGAAAATTTAATTTGGCTTGAAATAAAAAATCACAGCAATTCAGGATTCGTTTGTTTCAAGACAGAAGTGGTTGTAGCTTGCTCGGGGGTTCAATGGCCGAAGGCAGCCCCCCCAACTCCAATCCTAGATCTGTTTAATTCTATGTTCGTTTAAAAGAAAAACAAACAACCAGCCAAACTCCACTAGCAATGAAGTTTTCTTTGAGGGGCAGGGTTTGAAATAACGTGTGGGATCACACGATTTGTGCACAGAAAAGGAAAGTCCTGCATAATAAAAATTGCTGTGGATATTTCTCCCCTCTAAATTCTTTCACAGACCTGTGAAGATTCTTCAGTGAGTACTTAAAAAAAATTGAAGTCCGTGATTTTTATTTATTTTATGGAATTTCTCAAAATCAATTCGTGACTCGGTCCCGGAAAAATTTGAGAATTTCTTCAAACGATCGTGGAAAAATATCGTGAATTTCGATAAAAGAGTGCAGAAAAAAAACATGAATTTCATCAAAAGATTGTGCAAAAACAATCACGAATTTTGATAAACGATTGACAAAAAAATGTTGCAAACTTTGTCAAAAGGTTGCCGAAAAGAGTAGGGAATGTTGTTAATTGGTATGGAAAGATATATACGGAGAATTTTCCCGATCGGTCGTGCAAAACTATTGCGAATTTCGACAAATGACCCCTGTAAAAAATCAGTTTTGTCGCAAAAGAAAACAAATTTCGTCAAAGGATCTGGTAAAAACAAGAATTTCATCAAAGGATCGCATAAATAAAATGGAAATTTCATCAAAAGATCGTGGCAAGAAAACTTTAATTTCATCGAAGGATCATGCTAAAGAAATGCCAATTTCGTCAAAATATTGCAGTAAAAAATGCAAATTTCGTCAAAGGATCGCAGTAAAAAATACGAATTTTGTCAAAGGTTAGTGGTGAAAAAAGCGGATTTCAACAAAAAAACACGTAGAAAGACAAGAATTTCGTCAAACGATTTTGGGAATAAATTGTAAATATCATGAAATAATCCAGAATAAAATCGTGAATTTCGTCAAAATTTACTGCACTGCGCTAAAAGATTGAAACCGGGTCCTTTTCCCAGTTTCAAAAGAACTCTGCAAAATGAGAAGAAACTCCAAACATCGTGTAAAAATTTTCAGAGGAAAAAAATTACTATATTGACTTGAAGGACTGCAACCATATTCCTTTTACGAATGTCAAAAAATGACTGCAAAACACAAAATCCAACCAACCAACCTCCAGATTAATTTGAATTTTCTGTGCTATTATTTCTCACTAGCAGGAATGACCAATCTAAGCTCAGTCAAAATTAGCTTTGTGTTTATTTCGGTATATTATTCCCACTGAATCATTCTTGCTGTTTTAGATGCAATTAGCTTGACCCTGAGCCATATTGACCCAAAATGACCCACTAATCGAATTTTTTCGAACATGCGACCTAACACAATGCTCTTCTCGAGCCTGAAAACGATGGAATTCAAAATTTAGTGAAAATCGATAGTCGTTTTCTAGATAAAATAAGCTTGACCCACGTTGATTCAAAAATGATCCACTAACCAAAATTTATCGAACATGTGACCTATTCCAGTGGTCTTTTTGTACTGTGAAACGGTATAATAAAAAAAATTGCAAAATCGTTTGAACCTTTTTGAGATACAGTTAGCTTGACCCGATCCATTATCACCAAAATGACCCACTAATAGAATTTTGCGACCCAGCCTAATGGTTTTATCTTGTGCAGAAATGGTGTAATGCAAAGTTCTGTCAAATCGTTTCAGCCATTTTTTAGATACAGTTAGCTTGATCCTGATCCATTAGGACCCAAAATGATCCACCGATTGAATTTTCTTGAATATGCAACTCTGCCCAATGGTCTTATCATGCCCAAAAACAATAGAATACAAAATTTAGTCAAAATTATTTAAGCCATTTTTTAGATACAATTAGCTTGACTCTGAGCCATTGTGACCCAAAATGACCCACTAATCGAATTTTCTCGAACATGTTACTTAGCCCAATTCTCTTCTCATGCTCAGAAACGGTATAATACAAAATTTGGTCAAAATGATTTGAACCTTTTTTTATATTCAATTTGCTTGACCCTAACCCATTGTGACTCAAAATGACCCATTAATCGAATTTTCTTGAACATGTGACTTACCTCAATGGTCATCTCATGCCCAGAGCATTATTACAAAAGCTTACAGAGCTGTATTACAAAATTTTGTGAAAATGTCTTGAGCCATTTTTTAGATGTAATTAGCTTGATCCTGACCCATAATGAACCACTAATCGAATTTTCTCGAACATATGGCCCATCCCAATGGTCTTTTTGTGCCCGAAAACGATAGATTACAAAATTTTGTCAAAATCGCTAGAACCGTTATCTAGATAAACTTAGCTTGACCCATGGTGACCCAAAAATGACCCACTAATTGAATTTTCTCGAACATGTGACTAAGCCCAATGGTTTTCTCGTAATCCAAAACTGTACAATATAGAGTTTAGTGAAAATTGTTAGAGCCATTTTTTAAATAAAAATAGCTTGACCCACAGTGACCCAAAAATGGCCAACTAATCGAATTTTCTCGAACACTGTGACCCATCCCAATAGTCTTTTCGTGCCCAAAAATGGTTAGATACAAAATTTAGTCAAAATTGATTGAGCCGTTCATTAGATACAATTAGCTTGACCCTGACCCATCCCATTGGTCTTTTCATGCCTGAAAACGGTGGGGTGCAAAATTTAATCAAAATCGTTAGAGCCGTTTTCAAGATAAAATTTACATACATATACACACACAATTTTTGCTCGCATTATAGTATAATATTTTCAAAGGAGGCAGGGTCTGTGCACCCCCCCTCCTGCTTTCCACTAGCTAATCGCATTTTGGAATTATTGTTTCACATCTGCATTTCCTTTACAAATTATTTGCTTCTTTCTAGACTTTAAACTACAAACGCAAAGAGACAAATAGTTTCTGTTTCTATGAAATTGCAGAAACATGCAATAGAAAGAACGGTGTTAAAAAAAATCTCCCACAAATAAAAGACGTCAAAGTGGGATTATAAAACCACCTTTTTGACTTACTATGACTAATGCAGAGTTTTGTAAATATTTTAGTTTTAAAAAAGATAAACAACATAATTTAAAACAAGTAATATAATTTTTTTTAAGTCAATTCCTACTTAGGTCATCAAAGAAAAATTTAATATAACCCAGAGTTTCCCCCAGGTTTAAAAAAGGGCAGGGGGCTTCTTGTAGGAAAAGGGCACTTTTGGATTCTTAAGGGTACTTTTTTTAATTTTTAAAGGCATTCTTTTGATTTTTAAAACTACCTTTAATATTTAATAGATAGGATGCTATTTTAAAGACAGCAATGAGTCGATTTTTACTATGCAAGTAAATTTTTTAATAAACAAAGGAGTAAAAGCATTTTTTTCAGCTGGGGGCAACAAGGGTGCTAATGTTTTTCTTCAGGGGCAAGAGGGGTGCTATTTTGTAAACATAAGGGCAGGCAGGGTGCAGCACCCTCCTGAAACTGCCTGGGGGAAATTCCGTATAACCCCTTAAGTTAATATTAGTTTTTGTTGCATTAAAATATCTCAATTTGTTGATTTTCTATAAGCAAGTAAACCCTATTGGTTTACAATGGATGTCTATGAGAATTTGGCAAAATATTAGAGATATCGCCAAGTTGGTGTCACTTTTGGCAACTGATTTTGGTCACCAAATTTGGTGATAAACTTGACGGTATTTGGCGACAGAACAGGGTCCCCTATGGTAACTGCCCTTATAGATATAGATATGGAGATGCATTAAATGCTGTTCAATAAACAATGGCTGTCATTTTGTCTCCCATATAAAACTAAAATTAATTAATATTTGAAAAAAACTGTATTAACATCAAGTGCCATCCACTACAAGTTTTAAAAAAATTATTTGAATTTGATTGGATGAATAATAAGTATTTTATTAATGATTGAAAATGAACAAGATATATATAGGGAGAGTGAGAGAGAGTGTAGGAATTGAAAAAAGAACGTGGTTTTCTTCTTTTATTACAGTTCAAAATTTAGGCTGTAATTTTTCTGAACTAAACTAATTTGCTAAACTAATTAAACTCTGCTTTCACTTCTTCTTCTTTTTTCTTTTGTAGTTTTCTATTTTTTTTAAAATAATTGTGCTTGAGCCTGCATAAGCAGGGGGGGGGGCACCCAGGGCACCCCCCCTGGTTACGCCTATGGATTAAGTATACACAGATTAAGGTCTGTTAATTAAATGAAATAATTTAAAAATTCATTTTAGCAACAAATATTCACTATTATAGTGTTTAACAGTATATTAAAAAAAGTTCAAGTTCTTTTTATCCATTTTTTCATGAAGCTGATCAAGCTAGTTTCATTACAGCTTTTTCAGGCTTTCACCCATTCTTAGTGATTTTTTTTTCTTTTTTTTTTTAAGTAATTAGTTACGTTTTTGACACAAAAGCAATCAGTAGACATTTGACCAGAACAAAATATAATTTTTTCTGAGCTTTACAATAAAGGGAAGTAGTAAATGCTAAGATGTGTTTCTTTTTACATATTTCTGTAGCCAAATTTTGGTCAGAAATATAAAGTCTGAAATTTCACCATCCCTTGGTAAATTTGAAAATTTAGATTTAGAAATAGTTTTCGTTATTTCACAGTTTATTTATTTTGCGATGGATCAAAATGAAAAATATTTTTATGTTAATACATAAGTTAGAAACATTACTTTTTTGCTGAGTTTTTAATTTTTTTTTAGAAAATATTAGATAAGAAAATTTGAAATTTTTTATGTGAAGTACATCAGTAATTAGGGGAATTTTATATACAGCTCTTTTGTAAATTTTCCAAAGGGTAGTTCAAAGAGAAATTGTTGATCCGTTTCCAAAGAGAAATTGTTGATCTAGTTTTTCTTTCCTTTTTGAAGTGGTTTGAAAATCATTGGTTTGTTTAAAAAAAAGTGCACAATGCATTTTGCAAATGTTTGTTTTTCATTTATTCTCATTTCTATTCAGTTGTAATCTGACATTAATAGAATTAATACAAAGGTAATATTAAAATAAAAAAATAAAAATAAAAAATACTTCAAGCTTATAAGACATTTTTTTTTAATGTTTACAAAGTTTCCTATTAATCACTGCACACCTTTTAATTTATATATGAGGTGCATGTGAAAACTAATACTATAATTGAATCTGTGTAAAGCTCCTGTACTTTGTCCCCTGAATATATTTTTTATTTGAAACTGAAAAACATCTAAAATTATTAGAGAATACATTAAGCACTTTACTGTATTATTTTAAATTTGTTTATTTAGCCATTAAAACAAATAAATACCCAAATTCATTAAATCAGATTGAAAAAAAAAACATCTTATGATTAATATCTCATTTGTACTATATATTGATTCAGTTTTCATATAAGTGAAAAGGATCATTATGCATAAATAACTTGCAATTAATGATAGCAAAATATCTATTACCATTTCAAGAAATATAGTTTTTTGTAGCTATATTTTATCTTGGATTTTTTTGTATTTTTCCCAATTACTTTGTTTTCTACATATAAAAATGTTGTTGTGTACCGAACTGATTTTAGCATTTATCAACTGAATTTTGTATGTGGAGAGACATGTGTTTAAATATTGTATGTGTATGTTACATTTAAAAAAAATCTGTGTAAAATTTACCCACAGGTCCACATGTTTATTATTACTTCGTGATATAAATAATTTTAAAAAATTCATCTTGTTGATTTCTTTCTTTCTTTTCTTTTTTATTATTTAATTCCTTATAAACTTTTTATTTTAGCGTTATTTATAGTATTACAGGATCAACCTTATTTGAATTCCCCTTAAAATATTTATTTTATTGTAAATTTAAATGTATTTTGCTATGTGGTTGTATTATTGTACATCTTTTAAAAAATTTCTGAGTCTTCTGTTTGTTCTTGATTGCTTCCATATACATATGTATATAATATTACAATTCATCATCTTTTTGTAAAAAATAAAAATTAATAAAGTGAGTATCAATGAACTGACATTATACATAATAAAGCTGGATCAACTATTATTAATTTAACTAATCATTAATGAATTTTTTAAAAAACCTATATCCTAGTCACCAATATATGAAGTATTAAAAATTAAAACATTCAAAATTGGCGAAAGGAACAACAACAGGATGTTGAATTCATAAAAAGAACAAGTAAATAATGAAATATATGAAGGAAATCATAAATATTTGAAATATTTTCTAAAACTATTTGTAACTAAATCAATTTAACCAATGAAAAAAAAACTTGAAATAATGAATCATTGTCAGCATCAACAATGCACGAAATGTATGATCTCAAAATTGAAAATTCATTAATTAAAAAAGAAAAACTACAAAATTTACTTAAAATGAGAGAGCAGTTATGAATAAAATTGGAACTAATGATTCGTAACTCGTTTTCAAGGGCAATATTACGAAATCATTAGTAATAATCGGTTAACTTCTGAGGAAGAAATAATAAGCTACAGCTTAAATGTTTATTTCTTCCATTGCCCGATTAACCACACCATGAAAAAATGAAAGATATAATTAATCAATATGTAAGACCCGGACAGAACAATGTCATGCACAATAGAACTAAAAATGAAATATGCGAGTTAAAAACTTACTCAGCAACAGAATCATACAATATTTTAAAATACCATATTGAATCATAATCATGCTTACCCACAATCACAGCAAAAACCCACCATATTAATGGATTACAGTTAAAAGTAAATTCTGACAATTCAAAATCATCACACCAAGCAAATAATATTATTAATAATATAAATATATTAATTATAAATTATTATTGTAATTAATCTAAACATTATAAATTATTTTATATGCTAATTAAAGGATCCCAGAGTAAATCCATTACAAAATAGGACTGAAGAAATACAGTTATTTATTTGAGTGGTAGGAATGACAATAATTATATAAGTAAGCAACACAAAAATGTGAATAATTTTATAATGCTGCCTTCTACTGATGATTCTTTAAGTTATAAACTAATTTAAATTAATATTTAAGCATAAATATAATTAGTGCTGTCATCTGTCTGAGATTATTGAAATTAAGTAGGGAGAATTTTAATGCAAGTTTGCATATCATAAATCCAAATTTATTCTTAATTTTTAAAAAGAGCCAAACAGCACAGCATGTATAATTCTAAATCAGCTAATTAGAATATCGATAACAGATAATTAGCATCTGTAATGTAATGTTTTATAACTGTTTTTAAATTATAATTCAGAAGAAATTAAGTTAATAAATAATATTAGAAAAGTAAATAAAAAATATAGAAATACTACACTACCCATCCACTTATAATTTTAATTCTTTTTTCTTTTCTTTCCTTTTCTTTTGGAGGGAGCGGGGCATATACAACCAAATATAACATTTTTACATTTATCATATACAGTATTAGAGCCCACTATTTATAAATTATAATATATAGAAGTAAATTAATATAATTTAAAATGGTTTTATGCATTATTAAGGAATGCTTATTCATCACAGCCAACATAAACTATGAAACTAATTATTACAAATGTACCATTCCATTAAAAAAAAATATTTTTATTAAATCAACATTTGCTTATAAATTATCCAGACAACACCACCCTCCTCCATAATTTAACATCTACTTACACAGCCAACCTATTAAATTTTTTTATATATTTTTTTATAATACACAAAATGTTAATAGTAACATACAATTTACTTCCCTACTATCTATTGTTTAGATCATTAATAAACTAATTATAGATTAAAGAATATATAAATTTCTTAGGAAAACCATTATTTAATGTATCAAATATTGATCGTTTAATGTTTTTATTAATAAGATGTGAGGAACATAATCTCTTGATTCTATACAAATGATTAAGGACTATATTATGGTAAACTGAAATATGTAGACAGGATTTAAAATGAATAAATGTATTAACTTTGAATTGAAAATCTTTGTTTGTCATAATGATCAGTTGTTGTTTTGTTTTCTGCGATTTTAATTTTTACATCTAAAAGGTTAATAGTATTGTTTGTTAAAAGGTTTTCTGTCAATTCTAAATTAGTTGGATAATCTACAAGAAATTGTAAAATATTTGATTGGTTACCAATTAAAATTGTCAATTAAAATTATGTCATCAATGTAATGATACATAAGAATACGATCATTACAAAAAGTATGTTCATATTGATATAAATATAAATCTGACAACAGACTTGACGTACATCCGCCTTTGGGGGATTCCGACAATTTGTATATAAATAATATTATCTTGTAAAATGTAGTTATTATATATAATGAAATTAGTTAAAGTACAAAAATATTTTGTATCCATATATGTAGGAAGAGTTAATTGATTTTTATATGTTTTAAATAGTGTATTAATTATATTATGCAGGTCTTGAAGATTTATATCATTAAAAAGATCTTTGAAATCATATGTCCGTATATTTTTTACACATTTAAGGTCTTTTAGTACACTAACCAATTGATAACTGTTTTTTAAACAATGTGTATTATCTATTGCTGTTGTAAGTTTATAAAGTTGACTAAGAATTTGAATAAAATATTGTTAGCATAATTGTTATATGTTATATGTATTACATCCAATTGTAACTGTTCTAAATTTAATTGGGGTCTTATGAAATTTAGGAATAAACACTAAATAAGGATAGTTAAAGTTTGTAAGTATAATATTTAGTAGATTGTAATAACTATTAATTTTATGATTGTTTACTGCTATATCATCAGTAGTTTTTTGGAAAGAATTATTTGATGAAATACAAGATGGTAAAAGATGGCGATAATATGATTTGCAGATGATTGCAAAATTATTTGGGGATTTGTCTATATATGTGATTACATAATTTTTTTGAAAATTATTAATTTGTTGGAAAATATGTTTAGTATTGACTTATATATATAGATATTAATTAGTTGTTGCCTTATTTATGTACAGTGAGCAATAAAAATATTTGCACACATGAAATTTTTTGCGTAAGTAACCCTAGAAAGCAAATGTGATGATATTGTTTTAACTATTACTTAAAATATTAAATAATAAACCAATAGAAATAACCAACATTTTACCTTAAAAAATAATAATACTCATTTAAAAATATACAACAGCATTTTCTCCTGTCAAAAAAGTATTTGCATGCTAGCATTGAGAATAAAAATGATAAATATTTAAAAGTAAAAAACAATACAATTATCTCGCAATATACTAATATATTGTTTGGCATTCATATTGCCTTCAGTAAAGGCCATTTCACGAATTCCATTAAAAGACATGCATCTCTAAATCATTTTAAGACCACCACTATGTTTTACAGTTGGTTTCAAATTTTCTAATTGAAGGGATGTATTTGGCTTTCACCACACTGTTTTCTTTCTTTCTGTCTGAGTCGAAAATATTAAACTTACTTTCATCAGAAGAAATAACATTTTTCTAAAACTTTGGTGGTTTGCCAGCATAAGCTTTGGCAATAGCAAGTCTTTTCAGCCTATTTATTTCCCCAATAAATGATTTTTTTTTAAGGGGCTCTTCCTCGAATATTTGCATCATGAAGGATATTTCTAATAATTTGTGGTTTAAATATTGTTCCCGAAGTTGAAGCGACATCAACAGCCAATTCTCAACATTTAGAAACGGATTTTTGTAGATTCCTTTATGATGCCCTCCTTGGCCTTGCATTTAGCTTTCTTGGACGTCCAGTTCAAAGCTTATTTGTTGTCGTATCAGTCTTTTTTCCTTCTTTATTGCATAACGAAAAACTAGTCGTTGGGGGTCACCGTAATACTTACCCATCATGGATATACATAATATAAAATATGAAAATAAAACATGTGATACATGCTAAGCATTGTATCATGTTATTTTTATTCATAATTTAATTTACTTGGACTCCCTTAAATATAATTAATATAATCCCTTAATCTAATATTACCTTTTGTTGCACTAAAATATCTCAATTTGTTGATTTTCTATAAGCAAGTAAACATTATTGGTTTACAATGGAAGTCTATGGGAATTTGGCGAAATATTAGAGATACCGCCAATTTCGCGTCACTTTTGGCGACTAATTTTGGTCACCAAATTTGGCATTATACTGCCAAGTTGGTGACAAACTTGGCATTTGGCAACAGAACAGGGTCCCCCCTATGGTACCCCCTCCTTATAGGTATAGAGATGCATTAAATGCTTGACATTTATGCAGGGGCGGACTGGCCCACCCCGCTATCCCGCGATAGCGGGGTGGACCAAACGGGTGTAGTGGGCCAAAAAATACATTTTTTTAAGTATTTTTTCTTTTCAATAAAACTAAAAAAAAAAAAATAATAATTTTTCTTGGTAGCAGGGTGGGCCAAATGGGTGTAGTGGGCCAAAAAAAAAAAACATTTTTGTAGTTTTTTTTCTTTTTAATAAAACAAAAAAAAAAAGTTATGAAACTCAATTTTTCTTTTCCTTTTTTTTCCGTGATGCATCCCCCCCCCCTTTTTTTGATTGTGTAAGTCTTAGTTTCTACCTTCCCTCTCCCATCAGCAATTTTTGCCAAATCTGTGCAAATTACTCATTTTGTATACAAGCTGAGAGATAGGGGATAAAGTAAAAAGCACATATGGTCAGTGAAGTTTGGGAAGTTGTTCGGTGGGATGGGTCTATCTGCGGACACTTGCATAGTAACAAAAGATAGGCAAGGATTAGCTTACCTATCTAGGAATAATCTACAGATCAAGGATCTCGGGAGGCATGGATTAGCTTATAGAGAAAACGAGAGGAGGCAGCGGCAGACTTGAATAATAGAGACGTTAAACATGGCAATTTTTTGCAATTGGTAATCCTGTTATGTAAATATGACAAAAATTTTGCACGGTTATGTAGCACAGGCTATGGAGAGAAGTCAAGAAAGAGGATCTTCAGAAAGTATGATGAAGGCTAGAATAGATCTGAAAGAAGAACAAAATGAAAATCCCAAACGGCATGGAAGAGGTTCGTCGATCACATTCCTGTCTAAGTAATTTGTAAATAAGTTAATTGCTTATCTCTCCATTCAGATCCAAATAAACATTGCCGATGATGCAAAACAGTCAGGTCCATTCAGTATGGAAGTAAATTTCACAAAAGATATATCGGTAATGGAGCAGTTGGCACTTTGTGTTCGTTATGAACAGCGTGGTAAAGTGAAGGTTAGTTTTTAAAATTGGTTGATGCCCACAAAACAACAGGGAAAGCCTTCTGTCTCCAAGTAAAAGAAGAACTTAAAGTTTAAACTCCCTTCATCACAAATAGTTGGCACTTCTTCTGATGGTGCAACAAATATGAGTGGGAGATATAAAGATCTGCAGGCACAACTGAAAAAGACAATCCAAATATACAGCATGTTCATTGATATGCACATTTGCTTAATTTGTTCCTGGCAGATGCAACAGAATGTTGCAAATTGATAACGGACTTCTTGGTCTTAATGTAAGCTACAACCATGTTTAGCTCAGAGTGATATGAGCGCATGAAAGCATGGACTTCACAGAATAAGGAGCCTGTAGGTGGAAATAAACTTCTTCGCCGATTACAAAAAATAAGCGCTACTGAGTGGTGGATTAAGGATCGAGCACTTAATAGCATGCTTGGCGAGTCTTCGAAATCTTTTAAAGATCAATATAAGTTTTTAACATTGCTTAAGGGTCTACAAGATATCACCGAAATGGACGATTTCCCATCACATGTATCTTTTTAGGCAAGATCACCGATTGATAATTGGTGCAAGTTCAGCATATATTAATAGCAACCATTTTAAGCGACCTATTCAATATATCTATGCCCACATCGAAGTATCTGCATAGATAAGCGGCCTGGGATACTTAACTCCTGCTAACAAAATCCAAACCCTGAAATCCAATCTCCTACACAAACGACATAATTTTGATATGGCTATGAAAAATACTTCTGAATTTGCGGAAAATCTTCGGAAGCAACTAATAGAAAAGGAGTAAACCATTGAAATTGAGTTTCCTACCAGAAAAGAGAATATATAGCGAAACGTCGATGTGGTGAATATCTCACGATGAGGCAAGAAGTATTATCGGATCCCCATCTGACTTATTTAAGGGAAACGTTTATAATGTCATTTTATACACAGCTATTCAGCAGTTGAATACACGATTTACTGGAAATGACTTGCCCATGAAAGACATTGCATGGTTCGATCCTCGCTGCTTCAGGGAGGTTAAACCTTTAAATGAACTTGCTTAAGAAGCTCTTAGTACTCTGGCTTGGCGAAAGTCATGAAAGACTATGCTAGAAAAGAATTGCTGCAATTTTCCCGACACTATACTCATTATAATCCGTCACTATTGCAGCAACAATCTCGACGTAGCGAGCTCTACGCCACTTACAGCGAAAAAATGAGCAATTCAGAACTCTTTAAAGATAACGAGGATCGCTGTAAAGTTAATAAGAAATGTAAAAAAGGCCTAGTTTATGCATTAGAATTATTGTGCGAGTGGAATGCCTATGGTCGTATTTATCCAAAACAAAAACGTGTCGAACATTTATTCAGTGTCGAACACGTAAGCATACATGTGTGGATGAGCAGAGCGAGTTGCGAGTAGAAGAACAGGCTTTGTAAGTGAGCGTGGCAATTTTCACGTTTTGTTCACTCGCACACCTAGCCGGAATATCTTAGTGTTTTTTCGCTACATACGGTGAAATTCAAAAGCAAACAGTAAAAATGAGTAACCACCAACGTTTGAATTCTGGAATGAGGTGGCAAATAGCGGAGAGACTGGAAACAAAGCAGTCTCAAGTGCATATTCCTGGAGACTTCAATATAACGCCCAACGTCGTATCGAACTTATAGGAGCAGTTTAAGGATACTAGATCCATAGAGAGAAAGCCTGGACAAAGTCGTCCAAGAGCCACGACGGCCAATGAAGATCGCTATTTATCTATTACAGCGAGGGGTAACTGGAGTGCAGCATCTTCCGAGGCTTCTCGTGACCTTTATGTGGCTGCAAGAAGCAGAGTTTCAAGGGTTACTGTTTGCAGAAGACTACATGACAGAGGGCTGTTTGCAATAAGACCTGCTGCTTGCATCAGCTCACTCCTGCGCACGGGAAAACCTGTTTATCATGATACAGAGATAATAGACTTTGGACGAGGGATCACTAAGGGACTGTTCCATTCACTGATGAGTCTCGGTTCAGCCTAAACACTAATTCTCGACGTACTTTCATCTGGAGAAAACAAGGGATCCAATACCTGCCTCCCAACGTCCGAGAAAGAGACCACTATGACAGCAGAGATTTCATGGTCTGGCCAGGCATCATGTTGGATGAGCGCGCACACCCCTCCCTATGTTTGGCAAAGGCTCTGTGACTAGTCTGAGGTGTAATGATGATATATTTGTACCCTATGTTTGCCTTTGCAGGGATGCAGTTGGCCCTGATTTCATTTTAATGGACTGCAACACGCGCCCAGATAGAGCTCATCTGGTCGAAGAATTTCTGGAAAGTGAGGATATTCACTTGATGGATTGGTCCGTCAGATCTCCAAACCTAAACCCTATAGAGCATGTCTAGGATGCTCTGGGTAGGACAATTGGGACTCACTTCCCACCTTCCAGAACCACTGAGTGCTCGAAAACAGCGTTGCTGGAGGAGTGAGACTAACTGCCACAAGAACTCATAAACTGATTTCCAATATGAATTCACGTTGTGGGAGCTGTATAACTGTAAGAGGGGAACATACCCCTATTAACCCATATTTTAGTTCTATATTGTAAGCTTTGTTTTACACCTTCTGACACTGATGAGTCTTACGCGAGAACTGTTGAATGGTTATTTTTTTGCATTTTATCAACCTACTTACATACCTAATTTCATTAAAATCTACCCAGTAGTTCTGGAGATAATCAACCAAATTACGATTGTAATAAGATAATAGATGGAGTTGCCCAAGTTCAAAAGAATTGTCCATATATCTGACATTCTAATTGGCAGTGAGGGTATAAAACAAACTAATCAATTTTCAGGTACTATATTGATATTATAAACAAACATTAATCAATGTACAAAGGGTAGTCAGTATTCAAACATTTTAACGATGGGGTTGTCGATTGGTGGGCCAACGCATAAGTCTAGCGGGGTGGGCCAAACTATGCCAGTCCGCCCCTGCATTTATGATAAGCCATTATTGGCATTTAATCTTATAGTTTGGCGATAGTTTTTTGGTCGGCAGGATAATTGTGTAGTACTGAATTGCGTAAAAGAAACATCCTTATAACTCGAAAAATTATAATCATATTAACTAACAGTTTACTGCATCGGATTAAGCATCTCATTTCCAATTAAAATATATCTTTGAATTGAAATTTGAATGAAATACAGGGTCATGAAAAATCGAAGAGTGTGAGAAATAGGATTACAAATATCTCGGCAACTAATTATCTGATCGAGTTCCTTCATGATGCAAAATTTGTTTTTTTATTTTCTTTTATATTCACTCCTTCAAATAAATAATTTCAAAAATTTTTGTATACCTTTTATCAGAACGAATATTTCAAGAGTCTGAAAAAAATAGCTCCAGATAATCAAGGTTACTGATGTTCAATATGCTTCTTCCCATTATTACTCCCTAAGTACACACCAAATTTCAAGTCTCTATCTCAATTTGTTCGGGAGATAGAGTGATTACAGACACACATACAGACAGACGCCAAAATTTTTTTTCTAAAAATATGTTTTTCAGAATTTCCAGTGTCTGAAACGTGTAAATCCGTCAAAAAATTTTTTTCGATTCTTGAAATGATTACAAGACTTACCCTATACTACGTATGATGGGTAAGTAGTAGAAGAGTTTAAATTTAACTGGTTACCTATTTCTGGCTGACTTAATCCAGAATCATAGAGAGTTATAATCTTCTTACAGATAGGTACAGAAAGTTCACACGTTTTCGACAACATGACAGCAGAAACAGAATCTCCATTCCAATTATTATATTATGTGACTTTAAAGTGCAGGACTGATGTACTAAAATTTGCATAATGTTAGCATTTAATTGCTTTTTAAACTATCAATGTTTCATGTACACTTTTTTGGCATGAGAAAATGTTTTTTTAAATGAGTATTATTATTTTGTAAGGTAAAAGTTTGTTTATTTGTTTTTGTTTATTATTTAAATAAAGCAATAGTTAAAACAGTTTCATCACATTTGCATTCTAGGGTTACTTATGCAAAAAATTGTATATGTGGAAATAATTTTTTTGCTCACTGTATGTAAAGGCTTATAATTCTACATTTATTATTTAATTTATATAAATATTTTAATGTTGTAAAAAGCTAAAGGTCACTTCAAACAGCAGTATTTGCAGTCAAATAGTTTTTTAAGTCATATTTACAGATATTTGTATGTATTGGTGTTTCAAATGCTTGCATACGCCTTCTGGTGGTCAAAAGATGTAATCTCTCGCTTCAGAAAAATCTCTTGCAAACGCATTGCATTATACATGTTTTTAACTTTTAAAAATTACTATTTTTTTCACATATTGATCTTTCATGTGAAATTAGTGGTCTGTGTAAGATGACAAGGTAAAAGTCTGAATTTAAGTATCAAAATTGCAAACAAGTTTAATAAATAAAGATTTCAATAGCACTTTACCATTAGTTAAAAGAACAGTTTTCCTGTACTGACACTTTCACTTATAACACCCTTGATAGGTCTTTTTAATCACCAATTGTTGAATAGAGAAGTATAAATTTTGAATAAGTTAAATAAGTAGTAGTCAAACCTGCAATAACCTGCTTAAAATAAACATTTATTTATGTTTAAACATACCAGATCATATATATATATTTGTCAAGCATGAGACACAGCCTGATCAGACATCTAATGAAAAAGTTATCAAAATTCTCATTCTTATAAATTTATTTTTTAGTATCTCTTTTTAATCAATGACTCCATACTTTGGTTCAGCACCTGCACACTCCACACTAGTGCAATTTGGACTTCCGGGATTTAAACTGCATATAACTTGGACGGCAATATAGTGATGATGAAATATGATACGATTTCTGTATGAAATTTAATAAGAAATTGAACTGTGATATGTAATTTTATCAAAAATTTAATTTTGTTAATAAAAAATGCAAATTAATGAAAACATATTTAAAAAAAATACAGACATTTGAAATTTTAGTCTGTGCAAAATCACACTAGCGTGAAGTTTACGGATTAAAAACTATTAGCTATTATTCGTTTTAACTTCTTTATTTTTTGCAAATTTCGAAGTCATTATACATAATCATATTACTGATTTAGTATTTAATAATATATCTTATTAAAAGAAAAAAAAAGTATATTAATACATGGAAATTATTCCAGAGAGAAACATTCGCCTTGCATACAATATTTCAAATGAAAATCAAATTTCAAAGTTATTGCTTAAGAGGCGCAAAGGCCAACATAGTGAAAAAGACTTCATGCCGGGACTCGAACCTGGGCCATCAGTATAGCGCACTGATGTTCTACCGACTAAACCACGTGGAACGATACCTAACCTTGAAAATTTCTCACTATTATATGTTGGCAAGACTATAAACGCATCACAAGATGGAATATTTATCGTGAGCCACCGTTAGTCGGTCTACCGACTGTCGTTTAGCCGGTAGAACGTCAGTGCGCTATACTGATGGCCCAGGTTCAAGTCCCGGCATGGAATCTTTTTCCCTATGTTGGCCCTTTGCGCCTCTTAAGCAATTACTTTGAAATTTGATTTTCATTTGAAAAAAAGTATTTCAACAAATTTTTCTCTTGAAAATTGTTAATTTTAGTGTTTTTTCTAATTTTTTTTGAGAAATGTTATTTGAATTGTGTGCAAATCTCATAATTTGACAATTTTATGAATATTCTTATGATATTTTGAATAATTGCTTCTTTTTGAAATTTAAGGAAACCTATTGAGATCATTGGATTTGACAGTATTCTTATTCGTGACGTAACAGTTATGACTAATGCATCAGGTAAACTGAATTTTCATCTTGTTGTTTACAACTTTTAATGTATCTATTTTTTGCTCTTATAATAAATTGGAATTATACTAAGAAATGATATTTAAAAATTAATCTCAAACAAACATTTGGTAAAGTTGTTTTGAAACTGTCTCGCATCTATTGCTTTAAAATCATCATTGTAATCGATCTTTTATAATGGAAGAATTTGTATATTTTCTTGGTTTAAAAATAATTCGATTATAAATAATATAAAAGCTATTAATTATATTTACCACTCATTGATGAAAGGGTCGCTATGACTTTGGCAGCCAAGATCTTAGTATTTATCTATTCATACCACTCCATGTATGATTAGAACACTCAGTGCAATCAAGGTTTGAGTGATTATGAAGAAACATGGAGGCAGACACCTAATGTAATTTCTCTTTAGAAAATATTCAAATTTATCATGGTCTTTATTCAATGAATAAAAGGCAATATTATATGGGAGAGGTCTTTCCTATGCATTATAAACTTTAATGAGCCGAAGATAGATCACACTAGAGTCCTGGGCGGGAACCCGACCCGAACCCGTAAATTCCATTTTAAGTCAACCCGACCTGAACCTGCAAAAATAATTTTCGGCAACCTGACCCGAACCTGCAAAAATAATTTCTCGCAACCCGACCCAAATCTGCAATGTAAGGAAAGCAAATCATGTTTTAATACCATTATGAAAAATAATCTACAATTGTATTTCTAATAGAGGTATGCACCAGCCCGTGACCCGGCAAAATTTCAAATTGGCGCGCCGGGGTGGCAAGATTTCAAACCAGCCAAGCTGCAAAATTAGGACAGTTTTTTCAACGGGCCGGGCTGGTAAACAAAATAAATGGGCTGGGCCGGCAAAAAGTTGTACTGCCAGGTCGGGCCGATAACTACAATTAAGCGGATCTACCGGCCTGACATAAATATTTAGACGAAGCTGATAAAATTATGAGAGGGCCATGCCGGGCTACAGGTGAACCTTTAAGCTTTACATAGGACGGGGGTGGCAGGTCCCGGGCCTGGAAATTCCGGCCTGTGAGACCTCTAGTTCTCTAATACCATTTTTATGTTTTACATAGAAGAACGAGCAAATCTTTATTCTTTAATATTCAACTATAGTAAAACCTCTGAGCACCTCGGGATTGTTAAATAGAGTTAAACACCGGGTCGAGTTATTCCAAATTTTATTTTTTTGGCTTGGAATGAATGTAATTTTGTTTCTGCAGGTCAGGTTCACACTAGAAGAATTCTTTCAGGTCATATATAGGTTTTTTATCACTCACGTTGTTGGGAATTTCACAAGAAGGTTTGAGTGCAATTATGTTTCAGATGAAAATAGATACGTATATTAATATCTAGGACTATATGCTCAGTTTACTGCATGAGAAATAAAATGTATATAAGAAATGTGGTCATAGGTTAGTCTTTCTTTAAGAATCATTTCTTTCGAAGTATGAAAAATGTTATCAATATTTCGTTTATGATACACGCAAAAACAGAGGTATCGTATTATTGATAGTTTATGTATACATATACATGTTACGTGTATGTATTACAGCTTGAGAGATATGATATAAGCGTTCAAATATATAAATTTTAGGAATTGAAAAAGTGTCTGCTAAATAGAGGCATACAGCTTTCGGGAGAAAAGCCATTATGGTGGTTTTATTGTACATAGATTTTTAACCTGAAAAAATATTTTGACCATTCTTTTAAAATTCGGGGTCAACCCGACCCACTAGAGTCAAAACCCAACCTGAAATGATGAAATTCATGCCGATCCACAATAAAAAAGCCTAGAATCGGGTGCCTAAATGGTATAAAACTCAAAATCTAATCTTTAAATATGCCTTAAAATTTGTTGCGGTTTCAAAAGTTCCACTTATAATGATACACCTTGTTTTACACAATTGTCCATCTGCCTTTAGTTTATCAGCAGTTATTATTTTGAAAAATTTCCCGTCTAACATAGTGCATTGTGTATCATCACAATTAAATTATTCCCTCGACACATTAGACAGGAAGGACAATTTAGCGTTTTGCTGTATTGCGTTTTTATAATACGACAAAAATATAATACAGTTTGTTATTTTGAAGATTCGTGAAAGAATGACTAAAGACAAAACAGACAGGCACACATTTTGCTTTTGTGAAACTTTGATCTGCAGTTTATATAGGCTTTTAATGTGAAAAAATATTTTCCACATTCTTTTAAAAAGTCAGGTCAACCCGAACCCGACCCACAAGAGTAAAAAAAAACGACCCGACCCACAATGGGAAAATATAGGGGTCGGGTCAGGTTTGGGTAAAAGCAGGTAACCTGACCCGATGCAGGACTCTAGTTCACACCTTGACATTGCAGATTAAGTAAAATAAGCTAGTGAAACAAACTAGCGAAGTCAAAAAATCAAGCTGTTTGCAATACGGCAGTACAATTCCACTACAACTGAAGCAATATGTTCTCAGACAAATGAAGTGATGAAAACTTTCTTCATTGACCCAGTGTAAGGTGTTTTGTTAGCTAGTGTGTAGCGATACAAAGATGCAGTGTGATAGAAGCCCATAGCCAATGAAGAAGTGAGCTGAGAAAATCATCGGTGGATGCATCAATTTGTTATAATTTGATCCTGCTATTGGCAAAAAGAAAAAAATATAAAAGTCTCCAGGAAGGAAATAAGGTAGGCTTGCAATCAAAAAGAATATTTCTGAAATTAAATGAATTTGAGATGGCAGAAAAGAAAAGTTTCATGCATTAACCATTGGAATTTTCATAGGGGAAATGGAAGAAAAAATATTTTAAAACAAAATATAGTAAATTAAATGGTGAAGATTTAAGAAATATTAAAAATATATCAACCCTATATATATATAAGATCCTAATGAAATAATTTTATGAAACGACTGATTAAACGAATAATATGACTGATTAAAATGAGTAGATATAAAATGCAGTATTTGTAGAACACTGATTGTAATGAAATTTTAGTATGTTGTTACAGTCGCCTACAGCATGTTTTTTTCTTGAAGAAGGTGTATATAACATTTATAGTTATTTTAAAGGACTGCATAAAAGAATACAAATGTATGTAACGATATATTTAAAACACAAGGTTTTGGAAAATGTGGATGATAATGTAATTTTGGTATGCTCTTACAGTCACCTACAGCATCAAGAGGGTGCATATAACATTTATAGTTATTGTACAGGGCTGTACAATAGAATTCTGTTACATTACTGTCTATTTGTAGTAATTATTCATGATAGGAATTATCAATGTTAAATAGGTCTCAGTGCTCAAAAGGCCTTCTCATATTCTTCATACATTCACTTTATTTACTTTCTTTTATCAATCATATCTTTATTTAAAGTTCGTGACATTACATATAAAATATAGCATATCATAGTAAATATACATTTATCTTTATTGAACGTATTTCTTTATTTAAAGCAATAGTTTATTTACCTTACATTTCTTTTCACCTTTAAAATAAGTTTTGGTTTAATATATTTTTACTTTTAAAAGTAATTGTTAATTTTTAACTTTATTTATTTTTCAAATCTCACGTTCATGGCAGTGACATTTGAACACATATCAATTTCGTAAGAAATCGAATGGTGTAGTTTGCCGTACCGGCAATAGATGGCGACATACCTCAATCGGCTGATTCATCAATCACCATTAATTATTCATAAAAGTTTGTGTTCATGTTACTTCCGGGAACATTGTAGCGAACGGGCGTATCTCGGCACGTGTGCTTACTCCAATAGTATTTATACTGTGGATGGATGTTGTTTCAGCAGACACACACAAACGCTTGTAATCTACTGGTAACATCTCAAGTTACAGCAGCTATTTGAGCACTGCCAGAAATATGCTTTCGCATTTTACCTTAGTTTACTTCTGTTTCTCTCAATTTGAAATATAGTTTTTACTGACCATGCAGTAAATATGGCCATAATTAATATAGTTAACAGCTTTGCACAATATTTCTGGTAAGCCTATTCTAGTCATTTTTACATATGTTATCATTTTAAATTAATTTTAATGAAATCTGTTATCCTTTTTTGTTCTGAAAAATGTGAATTTATGCAAGCATCATTGTTTCTAAAAAGTGTCAATTTTGTGAGTAGAACTTTTAAATAAATCCCAGCTCAAGTTTGTCTCAAATATCTCTGTCTTTACTTGAACTTACATTTAATAACTTTATTTTGCTCAACTTTACCAAGTTATTTTACAGAACCTCTCTAGTTTCAAATTAATCGTTTTACATGAGCTGCTATCAGCCTTAGCGTATGTTAATAGTCTTGTCAGTACTCTGCTTGTTAAACTTACGTTTTAGATAATAGTTTTCCTATTATATTTATCAATTCAAAATGCTCTTTAGTGTCAATATGTCATTTGAAACACTATGGAATTTGTATATGTTACTGTAGCATGTGTTTTGTTGAAGAGGGTGTATGTATATATCATTTATAGCTATTTTACAGTTAATTGTGCCGCATTTTCTATTAAAAATATGAGATGTAACATTTATAGTTTCGTTACAGGGCAACACAAAACAATATTGATCCAGTACACTTTATCGCCAATTACTGTTGTAAGAGCTGTTTTCTATGATGCGTATTTAAGTTGTATGCTTCATGTATCTATGTGTATAACTGTCTTCAACTAAATTTTCGAACGCTTTTTAAACTCGCTTATCACAAATGAATTTTGCACAAAGCTTCAAGAAAATGCTTCCACCATTGTCATGTTATATAAAAATTTTACTTTGCAATATTCATTTAAATTATTCTAAATTTCTGGCATATTCATTATTTCTCTATTTCTTAATAATATCTATTATTTATTCCTAGCTAGTTTTCTTTAAATTTAAAGCGTGTATATTAATAATTATCTTAATCTAAAACTTTTAATCCCTTTACAAATTTTTATCAGCTACCTAAACTATGATATTCTGAGAAAAGCTAGTTTTTATTTTCGAATGTTATTAAAAACCATCTTGCTATTCTTTATTTCTAACAAAATCAACTTCAATGAATCTGTTTCTCACGCCTTGAAGATGCCAGACTTTCACCACAAAATCCCTACATTACAAAGTCTGGGCTTCATTCTTTTAAAGCTCCCAGGGGGATACATTCTTTAGGTATTCACAGACTTCACAACCCATGGCACACGAGCGATCTTTCTCTCTTCCTTTTCCTCTTATTTCTCTTGTCTTTCTTTCTTCTTTGTTTCACTCTTGTTGTGGTTTCCTCTTCAGAGGTGAGGGCAATTCTGCATGAACCAACACCATCCTGTCTATGTCGACTGATGGAAAATTGTAAACCACCCACGTGTTGGCCATGTGTGCTGACCCGTGTCCCTGGAAAGGGGGATCCTGGTAGTTGAGGAAAACCAACACACTGCTTTGGTCTCTGCTTCAGGTGGATGGGTGGTGCATATTGGTCCTGTATGCATCAATCGGCTGATCAGCTGACTTATGTCACTGGTTAAGGGATCAAATGAGCGAACAATTACTAGTCATCTCATTTTGGGTGGAGACTAACATAGGATTGTCTTGTGACCTTATGGGCCCTGGTTAGCACTGGTGCATGAATGTGCATCCCCTTGTTGGGCTCGGAAATGGGGGGTGTGGCCGGCATCTGAATTATTATATTTTTTTTTACTATGGATGGAATTACTACACTTCCTTCTATATCTCTCCCACGTGGAGAACAACAAAATGTACAGAAAAATTCATTCACTCACTTTTTTGTAATTAAATGCACTGGCAGTCATTCTGGCAGTTCTTTCAAAAGTACTTCACCATTTCTTACCACAAAAGCATTTCAATCTGTTTTCTAAGATGGTCATTCACTTAAAAAACTGCAGTCTGGGGATCTGCTGGTTGAGGTCACTTCGCCCAAACAATCACAATTTTTTTCCAATTGCACTACAATAGGACCTTTTTCAGTTTCTGTTCAGGTACACAAAACTCCAAATACAAGTCGTGGTGTAATATCCAAACCAGAACTTTTATTTTCTACAGAAGAAGAACTTTTAGAAAATTTAAAAGATCAAAATGTCATAGATGTACATCGTATAACAATTTGTCAGAATCAGAAAGTGCTTCCCACAAAGCACATGATTCTGATTTTCAATAGCCCTACTCTACCTACTAGAATAAAAGCTGCCTATGTAAGTTGTCCTGCCCGACCTTATATTCCTAATCCCTCCATTGCTTTAAATGCCAGTGTTATGGACATACTAACACTACCTGTCATGGCTCTGTTACCTGTGCACGTTGTGCGGAAGTCAGCCAAGACAGTAAATCTTGCAATAATTCTGAATGCTGTGTAAACTGTAAGGGTGACCGTACAGCATACTCTCGCTCTTGCTCAAACTGAATACACAAAAAAGAAATTCTTGCTGCTAAAATAACCCAAAAGCTTTCTTACCCGGAAGCTCATAAACTTGTCGAATCCAGGACCCCTTCTGTTGGGGTATCTTACTCTAGTATACTAAAACAGCAATCAAAATCCATAAGACACATAGGCACCCAAACTGAACTCTCATTTCCACCAAATAATTTACTTGAAACACAATCCATTTATATAAATAAAATCTCCCATAGTGTGAAATTTACAGCTAATACATTACCTATTCCAAAATTAAAACTTTTACCATCATCATCAGAACCGTTTAAAATAGAATATTTTGATCCTGCTGTACATTATTACGTACCTTTGGTTGGTTAATCACAAAAACTTTTGAGTAACTCTACAAGGCTAACTAAACAGAAACCTGAGCAAAAATTGAATTCTGCAAGTAAAATGCAAAAACCTCATGTTTCCCCAACACAAAAAGCAAAACAAATCATATGTACAAAATAAAAAATCAAGGAATTCTTCAATATAAGCCTCTTCACAGTGGAAAACTGTGAAGAAAAAGCAGAGAAAATCATGTCATAGCCCATATGTTACTAATTTGAAAGATCCCAAACAGTTGAATAATTATGTGGAAGAGGCTATGGAGTCAGTACATCTTTTGATTCAAATGCAGATGATGAAAATACTGTTTTTGAAGAGTTTGTGCCTGAATAATTTTACATTGTTTGTTCTTTAATTATCTGTGATTTTTAAACTTGTTTTTTATACAACATGTCATACTATGTTTATATTTTAACAATTATTATTTTATCACTTTTTCAGATTTAATTGTAATAATTTTGTGTCTTTTAACTATGGTCTTTTGACCTTTTTAAATGATTTTAATTATACATATCATTAATGTTTTCATATAATTATGTTGTTTTCTCATCTTAGTGTAATTATTTTACTCTTGACTTTTTTGTACATATTTTTTGTTTTGATTTTGACTTTGTGTTGGCACAGCATGTCCGAAAAGGGACTTTGTGCCATTAAAATCCAATCAACCAACCAATCATTCTCCTAAAACACTTCCCTCACGCCATTCGTTTAACTCTTGCTGCTTTATGTTTGCCGTCCACCAATTGGTTCATCTCTGTATTACCTTGGAATCTGTCACCTTATGCACCTTGTTACACAAAACGAAGGCAACTATTTCGGAACGGGGAATTCTGTCTTTTTGAGTGTTTTAAACTATGTTACCAGGTGTTTTACAGTTTAGTAAAATATCTAAATTTGTTGTTTTAAGATCTTTTTAGCATGAAGTAGTGATTTGTACTCTAGCCTGAGGGCTCTGTGAAACTTCTCATAATGTGGCAATTGTTTACGCTTTCATGTTTGGATGAATAAACATTTTAGAATGACATTTGGCTCTGTTTTTATGGAGAAACTACCAGATTTCTTAATCCTTTGCCTTTTTACACGTATAACCCAACCATCGGAATATAATACAACTGCTAAATGAATCCTGGTGTTATGATTGGACTTAGCTAGTCTCAACTATTACCAACAAACTAATGTAGTTGATTAGATTTCTCAACTGCAAAATTAATACAACCTGTCAACTGCTGCCAGTATTCTACCAATTTAATGCATCCTGATAAGTGTAAATACCTTATTCCTATCTTGTCACTGTCCAGAAATAGCTCCTCTACATTTCACTATATTTTTTTATTTAACAGTCTTTAAATATTTTTTATTAACAATATAAAGTCAATCATTACTTCACTTACCTTTTATGCACTTCTGTTATCCTGTCTTTAAATCCCTTTACTTTGTTTACTTTGCCGGACATATTTTCGTTTTTCTGTTATCAGCTTCCATGCAATCAAGAGCACGCATTTTGTTCGAATGATAATAGTTCCATGACTGCCGCCAGATGGCATCGTTTGTGTCTACGGTGTTTCAGCTGTGTACGATCTTTCATCACAATGTTTCCATTCTAGAACAGTCTGCTGCTGCTCCTTGAATTGAGTAATGAGATGTTATTTGAATGCCCGGCGGATATAAATACAGATATAATTTCTTTTCTCTTCACCCCCACTTTCATTTTTAACAGTGTTTGTCTTTTCGGAGTTTTGAGAGTGTTTTACAATGACGAAAGATGTCTTTTTAAAGTCCTATTTATTTTCAACTAATTAATATTGTACTTGATTTGCTTTGATGTTCTTCTGCCGATCACGAGATTACTTTGAGGAGTTCGATAGTTTTAGCTTCGATTCTGGATTCACGTACGAACACTGTTTATCATATCGAAAAGGAAACATGGATTTGTGTGTCGACGTGTCGGTAGTTAAAGTGAAGTTCAGAGCTAATTTATTCATCTACTATTTACAGAGTTCATTTAAAGTTTTTCCGAAGTGTTCTCCAATAAAGTGGTTTCATTTATAAGTATTTCTCCAATGTGTTTCATTGTGAATATGTTAATCGTAGAAATCCAGTTTAGTTTACGGCAGTTCATGAGTGTATTTGAACAACATGGAGCTTTTAAGGAATGCCAGTCACTTAATGATCATTTATTTTATTTCTTCATATGCTGTGAGGTCAGTTTTACTTTTATTATTGTTAAGTATGTTTTTCTGGATATATATAATTTGACAGCTTAATGTACTTAGAATTTAAAGATTTGTTTATTTGAAATATATTTAAACTTATTGTTTTATATTATTTTATTTAATAAACATTTAGATTTGTTTTTAAACTTAATTTGTTTTCATTTCGCCACCATACGTCTTTTGTCTTTTTCATAATTATTTAAAACTAAATTTGGACATTTAGCATCAGCTTTCAGTGTGTGTCATTTAATCTTTGCTAATTTAAACCCTTATTTTAAATTTAATTACTTTTTAATTAAATTTAATATTTTTAATTATTTAATAAAATTTCAGTCTTTGCAGAGTTTCAGTAGTTAAACCCTGGGAAGTTGTGGATTAGTAGCAAATCTAACTAGTCACCTCTTGCAATCTTGAATATCTTAGATCAACTTGTCAATCACATAGCATGTTTTAGAATTGAATCAAATGCTAAATTTTAATTAATTCAAGTTCATTTTTTTTTTTTTTTTATAGATTGGCTATTTTTAATGGTCTACTGGAAAGATTGAAAGGTTGAGGTTTTTAATGAATTTCCTGTTTTTAAGGGTCAGGTCCTAGAAGAAACTAGAATACCTGGTGTATTCTAAGATAATTTTTGTTTGAGGAGGAAAGTTCTACTTTTGTTTTTTTCTTCTGTTTTGTTCTTCTTCTGTTGTTTTTTTTAATTGTGGTAGCTGTTGCCTGAATGTTTATGCTGTATCTTTTTAGAATTAAAGAAGGTTAGGAATGCAACGGATGTAAATTGAGGAAATTTGCTGTTTTGAGGTTTTATAAGATCAAGGTGGTAAGTTGTTAAGATAGTGTTTTTTTTTTTTAAACCTGACCATTTTTTGCACTTGAGAATTTACCTGCACCTTCCATGAGTAGGCCTATTTTTCTCCCAGTACTGATGTCATGATGTAAAATTGTTTTTCATGGTTTAAAATGCAGAATGCTCCTTGATTTCTGAATTTTGACAGGATTATTCGTTTTTATTGAGATTTAGTTTATCTTCTGGGATTTTCCTGTTCGATCGTATATACCTTGTGTTGATGTGGTATGAATCGGTGCAAATGAAGACCTTTGGCCAAAGGCAAATTTCTTTCCTAGGTGCATCTGGATAAAGAAATATTCTGTATTTTTATTTATTTTCTATTGGAATGAGTTCATGCTTCGGCATCTGTGCTGAGAGGGAATGCTGATTTTTCAGCATGTTGGTAGGCTCTGTGTAAGGTGTCCTGTTTCAACAATATATTCTTCTTTTGTTAAGCATTCGTTTATTATTTGGCATTATTCTCAGGTATATTGCATAGTGATCGGAGGAGGTCCATTGAGGAAAATCTGTTTTGGATAATAGAATTCTTTTTTAATTTAAAGTAATTTTATTGAAGTATTATCTAGGAGCATTTATCATCCTGTAACTTTCGTCAAGTGGTAGCCTTTAGTGGCCACGAGGGTTTACGTGCTTGAGACAAAGTTGTTTTACGTTGACGTCATATGGTTAAGAATGATGTTGAATCTAAAGCAGTAAAATCCTTTGACAAATCACAGATGTTTTGAGTTCCGGTTGGGCTGCCTCATATAAGTTTTTTTTTTTTTTTTTTTTTTTTTTTTTTTTTTTAAACTGAATTACTTTTAACACATATCTTCACATACCTTTGAAATTTTTTGTTAGGGGGGCAATTTGTTGGTTGAACATATGTTAGATGGTCTTCACTTGCAATTTCAAGTTTAAATTTTTTTTTTTAGAAATTGTTTAATATTGAATGCCTTAACTTCAATACATTAAAATTTTTAAATCAATCATGTGAAAATATAACTGATTGAATACCATTGTGATGAATCACGGGGGGGTGGGGGGGTTGAAAAATGAGTTTTGTTTTTACTAATATCTATGTGTATTATGTGATATATATAATTTATTTTGTTTTTATTAATTTATATGTTAAATTATTGAGTGGCTGATCGTTCTTTAGTTCACAGCTTCTTGTTATATGGTTTGAGTTTAAGTCCTTCTGGTTTTAAGTAGTTGGAGTTGTTGAGTTCATTTTATAGCACAAGTGGGCACTAGCATGTCTAATAAGTGTAAAGTCATGTTTGTAGTAGTTCTTTGAGCATTAACCTTTTTATTCTGTTCCAGTGTCAAGAGGGGAGGCATTTCATAGGTGTAAATACCTTATTCCGATCTTGTCATTGTCCAGGTATATCTCCTCTACATTTCACTATATTTTTTTATTTAAAAGTCTTTAAATATTTTTTATTAACAATATAAAGTCAATCATTACTTCACTTACCTTTTATCCACTTCCGTTATCCTGTCTTTAAATCCCTTTCTTTGCCAGACGCACTTTCATTTTTCGGCTATCAGCTTCCATGCAATCAAGAGCACGCATTTTGTTCGAATGATAATAGTTCCACGACTGCCGCCAGATGGCATCGTTCATTTGTGTCTACGGCACATTGGCTGTACGATCTTTCGTCGCAATGTTTCCTTTCTAGAACTGTCTGCTGCTGCTCCTTGAATTGCATAATGAGATGTTATTTGAATGCCTGGCGGATATAAATATAGATATAATTTCTTTTCTCTTCACCTCCACTTTCATTTTTAACAGTGTTTGTCTTTTCGGAGTTTCGAGAGAGTTTTACAATGGCGAAAGATTTTTTTTTTAAATCCTGTTTATTTTCAGTTAATTAATATTGTACTTGATTTGCTTTGATGTTCTTCTGCCGATCCCAAACTTACTTTGAGGAGTTCGATAGTTTTTTAGCTTCGACTCCGGATTCACGTACGGACACTGTTTATCATGTCTGAAAAGAAACATGGATTTGTGTGCCGACGTGTCGGTAGTTAAAGTGAAGTTCAGAGCTAATTTATACATCTACTATTTACAGTGTTCATTTAAAATTTTTCCGAAGTGTCCTCCAATAAAGTGGTTTCATTTATAATCAAGTATTTTTCCGATGTGTTTGGTTGTGAATATGTTAATCATAGAAATCCAGTTTAATTTACGGCAGTTCATGAGTGTATTTGAACAACATGGATTATTTAAGGAATGCCAGTCACTTAATGATCATTTATTTTATTTCTTCATATGCTGTGAGGTCAGTTTTACTTTTATTATTGTTAAGTATGTTTTTCTGGATATATATAATTTGACCGCTTAATGTACTTAGTAGAATTTAAAGATTTGTTTACTGTTTGAAATATATTTAAACTTATTGTTTTATATTATTTTATTTAATAAACATTTAGATTTGTTTTTAAGCTTAATTTGTTTTCATTTCGCCACCATGCGTCTTTTGTTTTTTTCATAATTATTTAAAACTAAATCGGGACATTTAGCATTAGCTTTCATTGTGTATCATTTAATCTCTGCTAATTTAAACCCTTATCTTAAATTTAATTACATCATCACTATTTTAATTCAACATCTTTTCACTATTTTGATAAGAATTTTATACAATGTAACACACACACATATTGATAACATTTTTCTCATTAGTTTTTTTCCTTCTTTTTATCCTGGTAGCACCTCTGGTGGGAAATTGCACAACTAAAGTGGTTTTTTTTGTTTTTTTTGTGTGCTGTTTCACTGTATAGTGGCCATATTAAAGATAAAAATATGTAGTACTGATTCAACCCAATTTACTAATGCATTTATTGCACCCACTGGGAGGAAATAGGGTAACAAAATTTAAGTAAAATTTGCCAGTGGGCAAAGATTTGGATAATATTCCATAATCGGGTCCATAAATTTGCAGTATTCGCCAAATTTTTAAAAGTTTCTGCATACTGTTGTTACTGAAATGCAAATGAATATTCATTTCATTCTATTCAAAATCTGCATATTTATTATACTAATATGCATAACATTGAAATCTGTTTTATTTGTTCATTGACGAATGGCAGCAGTAGCATGCATATAAAACAAATGCAAACTAGATCAAAGTGATATAAGCAAACGTCCTATCTTAAATGAGAGAGGTAACTGCAAGATTAAAGGCGAGGTCACATCAAGGTTGCACGCCACGTAGCGGACAGGGTGAACTACAGAAAGACGTCTAGCTGTTTTCTTCTTTATGGATAATCTACTAATTGCACATCTATGAAATAATTGCACAATCGCAAATGTCATGTTTTCATTTGTTTGTAGCATTTATATTCTGGCAGTAATATATTCTATTAATTTTTATTCCTGTTTTTTGACTTATTTTTTATAGTTAATTATTTAAATAAAAGCAGTTCTTTTTAGAACTAATATTATTTGTTAAAATGGCAAGATGTTGGCCATCGTATAGCTGTAGTTTTCGAAATTGTAAGAAAATTCTTTTTTTTAATTACGAAAAATTCAAAAAATTCAATTACGAATTTCAGATTGTTACTTACTCACAGAAGATGAATCTTGTTTGCCAGGTTTATTGCAAAATATTTTTGTTATAGCTTGTTTTGATAAAAATGTGTATTTTAAAAAAAAGTCGCAATGTCATTTTAGTTTAAGGGCAAAAGGCAGTAATGCTTTTGTAGCATTAGTGCTTTTCTCCCAAAATTAAAATGATATTGCGACTATTTTTTTTTTTTTAATGTACATAATTTTATCAAAACAAACTGTAATAAAAGTATTTTGCAATAAATCTGGTAAACAAAATTTATCTTCCATAAGTGAGTAAAGATTCAGAAAATATGCGCAAGAGATGCACAGATAGTAGATATTCTGTCATGTATGACGTCATACTAAAAACCTGCATATTTGCATTATTCACCCCATCCACCAGTTGGCGCAGCTGTGTCAATATACTTCAGATTCTAGTATTGACATTGTACGCTTAATATATATGCAGTTTTGAACTAGATTGTTATTCTGTTTATTTTGATTAGTTTGCTGCCACGTGTAATCATATTTCAAAACTCGCCATCAGAATATTTTTAGAAATGCTAAAAGGAGTGCTTTTTAAGTGTTATCAAAACTTTTTACAATCTGTGATAAAAGGGGGGGGGGGAAGAGGGATCAATCGGACAGAAATTGACATCTATAAGTCCATGAATTTTAGTTAGTTTGTACACCAAAGTTAGGATTAAACATGAAGAATACTACTTATAATGTTGTTATCCTTATGTGGTTATCATTAAACGGCTGAAAAAAGCAATAAAAAACTGTTTTGTCAATGCTCACTAAAATATATCAATTGATCAGCAAGACTGATTGTGGAAAATTAACCAGAAAGTTTAGACAAAAAAAAAAAAAAAAAAAAAAAAAAAAAAAGTCTAATATACCAAATTGGATCAATAGCTATGGTTAGCATAGAATATGAACGATGCTTAAAACTGTATGGTTTAAAGTGAAGATTTACACTTCAAAAGCTGCAGTGGTATATCAAAAGACGGCCCTTCCACTGATCCTTTCCTCCTCCTGCTGAGCCTTCATCTAAAAAGAGAACATATGCAGATCAAGTGTAAAGTTATGTGAGCCTAAAAGTCCTGTGAGTTTGACAAAAGAAACAAAGATATTTATGTTCCTTTCATCTGATCTCAAAAAGGCTTATTGTTTATTTTTAGACTATATGATTCCAATTTTTGAAAAAAAAACTAATTTTGTAATCTGAAGTACCAAAAATTTTAAATTCTTTGTTGTCAGATTAAATTTGTTGCAAATTTGTACAACGAGATGTTCTGAAAAATTCATCTTTAATTGATGTAAATATGCTGATCTGATCTGCTGATGTATTAAAAGCTGGTAATGCCTTAGAAAAGAATAGAAACTTCAATTTTATTCACATGTCAGAAAATTTTTATATTACATTTTGCATATGAGGAATATAAAGTCGAGCTTGCCTAATACAAGCATGGCTAAAATGAGAGCATGAATCAAGCAAGCAAGTTGGACATTAAGAATGGTTTATCATTTAAACTGTATTAAGGTTTCCCTGCTTTATATGAGCTACAAAAGCAGGATCATAGCTAATGCAAGCAAAACATCTGTTCATTTCAGTGTAATTTTCGAGGCTGTTCTCAAATACAAAAGGGCAACTTTATGACATAAGTTTTAATTTATTTTTGTTCGATAATGCATGAAACTAGTAGGTGTTGTTGTTCAGAAACTATGTAATCAAACTGTTTTTTCCGTTTTTTGCAAACGGAATAGATCTTTCAGAAAATATTGTCAAAGTGGGCATTTTGAACCAAATTTACGTGCGAAAGAAGAAATAGTCAAGGAAAGGTGAAAAACATCTTTGTCACATGATCAAAATCGCTTATAACTCAATAGGTATTTTATTTATCAAAAAATGGAAAACAGTTCAATTTCAAATCGCTTCTATAATCAAGCCTTCCAATTTTATATCTTTCCATTAAAAAAGGAATTTGTAAATGTGTCAAAAGGTTTTGCACTTGTTGAGAGCAGCCTTAAAAGTAAGGTAAAATTAGGAGCGAAATCTTTTTTTTATGGAACACTGTTCTCTATCAGTAATAATATTTCTGCATTACAATGGACAGTATTCCTGTGACGTCACAATTGGTAAAATGCCTATTTTTATAGCCTCAAACCGAAAAGAAGGATAGGGTCAATTTCTTTATGGATTATTAGCTGGAAGCAAATGCTAAACTATTTATATTCTTCTATGTGTAAACGAAATTTTCTGTAATTGTCTGCATGTGGCAAGTACAATGAACAGTATTCCTGTGATGTCACAGTTGGTAAAATGGTGTTTTTTATAACCTCGAAGTGAAAAGGGGAATGAGGTACATTGTCTCTCAAAACGTAGTAATTTATCAGTCTTATCAGACAGAATTTCAACTTTCAAAGAGGACCCCCTCCCATCTCCCCACACTCACACACTCCCAAAACAATGCAAAGGAATGTCCTGATGTCTTAAATGAATGACAGAAAGAAGGGAGAACTAAGGATGCTTCAAATACCACAACTTTGTATTTACAACTGAGCCATGCAAAAGAAAAAGCATAAAAGAAAGCCTTTATTATTTTTCTTTATATCCATTCTAGGAAGCATACTAATCAGCATTTTCATGCCTGTTGTTGCACTGTTAAGATGAAAAGAATGTGTGAAATCACTTGCTTGAAAATTGCAGGGTCACTATTGTAATGTTATGAGAGTTTTTCAGGGAAAATGGAAGTGATCAGTTGCATTACTGTATGTTGTTCATATCCTTTGGAATTACTAATAATTAAAACAATAGTAATAATTAGTTTAATTATGAGTGTGTTTTTAAGATTTCTATTATCTTCATGGGTATTATGACTAACAGTTAATACCAGGACTTTTATCATTCTCTTGCTTCTCGTATTAACAGAGTTCGACTGTATTTCCATTAAGTAATGTTATGTTGAAGTATGCTGAAGTTGCAGGTAAACAGGAAATTTCTACCAAATCTTTTGTGGATTGTAGTATTTTTTAGATAAATTCCCTGCGATGTATTTCCAAGCTGGAAATGAATCTGAAGATGAAGCTCAAGACAAATGTCCACCTGAATTTTGTTCTTTACAGTTTGATGACATTCTTCTTTATGTAATTAAAAAAGAGAGTATTGATAGAAGGTGGGCTATTCTGGGTAAACTAACAGCAGATGGCTCTTTTAAACATAACAAAATCCCTTAATTTCATCTTCTGTATCTTGACAATACCCTACAACAATGCTGAATGTAAGAGAGTTTTTACCAGTGTACATAAAACAAAAATTGAATTCCGGAGCTCTTTATCAGTGGAAAATGGTTTGATATGTAAAAGCATGCAAAAATGACATTGCTATCAGAAAAAGTTTGATAAAGAATTTTTGAGTAAGTCTAATTAAGCTATTTATAATCATTTAAAAAGTAAGAATGAGTGAGGAGCAGTGTATTTCTTGTTTGCATGTAGTATTTGTCTATATTTGTATAGTTTGTAATAAATAATTTGTGTAAATTTTAACATAAAGAATTGACTAGGACAATTTATTTTATTTCCTAATTACTTGATCATAGCATTTGAACTATAGTTTAGCCAAAATTTGAGAACAGTTATCAGTTTTTATTTACAGTAGCAGAATTTTTTTTTAATGTGAAGTAAATGTTTTAATTAAAGATAAACAGCATGATTAATAATAAGGTAAATTTAAGTTCAATCTCATCTTTTTATTTTGTCTTTAAAAAGTATGGTAAAAAATAGTGTAAATATTGTTACAAAAAACCATATTCCATTTTTCATTGTATATATTTTCAATGTTATGTGTTTTTAAGCTCATCATAAAAATTGTAGTAAGGTTTTCAAAATAGGCATGTTGACAAGCATGAAGATTTATTTAAAAATAATTATTTATATTTATCCATGATATTTTTGCTTGTTGTTTTGGAATTTAATTTCTATTAAATTAACTTTGATATTTTGCATGTTTCTAAAACTTATTTATGGATAATTCTGTGAAAATTTGTATGAATGATATTATTATTATTGTTATTTTCTTTTAGATTTCCTTGAACATGGGACTTTCAAGAATCTCAATCTTACTATTTATACAGAAGTTGCTACTTCTAAATCAGTTGAAGGAATTCTTCAGATTTGTATTAATGATACAGTTCTTTATAATTCTTCAGTTGTAATTAAACCTGATGCTGAATTAAGATCAATTATTACGTTAAATTTAGAGCTCCCAAAGGTAGCTATTTAAAACTGATATTTTGTATATTTTTGTTGTGCATTCAGATATTATTTTAAGCACAATTTTGTTGATTTTGGCCACCCACTTCATTTTTGTAAGATAAAATAAAGAAATTTCAAACTTCCTCCACCTAAAAGATAAAGAGAGCATTTTGTATTACATTCGTATTAAATAAGAATAAAAACACCTTTGGATCTTAATGAAACTGCTTCTTTCAAATTTTAAATTATTATGAATTGGTCATTCTTAGATCATGGACTTGTACTTAAGTTTCAAATATGTAAGAATTGGCCCATTTTGAGACTTCTGGACATGATTTATTTATTTATTGAATTTAGCAATCTCAAGTAACTTTTCAGTGGGGTTTAGAACTCCCAAAATAAGGTGGTTTTTTTTAATTTCTCTATTTTGTATAACCTTAAATAAGATTTTTTCTTTTCTTTATTACAAGTTGTAATTTTCCCAACTGAGTAAAAAATTACAACTCACATCGTTTCTTTACCAATCAGTATGATTGTGTTGAAATAATTATTTCATTTTTGCCTCCCCCTATTCCTTTATGAACAAAAATAAGAAAAAAATAACTTTTCCATCCCTTAAAGCTGCTTACATAATACTTGATTTTACTAAAGCATATTTTTAATATTCAGAAATATTTTTGTGCATTTTCTGAGTAATATATATATTTATTTATTTATTTACAGTGAAATGGGATTGTTCAGAATTAACTTACTTTTTGTAAATATGCTTCTATTATTTTCATTTTTAAGCCTTAAAATGCACAATCAAGTGGCAAGATGAAAAAATCATATTCTACATATCTGAATTTATATATTAATGTTCTTATCTCCAGAATTTGTGAAAATATAGTTTTTGTATCATATCTTTAAAAAACAAACCAATGAGAGTTATTTTATTTAGAGGATCAAGATGTTATTTGATTTACAGGTGGCCAAAAAATAAAAGAGAACACCGTATACCAACTCTGCTATCAATTGCCATATAAAAATGTGACTTGTACCAATCAATTAGTCTAATAATTAATGCTATTCAAAATTTGCTTGGGTCATCTATATATAGAAATTGTAAAAAACTTGAAATTTTTTTATATTAACACCTAATTTTGACATCTTATTTGGATTTTTCGATAAATTTTATTTTAACCCATTTGTGCCTGAATTTTCCTTTTCTCTGTTTTGTTGGTAAAATCACTTTAAAATGTTGCAAAATGAACAGGAAAAATACCAAAATAAATTACGCTAAATTTTTTTTGTATTTATTTGATAAAATGTAAACATACTAAATATGGGAAAATGCATAATATTTGTAATAGTATAATATGCATAATAATATGTTTTCTCTAAACTTGTATAAAATAAGCTTTTAAACTGTATATCATGTACTATAAATAGTATTTTTATGAACTACTAAAACTAGTCATTGGGGGCCACCGTAATACTTACCCATCATGGATATACATAATGTAAAATATGAAAATAAAACATGTGATACATGCTAAGCATTGTATCATGTTACTTTATTCATAATTTAATTTACTTAGACTCCCTTAAATATAATTAACAGGGGGCTCTGCCCCCTACGAGCTACGCTCGTCAACCCGTTCAGACACCGCAGACTCTAACAGCACGCTAATTTGATCGGCTTTAAAAAGATTTCGGAAGATTGAATTATAATTTGAATCTGACAATTATAATCTGACGTAATTTTCACCAAACTTTTCTTTCTCTTTTTAATATTCACGTAAAAATGCTTTTGTTAGAAATGAAATATTATGATCATCTTAAAATATCAAATAAATGTCTTGCGCAATTTTTAAATTTAAACTGTTTTGCAATATTATTTTTTGTTCATTTTACGTAATAAGTGTAATGTGACGTAAACTCTCCTATTTAAGATTTCTAACGCATGTTAATGAATTTGTTATTTTACAATATTCTTTCTCTTTTGAAATTCACGTGTAATTATACTTTTTATGACCTAATTTTCAATGAGTTCCTGCTTTTTATATTTTCTGTTCATAATAGTCACATGTAAAATAAATTTTTAATTTGAAGCAAACATTATTGTTTGCGCTGTTTATACATTTGGCAACAGATTAAATTAATACAATTTTCTAAAATATCTAAAAAATATCTCTCAAAATGCTGAAAATTTGAATTTAAAATAGAAATAAAACCTCAAAAAATGAGTCAAATTAAAAAACTAAATGCAATCTGCACACTGGGAAATTCTGACGCATAAAATGATCTAAAAATGATTAAATTCCTATGTACAGTTTTTGCTCCTATAAAACTTTTTTAATGGAACGATTTTGTCCAACTTTGGCATTAAATGTCTCTTAAAATAATTCTTCGATTTAAAAACTGTCTGCATCAGCGTCTTTATCAAACATTTCTCTATAATACTACTGATTTTCATATTTTTGTATGCAATAGTTTTTTTAATATTAACAAAGAAAGGCCATGCTTAAGCATTCAAATTGGAGCCAATCTTCCGGGAATATCTATGCAGATTTTCATTGATCCATTTCCAAATCAAAACTTTTTTTTATATATAGAAGGATATAATCCCTTAAGCTAATATTACTTTTTGTTGCATTAAAATATCTCAATTTGTTGATTTTCTGTAAGCAAGTAAACACTATAGGTTTACAATGGAAGTCTATGGGAATTTTGCGAAATATTAGAGATACTGCCAACTTGGCTTCCCTTTTGGTGACTCATTTTGGTTGCCAAATTTGGCGATATATTGCAAGTTGGCGGCATTTGGCGACAGCACATGATCTCCCCTATGGTAACCCCCCTTATAGGTATGGAGATGCATTAAATGCTTGACATTTACGATAAGCCATTATTGGCATCTAATCTTATAGTTTGGCGATAGTTTTTTGGTTGGCGGCATAATCATGTAGAACCGAATTGCGTAAAACATCCTTATAACTCAAAAAATTATAATAATATTAACTAACAGTTTACTGCGTCAGATTAAGCATCTCATTTCCAATTAAAATATATCTTTGAATTGAAATTTGAATGAAATACAGGGTCATGAAAAATCGAAGAGTTTGAAAAATAGAATTACAAATATCTGAACAACTAATTATCCAATCGAGTTTATTCATGATGCAAAATTAATGTTTTTTATTGTCTTTTATATTCACTCCTTCAAATAAACAATTTCAAAAATTTTTGTATACCTTTTATCAGAACGAATATTTCGAGAGTCTGAAAAAAATAGTTCCGGATAATCGAGGGTACTGATATTCAATAGGCTTCTTCCCATTGTTACTTCCTAAGTACACACCAAATTTCAAGTTTCTATCTCAATTTGTTCGGGAGATAGAGCGTTTACAGACACACACACACACACACACACATACAGACAGACAGCAAAAATTTTTTTCTAAAAATATGTTTTTCAGAATCTCCAGTGTCCGAAACGTGTAAATCCGTCAAAAAATTTTTTCGATTTTTAAAACGATTACAAGACTTACCCTATACTACGTATGATGGGTAAGTAAAAGTATATTTATTTCTTTACAGAGATTAATAATATTATATGTATTAGTAATAATAAACTAAGAATAATCATATTTGAGGCTTAAAAAGAATTTTTTTCATAATCATCTTGAAAAGGACTTACATAAATAACTGTCCCCTAAATGACTAATAAAAATATGTACCCATTCGTACCTAGTGCCCTATATTTCGTACGTTACAAAAATGCATAAAAAATAGACTTGAACATATAATTTCACAATTTAAAAAAATACGACAAGTCTACAAGCTACATTATGACTTATTTATTTGGATCCTTGACAGAAAAAACACAAACAAACTGACTTTTTACATTTTGCCATCTTAAAAAATGAAAAACCTATAAACTCCAAAAAAAGTCTTCATTTAAACAAATAAATATCAATCTTATGCTGTCATCTTTTGGAAACAGATAAAGACATTTATAGATAATTATTACATATTATAAAGGAGAAGAAAATTATACAAATTTATTAAAATTCAAAAATGGGATGCTAGGCATTAATGGGTTAAGTTATCAAACAGCAAGTCATTAGTTCTAATAGTTTAAGAATTATGTATGCTTAAAGTTGTGAACTCATAAGATGAATTTATTTTTAATCAATGGGAAACAGATTACAATGTGGTAGTTTTTTTAAGCATAACTTGCCCAAAAATTACTTGGCAGAGTGAGCGACACTTTTAGATTTGTGTATTTGAAATTTCTCGAAATTGCTTTCTGTTGAAAATTATAGGTTCCAATTAATATCTTTTTCGAAAATTAATCTCAGAATATATGTACTTTCGAATTTTATCTTCAAAACAAATATGAATAGTCTTAATATATAAAAATGAAAATTTGTCTGTCTATAATGCAGTTTGGAAGCGAGAATTCTGAAATGTTACGTGTATGTGTATTAAAACACGGCCGAGGCAACTAAAGTAATCCGGAATCGAAATAACTTATAAGGTTAGTTGGGGTAACTGGAACCACGAGGTAACCGGGCCATAGGCTATTTTATAAAAAGCTGTTGGTGTTTTTTAAGTTTTAGCTTTTGTGAACAATGCCCCTTAATCTCTACTTCCTAAAACAACGTGTATCAACTCAATCTCACTTTGCTGTGATAGCTTGTCAAAAAATTACATTTCCTTTTTTTAAAACAACGTCAATATGGTTGAACTTCCTCGGTTTATTATTAAAATACTGTAAGTACTTTTATTAAACAATCATTTTTTTTAAAGATTAAACATATAACTGCATTAATATTATTAGGTATCTATTCATATTTACTTCATGTTTCAAATGTAAGCCCGGTGTCCCAGTTACCCCATAAATTTTCCAAGAATGGGGTAACTGGGACATGTATTCGGGGTAACTGGACCATGCTGGATCCAGTTACCCCAATAGTTATAAATAATTTTTTTTGTGTTTCTCAAACTACGGGAAGTAAATTTCTCCATTGTTTTTTTTGCTCACAATAAAAAAAATGATTGAATGACTTATTAAAATTACGTAATGAAATTAAAAAAAAGCATATTGAGTAGTATCAAACCAAATTTCTTGACCCCTTAAGAGGCGGTGATGCCGTTATGGCATCACTTAATTTTAATTCCTAATTGCCACATTGGCACCTGAATTTTATAATGAAAATTTCACCTTTATTAAGTACGCGAAAATATACTTTTACATGTTTTCAGATAGATTCTCTTGTAAATATTGGTGTCATTAAATTATTTCAACATTTTACGAATGCAAGTACCTTGCCCCTGAAAGCGAGATAGCCAGACCTTGAAATTGTACTATACACAGGGGTCGCATTCTATAGGGAAACTGTTATCGTTCCTACAACTATTTTGAAAATAATATCTTCATCGCACCTTTCTTTAAGGGTTCTGGTAGGAACAATAAAATTTTCCTTACATAATGCAACCCCTGGATAAAGATAAAGTACTTAATCACGTAGCCGTTTGTTCATAGATTTACCTTGCTATTTTTTTCCTTAAAATACCCATGTGACTTTTATACTTATTATCTATACTAAAGTACATAAATACTTCCTTAAGTTTTATGTTTTTGGTATAAATAAATCTAATATTTTCACTTTTAGTGCTTTTTTTAGACACATTGACAGCAAAGGTTTCCCTTACAACACTGTTTATTGACATATAATTTACATGATCTGCCTGGTTTAAAGTTTTTTTAATGTTGTTTACACTTTTTCAAACAGGACCTGATATCCGATATGAAAAAATATGAACGCGTGTAGAACATAGACCCCCCTGGTCCAGTTACCCCATTTTTGGGGGCAACTGGACCCATGAGGAAAGAAAGATAAAATATGCATATTTTTATATTTTTAAATATTAAAATATAATTTTGAGCACTTCTGTCTGATAAGGGGAACCTAACTGAGCACATTTACAGAAATTCAGACTTTAATTCAATTAGCTTTTTGAAGCTGAATTGTCCGAAGCTCCAGAGTCACATTGTAAAATCATGGCCCAGTTGCCCCAACTAACCTTAGTTCATTTTTAATTAATAAAAAACCACAAATTTAACAGCAATTTCCTATCAAATTTAGCCATTTTTCGTTATAGCAGTTGCCAAAAATTAAAAATCCACAATAAAATTCTTACCACAACAATTACAGTCGAACCTTGTTAATGTGAACACTCAAGGGGAAACTTTTTTTTGTTCGTGTTAAAAGTAGTTTGTGTTATCCGAACTTAAATACATTATACAGTCAAACCTCGTTAACATGAACACGCTTAACGTGAATTACTTTTAACATGAATTGTTTTCACAGTCCCTTGCAAAAACGAATACAAAGATTTGATACTGATAACATGAATTACTGATAACATGAACAAAATTTTGATTCCCCTTGAGGTTCATGTTAACGAGGTTCAACTGTATATAACAGGACGGGTCAATCGGAAACTGTTCGTGCTAAAAGTAATTTGCGTTAAGCGTGTTCGTGTTAACGAGGTTTGACTGTACCTCTCTATTACAAGACACATTGCATATTACGTACGCCATGCTGAAAAAAAAGCTACTAAAAAGCTGTAGCGGGTATTACGATAATTCTTTTACCTCACATGCAAATAATTAGAGATATTATGTACGCCACGCTGCAATTCTAAGAAGCTCTAGCGGGTGTTATGATAATTCTTTTACCTCACATGCAACTTATTATAGATTATTTAATTGTGCTTAATCATTACAGTTTTTTTTAAAAATAAAGAAACACATTTTATCACTAACATCAACAAAACTTTTTATTCTATTTATTCCCTTATTCCAAAGATACCGTTTTATCGTCTGCTCATTAAAAAAAAAAGGCACAGTAGTAGAAAAAATATTTTACTAAATCGAATGGTTATGTTTAATTTTGGTTTTAGAATTAAATTCATGAACTCCTGTGCATAGAACAGGTTAAACAGCTAGTAACCAATAAATTTTTGAACAGAAGTCCATTTCTAGAAACTTTAAATATACAAATCCAAAATTATAGTTCATTCCGCCAAGAAATTTTTGAGTTGTGCTTAAAAAAAAAAAAAAAAAAAAAAAAAAAAAAAAACCTGCTTTGTAATATGTTTTGCAATGATTCAAATTGATTTAACATTAAAATTTTCAAGCTTTAAACCTGCATAATTCTTAAACTACTTGGCTGTGTGACTTCCTGTTCTATATCTTAGGGTAAAAGTTATGGAAGAATCCAAATATGATGTTAAAATTAGGTGTTAGCAGGGCCATATTTACACATGATCAACTGCACACGATGGCAAAAAATAGCCAATAATAAAAAGCTGTTGATTTTTATAGGTATTGTTATGAAATTTTTTTGTGGTAATAAAATTAACTTCTAGGAGTTTTTCTGGGTTTATTGGCTTTCTGGTATTTTTTGGCGATGAATATATCTCGTTTGTTGCACAATTTCATAATCAGGGGCGCACCGACCCAGTGTGCAAAGTGTACACCGCACACAGGTGCCAGAATAGTAAAGGCGCCAAATATTTTAGTCTAAGCTGAAAAATTTGAAAAACATTTATCCAATTTAATTTTATTAAAGCAGTATTTAAATCGAAAGTGCGTAATTTCTGACACATTTATGAGTTCATTTTTACTTATAAGATATATGAAATTTGCAGATGCTCGTCAGCGGCTGAGCTTTAGGGGTGGGGGGAGGGGAGAGTCTCAAACCGAAAGGCGCCATTGCGTCGAAAGGTCACGGTCGTAAGGTGCCACGGAAGGCTTAAGTCCGCCGTCAAGCGCCTAAAAGAAATTAAAAAAAGCTAGAAACATAAAAAAATTTGGAAGCGCGACCGCGATTGTCCCTTTTGACATCCCTGCTCTGGATCAGGCCTGTCCAGCTTTTCAGAAAGCAGGGGCGCACTACAGCTATTGGCAAACATGGAAGTCTCCGTTATTCAAATAATTGAAAATATATAACATTTCTATCTTACTGTAGTATTGGTAGTGATACACATACTGATGATATAAAAACGAGTAGATATTATATTGCAGAATAGTAAAGCAACACAAGCCTCCAGGTTATGCACGCTACCCATGTAAAAGTAAATTGACGAGAAAAGCTCAAATCAATCATAGCAATCGGCTACGTTATAAAGAAAACAATAAATAAATAAAACAGGATGTAGCTCAAACTGCAATACATGTAAAAAAGAAATGAAAAACTCCATTCGATTCCAAACAAATTTAATAGTCACGCCTATCATTGTATGCAACACATAAAAACGAGCCCGTGAGCATGTAAGAAAGTTTCATGCCATTTACAGTCGGGAAACATGTCTTTGAGAACAACCTCAAAAGGAATTACGTTTTATTGAAATTTTAATTGTATATTTTATAGATTTGCTTCGAACAAAGAATAATCGGTCAAGAGCGAGTTTCAGTCGCGTACAGAGAATTCATACAGTAAATTTATTACTTACTAACTGCAATCTTACAAAATATAGTCGTTAAACGAATAATAAGACTTTGCAAATAACTTGGAATTATTTTATTAAATATTTTTCAATAATTGCCTTCAATAACTGAATTCAATTGAAATGAAAAATGCTGACTATTTATCATCGTGATCCGTCTTACCTAAAACAAAGACTTTGTACAAAGTTTAATCTTGCCATTGTGCCAATTCCGTTTCGAAAGGAGGTCGTAAAGTTGCATGGCCACTTTGGTCTGTGCCATGTTTTTTTAGATAGGTTTTTTATTAATATCTCGGCTAATTATCAACAATTCTTTTGGAAAATCATTATCGACAGTTCTTGGATGATTTCGTATCGATAGGTACCTCGAACTCCTCAACTCCCCCGCTAAGCGCCCTCCAAATAAAGTTTATGTATAACGGAAAACTGTGATTTTCTGAAAAACTGTATGACCTAGGATAATTGCTATAGTTTTCCTGCAATATTTAAGTAAATTCCAACTACTACTAATTTTTTCATAATTTTATTTTCAGTAGATTCGGAAATAGAAGGTGTGTGTGTGTGTGGGGGGGGGGGGGGGCATAATTTTGCCATACAGTTCCGACGAATTTCTGAAAATATAATAGTATCTAAGAGTAAAACAAATATATTTTTGAGTTCTGTGTTAAGAGCTTTTTTGAACGATGGGTCCCTTTGAGGATTTTTAAATGAACCTTAAATTTGTAGGATTTTATATCTTTAATTCGATATATTTTTTAAATTCGTACCCACTCACGGTGTGAAAGTAGGGGAGAAGCTGTTAATTGTTCAGATTTGTTATGTAAAATTTTTCATGATTTTTGGAAAATTGTATGTGGTTACTAATGAACAAATTAAAACTTTAAAATGACCTCTACTTACTGATGAAAAAAATGAGTTAAGAGGAGAGGAGTGAGTGCTTAGTAAAGTACAGGCTGAAAGCTTTAAAACGATATGTCACATGAAAAAATTCATTTTATCCCACCACGGGGAATGCCCCCTAATAATCTGGGGTCAAACATAGACCTCACCAATCGAAGGCCCGTGAAGAGTTTCACCTTCGGTCAAGCCTTCAAATGAGCAGCCCAAATCTTAATTAGGAGCTCAGGTGGAGCAATCTGAGTGAGAGGGTAGAAAGTTTATAATATGAAAGAGTGGTTCAAGGATTTTCCGATGATATATCACATGAGGATTTAGCAGGCGTGCTGCGTACGCACTGCAAAATTACAAATCTCGAAGCTTTTAGTTCCACATTCCATCACCAGAGGGAGAACTCTATTCTTAACAAAACTGCTTCTGAACGAAACTGTTAAACAACCTACCCATAGTTAGTATATATTAGTCACCAGCCTTATATTAGTATATATTAGTCAAGGGGTGGTGGACTTAAGCAATGATTTAAGTAATTTGCTGAAATTCCTATTCGAAAATAATGGTAAGTACACTTTTGAAATTTTTATATTAAAAGTAATATTTATCCCAGGGCTCTGTCAAAAAACCACATCTAAAACGGTAGAAAATGGTACGGTTTTAAATATTTGATCCGCCCCCCAATTTTTTTATCGCCCCCCCTCTCCCTGAAATTTGATGCCCCTACTTTTTTAAATCTTTATTGTGTGTTATAAACTGTCTGAAAGTTCCAAATCAATCGGTTCGTCAGTTTTTTTAATCGAATTTTTTATAAAACAAAAACTTGCAGATTGATTTTTATAAAATTTAGATATTATTAACCAGCGTTTAAAGATAAAGCTAGATGCATAACTTTAAAATATCTAAATGGTGTATTTTTAAAAATTTGATGGCGTTCCAAAGAATCATAGTATAAAAATCACTTGTGGTTTCGAAAGGCTGGCTTTTAAATTGAGTTTGAAAGGAATCATCCAATTAATGAAATAATAATTAATATCTAAGGTTGTAATTGAGCGACCGTGAAGAAATTTACCTATCTGAAATCAGCGAAAAATTTTGCATCTGAATGAATAATAATAGTGTAAATCTATATATTTCAATATCTATATATATAAATCTATATAAATCTATAAATTTATATTTTGAAAATTTTATATTCGTTCGAAAATGTCCACTATTGAAAGACGTTGGTTGTCTGCAATGAACACCTGGCCTGACGCTCATGGGAGCAATTTCGAACCTTTCTTTTCGAAGGAAATAGAAAGATTTTTTATCAATCGATTTTTCGTGGATTTTTTGACTTCCTGAAACCGTACCAGAATAATTTTCAGAATTTTTAAAAGGGATTTTTTTTTCTTGCGTCTGGTTGTGCAATTTTCTAGTTGTCAGGCCCAGTAGAATTTAAGAAACAGTCCCTTTTAAAAAGGCCCAGTACATTTATCGCCCTAGCAGCTCTGTAATTCTATTAACCCCTCCCCCTCTCTTCGAGTTTTTGTTGTTTGCGGTTTGAAAATAATCTATGCTCTTGTTGAATTATGAATACTTTTCCTTCTTTTAATTTGAGCTTTTTAATTAATTTCTCAACTAATTATTAGAGATTTAAAATTATGAAACTTAAGTTCATGGTGCACCAGGAGAGGCTTTCGACTATCCTCACAAAAAGTTTGAGTCTCGTATGTGGCGTAGATTCTGCTAGCCATCGCACACAGACAGACACACACACAGACAAAGTAAAACTTTGTTTTATTAGTACTAGGGGATCGTACCCGGGCTTCCCGGGTTAAAGAATATAGGTGAAAACATTTTTTTTAATTGAAAACTAATAACTTTTTTATATGCAATAAATTTTTTAGATTGCCCACTTACATTAAAAAAGCATTTTTCATATGGAAAATACGAATTATACAATCAAATAAATTTTTTCAGTTTATCAAAAGCGATATTTTCTTATTAGCCGCATGCTAAGAGTTATTTGACTAAGATTTTGCTACTTATGGCATCCTTTCATATTCTGATAATTTCAGAGCTTATACATGTCTGTTAAATTTGTGCTTTATTTATATTATTTTATTTATTCATAGGGAAGTTTTTCTTAATGGACATTAGCCGTAAGAAAGTGATGAACTCTTTATTTTGTTTTAAGGGCAAACGAATTAATCTTTCGTAATCGAGCTCCGCGCGATATAGATAAATTAAAAAATATTTCATGCTTTAAAATTGTTTTTAAAACCATAGACAATCAGTAAACTGAGATGAACTTTTCAAATTCCATTTGAAAAAAAAATCCTATTTGGTGATCTAAAAATTTAAATTGTACGATTACAAATATGTTACATTTGTGTTTTTACAATATTATTCTTTTATTTGTTTATAAAGAAGTATTAATTTCGTTAATTTTTCTTTCGCAAATATGTTAGATTGGTGGGTTTTTTTAATATTATTATTTTATTTGTTTATAAAGGAAGTACTAATTTCGTTATGCAAAAATAGTCAGAAACAAATGCTGAAAAATGTTTGTTGCTTTATTTGCAAAATGTTTATTATTTTTATGTATTGAAACCGGCACATAAGATAAACTTTTTAAAAAAATCATGCTTAAAAATTATTTTCGAAAATATAATACGTCAGTCAATTAAGATATATTTTTTAAACAAATTGTATTTGTAAGTAAATTTTTTCCCTATGCGACGAAAATTGAAAAAGTACGATGGTCAGAAGATTAAAAAATTGCAGTAGCAAAAATTTCAAGACCGAAATTTGATCGTGAAGGGTTGCCATTCGCAAAATGACGTCAGCATTACACACAGATAGGTTTGTTCGTTATAATTGTCTGAGCGAAGCGAAGGCTAATACTCAGCGAAATATTACTGTCCGGACACTTTACTACTACGATGGATATTAACGCCATGTCCTACTAAAAAAAAAGCCTAATAAAAACCTTTCGTCAAGCATAACTCAAAAAATATTTGTCGGATTTCGTTTCTGATTGCACCAGAAGGTACCTATGAGGGTCGCCTACTGAATGCACCTACTATGAAAAATAAGTTCCAAACCGTTTAAAAATTATATAGAAAAAACTCTTAAAAAAGCACAATTTATCTGCATACGTCACAGAAATTTGGTGTGAGTCACTTTCACCGGTTGATGTTTTCGTAGACAACTGGTTTGAACACATGGAGCAAATAAAAAAAAATACGCACCAAGTAATATTGAATAGACCAGTTTCAACCACGTGATCACAACCCGTGGCAACTAGTTTTGGTGGGCAAACAAATAATAATACAATATTCCGTACCACGGTGACCGTTTTTAGCCTGTTGTATAAAATCTGGCATGTTGTATGACATACAATTGTGGATGATTAAAACAAAAGACATGAGTGTTTATTGATCCGGAGGTTATCTTTCTCTGGATGTCTGTCTGTCTATCATACAGCATGCAATTTTCTTGTAAAGGATGATAATATTATGCAGTAAAACCTCCATAACGGACACACCCGATTAGTAGACACCTCTATTTAGCGGGCATTTTTTCGATTACCAACCCTTAAATAACTGTACATTTTTTACTCTCAGTAGCGAACACCTCCAAATAGAGGACAAATTCTGCCTCCCGAGGTGTTCGCTATTCAGAAGTTTTACTGGTAAAACCTCCATAGCGGACACACCCGATTAGCAGATACCTCTATTTAGCGGACATTTTTTCGATTATCAACTCTTAAATAACTGTACATGTTTTACTCTCAGTAGCGGTCACCTCTAAATGGAGGACAAATTCTGCATTCTCGGGGTGTCCGCTATTCAGAGGTTTTACTGTATATAATATTGATAATTATTTTACAGGGCCGCACAAAAGAATAAGAATATATGAAACGAATATAAACTAAATTCGGGATTGGTAGATCGCTGATGGTAATGTAATTTTAGGATGTTGTTACAGTCATCCGCAGCATGTTTTTAGAGTTTCGTTCATCTAACGAAACCCTACCTGTCTCACTCCTTTGTCTGTCTGTTTGTCCGTCTGTCACAGAGCCCGTTCTCAGAAACTATATATGTCGGAGACTTGAAAATTTGCATACTTATAGCTGAACACCACACATCAAACGGCAAATAATAAAATTTTGAAAAAGTCTAATATTTAACCCTCTGGGCTCTAACTTGTGTATTTTAAGCAATTTTTCTAACTCAGCCCCTAATTTAATTAAGTTGGAGACATGAAATTTTGCATACTTATAGCTGAACATCTCACATCAAACGACAAATAATAAAATTTTGAAAAAGGCTTAATATTTAACCCTTTGGGCTCTAACTTGTGTATTTAAAGCAATTTTTCTAACTCAGCCCCTAATTAAGTTGGAGACATGAAAGTTTGCATGCTTATAGCTGAAAACTTGCGATAACACAATAAATCATAAAATTTTGAAAAAGTCATATTTAACCCTCAGGTCTCTAACTTGTGTATTTTAAGCAATTTTTCTAACTCAGCCCCTAATTAAGTTGGAGACATGATATTTTGCATACTTATAGCTGAACACCTCACATCAAACGACAAATAATAAAATTTTGAAAAAGTCTATTATTTAACCCTCTGGGCTCTGACTTGTGTATTTTAAGCAATTTTTCTAACTCAGCCCCTAATTAAGTTGGAGACATGAAATTTTGCATACTTATAGCTGAACACCTCACATCAAACAGCAAATAATAAAATTTTGAAAAGTCTAATATTTAACCCTCTGGGCTCTAACTTGTGTATTTAAAGCAATTTTTCTAACTCAGCCCCTAATTATGTTGAAACATAAAAATTTGCATACTTATAGCTGAACACCTCACATCAAAGACAAATAATAAAATTTTGAAAAAATCTAATATTTAACCTCTAATATTTTGTCTCGCGCAATTTTTAAATTTAAACTGTTTTGCAATACTATTTTTTGTTCATTTTGCATAATAAGTGTAATGTGACGTAATTTGTTGTATTTCAGATTTCTAACGCATGTTAATGAATTTATTTTACAATATCGTTTCTCTTTTAAAATTCACATGTAAATATAGTTTTTATGGCGTAATTTCCAATAAGTGCCTGCTTTTTATACCTAATTATTTAATTGTAATTTGAAGGATTTTTTTCTGTTTATAATAGTAACGTGTAAATAATTTTTTTATTTGAAGCAAACATTATTGTTTGCGCTGTTTATACAGTTGGCAACAGTTTAAATTAATACCATTTTCTAAAATATGTAAAAAATATCTGTCAAAATGCTTAATATTTGAATTTAAAATAGAAATAAAACCTCAAAAAATGAGTCAAATTAAAAAAAAATTAATGAAATCTGCAGACCGGGATCTTTTATTGAATAAAATGATCTAAAAATGATTAAATTCCCATGTATAGCTTTTGCTCTTATAAATTTTTTTTAATGGAACGATTTTGCCCAACTTTAGCATTAAATATCTCTTAAAATAATTCTTCGATTTGAAAACTGTATGCATTAGTGTGTTGATCAAACATTTCGCTATAATACTACCGATTTTCATATATTTGTATGCAATAGTTTTCTTAATATTAACGAAGAAAGACCTCCGGTCACAAAAATTCAAAACCGGCGGCGACGGCGGTGACAGCGTTAGTTACTTTTCATAGAATAGAGAGATATATAAAAATGAAAACTTGTCTATCTGTCTGTTTGTAATTGTATAAAAAATCCACAATTTGGAAGCCATAATTGTGAAGAGATACGTACATGTGTATTAAAACATGGCCGAGTCAACTAAAGTAATCCGGAATCGAAATAACATATAGTTAAATTTTAATTAATAAAAAACCACCAATTTAACAGCAATTTCTTATCAAATTTAAACATTTTTCGTTATAGCAGTTGCCAACAATTAAAAAACACAATAAAATTATTACTACAACAATTAATTTTCTACTGAAAGATTTCCACGTGAAAAATGAAAATGAAATAAATAGTTTGCCGAATTTAAAAAAAAAAAGGGTGAATATTACGTCATAACTTTTCTATTGCAAGATATTCACGTGAAATATGAAAATGAAATAAATGGTTTGACGAATTTAAATGAAAGTGAATATAACTTCATAACTTTTCTATTTCAAGGTTTCCACGTGAAAGAGGAAAATATTACGTCATATTGGAAATATAAAGGGCATGGTGGATATAGTGTAACGTCATATGAGTGTGAAAAATGTATTGAAGCATAATAAAAACCCGATTAGGGAAATATTGGCGTATTTTAACATTATTGCTCCAATTATAAATTGAAATAAGTTCATTTATAGCTGTATTCTTTTACGTATGTTATATATATTTATACATTTTTATATAGCGTTTTCATATGATTCATTCAACAACATTTCGACTGCTTTTTTTGATGTTTGTTTTGTGTTGTATGTTAAATTTTGAAATTGATTTTTCAGAACAAACATCCTTCAAATTCTGGGCAAAGCCGGCACTTTAGCTTGTAACAGATAAATGGCTTTTGTATCTGTACATCTAATGCTAATATTATAAAGCGTTATAATATTATAAAGTATATAATATTATTAATGCTTGTACGTTTGTGAGGTGTTATCTCTGAAACTACATAGTCAACTTAAAAAAATGTTGGTGGCCATCTCTGCTCCGAAAAAAAGACTATTTTATGTCAGTGCAAGAACCTACATCGCTGCAGGAGCAAAAAAGTTCTAAAATTGTGATTTCTGCGATATTGATTGGGTTAGAAACTTTTAATTTGGTGCGGTAGTTACTTTTAAGATGTAAATACTCGTAATGAACGCTCTCTAAAATGTTCAATTTGACGGATAAACGTAAAAATTTCTAGAAAGGTTCTAAACTATTATTTATTTGGAATACTGAAATTTTTGGGATACTGTTGGGGTTAGAAACTAGAACTTTGGCATGGTAGTAATTAATAAGATGTAAATGCTCGTTGTAGAATGAAATCTAAAAAATAGAAAGACTAAACAAAGTGGAAAAAGATCTAAAAATAATCTAAGTAACGAAGAACATGGAACTGTTAGGAATATAAACATGAAAATTGACATGGCTGTATTTATCATGACGTAAATTCTCGCAATAGAACAATTTCTAAAAATGTTGCTATAAAAAACAGTGCAGAAACAAAAAACTTTCAAAAATTTTCTATTTCTCTGTTACTGCTGAGCCCAAAATTTTGAAATTTTGCTTCGGGTTAGTTTTAAAATATACAATTGTCTCTATGAATGGTTTCTAAAAAATTTAAAATTTAAAAAGATGAAATTAACGGAAAGCGACCTCAATTACCATTAATTTGGAATTATTAGGTACAGCAACTTTAAATATTTCATAATGCTGCATTTCCTCCGCAAAACATGCGATTTAAATGCAACAAAACTGATAGATACCCACCTAGCATTAAATAAATTGTGTAAATATTGAATAAAGACCTGTATGAAACAGTGAGTAGGTTGCCCGAAAGTACTTGTTAAAGTGTTCCTTCTCTAGGCTTTTCTCTCTCTCGCCAAGGCCACTAACAGAGGGAAGTGCCGTTTTAAATGAGATATGAATTTTTTATCCGATTCATTTTTCTAGACATTTTATCATGAGGTCATATTCTCAATTATCATTAGTGGATTTTTTATATATTAACTTATTCTGGTGAAATTTTGTAATCTGGTTCATATTGGCGTATGTTAGCTTGCATGATTTGCTGAAAAAATATGTATGGATTTGTAAATTACTTCAAATGACACTTTGACAGCTCAAAAGTTATGCAGACGATATATTCAGATCTTGTGCCATACTTTATGTTGTAATCATTGCCGATTTCTTTTATTTAATACATGCTAAATACAGCTCAACTTGTGCAGAATATGTTGGAAAACAAAACAATACAGCGTATGTAGTGGCCAGCATACACTCATCATTTAAATCTGATCGAGCATATCTAAAACACACTCTAACGAAGCATTGCATGCCACTTTTGATGTATTCGGTACTTTGATACTATATTAGATTTTGAGAAGAGAATTCCTTAAATGTTATCGACAACCTCATTGCAACCGTGGAAAACAGCTATTGTACAATATTAACTATTCCGGGGGAGCACACACCATATAAAGTATAGTCCATTCTTTTTAAACATCATGTATTTGTCATTTAAAGCTACTCAAATTGGTGCGGAGCGTCTGATTATGCTCTTGACATCATTTTATACAGTTAAAATTCCGATATAAGTAAATTAGTGTTTCATTTTCTATTTTACTTTTAATATATTGCGTACTTTCAATTTTATATCCATGCATGGCTGTCTTGAATGGTTTGATTTCCTATTTTTTTAAACAGTGTATACGAATTTATATATAAGATTTTGTAATTCTACAATTCGTTTATTTTCATCATTTCAATTTTTCGCAGTATATGGACAATTAAAGATAACATCTCATTTTCTTTGCTTCCACATGTTATTATTAAATCTATGTTCTCAGTAATATCGCTCAGACTAATCCCTCGGAGGGAAGTCCTAGTATAGATATTTAATCAGTAAAATATAATAAAGATCAATTATTAGGATGTGGTTATCAACTGAGGCTCTTATGCTTGGTATTCCGAAATCAAAAATAGCAGTTTCCACCTTCTCAAAATTTGCATACGCACATCTCATATCCATATTCATCATTTAAAAAAAATTGTATTTTGTTTGATTATTTAAAAATCATTTTAACTCAAAACTTGAAGTCACGATTGTCAGCAAAACCTTTTATGTGAACAGACGCACCCTTTACTTGAGATTCTAATCTCAATTCCGGAGAGTAAAAATTTCCGTAATTTATGTTTTTTAGACGCATTTGTGTTAAAATGTTTAGTTTTATCTAAGAAAATGATCGTTTTCTTTTAAATATGACTTCATTTTCACTTAAATAAGCAATTCGCCTTGTGTTTGAAACTTAGTATCAGTACACATACAGAAGGAAAAACAATGTAGAAAATTTATGATGAAAAATGCGTGTTTTCAAAAGCAGTAAGTCATTTTCCGTCATTATGCCCCTAATATAATATTCTGTTCCTAATGGGATTTTGAAACACTAAACCCTATACAACAATTTTTATCAAAAAATAACATGAATAAAGATAAAAAACCCTCATTATTTCTCTCTTGTCTGCAATAATGAAAGCTATCTAATTTTCACCATTTTGAACATAAAATGCTTTTAAAATTAAAATATAAAAGTGGGGCTATTTAAAAAAAAAAACAGATAGTGCGATCACGTCTACAAATGAAGAGCTTTCAGTTAAAAAAAAAAAAAAAATATATTAGTAAAATTGGCTCAGCAGAAATATCAGGGCAGATGACTAAAAAACACACTTGTGTTTTAAATATATAGATTATATGAAATTAGGAAAAATTAAATGAGGCACATTATGTTATTTTGATAAAATTATAGCAGGATGTACTAAAGAATAGCATTAAAATGTCATTATTCGAGAGAATTTTGGACAAAAACTTCAGGAACATGATATTATTTTAAACCACGTATTATTTGTTTGCTTGTCTAACTCGGCGAAGCAAATCCATCCAAGCGAGAATCATTAGTTTCTGTAATATAAATTAGAGATGAGATGGGCTCAGCCCGGGTCCAAGAGCCCGAGCCCGGGCCCGACACGGGCTCGGGCTCATTTTTTTTAACTGAAGATTTTATTTATTCACGCATGGGAAAAAAAGCTTTTTAAAAAATGTAAGAAGTAATCATGTATTAATTAATATATAATCATCAAAATTTATTGTGTCCCCTATATTATTCTGTTAATGCTTTTTAAGGTGTGTTAATATCGAAAATCTATTTATATTTCTAAAATAAATTCTATTTTAATCTCTGTTAAAAAGCTTTTATTTTAATAAAAGTAATTTATTTCTTTCATAATAATCATTAATCTTTCAGTTTCCCGTGGTTTCAATAAATAAATGATTCATCTGTCAATCTCCTACTTCTCCTCCTTACGACGCGAAGCCAGCGTTGAAAATTACATTTTCCATAAGAAATCATTTTAATGCTGTTTTGATCAGAATGAAAGGAAAACAGAAAGTGTTTTGATATTGTAGTATAAGAATGCTACTTAAAAATAAAAATATTTGTGATATTTTCATATTATGTCTGAGATTGGTGGCGTCGAATCAGTAACTGTTTAGATTACTGCACAAAAGAAAAGCAAATGATCAAAAATACAGTTTTATTTATGAGCGGAATAGAAGCATTTAATTTCACTGTTTGTTAATGATTTTTAAGTTGAGAAAGGTTTTTTTTTTGGCTTTGTTTTGTTAACAGTTGATAATTTGGTAAACATTAAAAGGAATATTTATTGGATGTATAAGAGATAAAGAGATATATATGTTTTTAAAAGGGAAGGAAGTTTCAGTTAAATATGTTTGTAAAAGGAGAATTGTGGTTTTAAATTGGGTATAATTAATTATATATGATGATTGATTAATGTTGCAACATCACAGTTATTTTAAAAGAAATTCGCAATATTTGCAGATTTATATCATTGACGCTCACTGGATACACTTGATAGTTAATAATGCGTCATCGGAAAAGGCGCCAAGACAAATAAATAGTAGGATATTTTTAAATTGGATCTCATTTATTTTATTTTATTGTATTATTTGACAATCTAGGCGAAAAAAGTAATCTGTTCTGTTATTAGTCAATGAGCGTTAGCTAGATGTCTCTGACTTTCTTTTCAATTGTGTATGAACCATAATCTCTTTTATTCGTGATTCCTTCAAGTCTTTTTTCATCATGAGTTCTGCTTCAGCTGACTCTAAGACTATCATTGATAAAATTAATTCTGGGGACTATAAATGCATGAAAAATGAAATTGGAAAATCCACAGTGTGGCAACATTTCCTAGAAATCTTTGATGCTCAAACAAATTTGAAATTAGAATACGTTCAGTGTTGTCACTGTAAATCTGTTTTAAAATATAAAAGTTCACTTGGTTCAAGCAGACTTTCTCGACATTCCAAAACATGTGCTCCTTCAAAAATTAAAAAACCCCTGGAAAAATATTTATATTCTTCTTCCAAACAAGTAACAGCGATTGAAAAAAATACTATCTTAGAAAGTTGTGTGGAACTGTGCACCGAAGATCTGCGACCATTTGATATAGTTGAAGGACAAGGATTTCTGCATTTAGCCCAAAATCTAATTAACTTAGGTGCATCTTTGGGTAAAGTGAAAGCTTCAGATGTTCTGCCTCATCGTACAACAATTTCGAAACACGTACGTCAGACAGCAGAAAATTCCAGAAATGAAATTTTGCCAAGTATTAATAAAATCTTACAAAATTTTGGAGGTGCTTTGACTACTGATATGTGGACTGAACCATTTCGTCAATTATCATACATTGCCCTCTCTTGTCACTATATTAATGATGATTTTGAGCTAAAACCTACTGTACTATTGACATGCTCTTTCCCAAATATTCCCAAAACTGGTGTGAATATTTTAAGTGAAATTTTGGATACTTTGAAAAAGGTAGGTTTTGATGTATCAGTTTTGAATCAATGTACATTTGTTACAGATGAAGGATCAAATATAGTGTCTGCGTTAAATTGCTACAAAAGACTTACTTGTATATGTCACTTATTAAATACTGTTCTGAAACACAGTTACAATGAAACTGCTGATGAATTTCCTATTTTAAAATCTTCAGTTGAAAATTGTAAAATGTTAGTCAGATATTTAAAGAAATCCGGTGCTGTAAACGAACTAGAAAAAACTGTACATCAGCAGATTGAGAGCAGGTGGAATACTCTCAACTTCATGTTGCGATCCGTTCTCACACAATATTCTGACATTCAGAAAATAATGGAGAAAAGGAAAGCAAATAATCGCTTACAAAACATAGAACCTGAAATGTTGCAAACACTGCAAAATTTTCTTAAAATATTTGAAGAAGCAAGTTCACAGCTGGAAGGCGATTTATATCCAACGTTACATCGTGTCTTATTGTGGAATCAGTATCTGAAAAAATACTGTGCGCCAAAAGTTACAGACTCTGAATTAGAAAAGTGCTTAAAAGAGAAAACAGAAAAGTGGTTAAAAAAAAAATTCAAATTGACCAATATCACAAAATTGCTACATTTCTGCATTCAAACTTTAAATCTTTAAAAATGCTTGCTGATCACGAAAAGATGGAAGTACAGTCTCAAGTACGAGAAATGATACCACAATATCCTCTGGAAAATCACACTGTGTCAGATGCTAATCTTTGCATTTCAAGTCAGCGTAGTGGTATATTTGAAGAATGGGCCGATAATAGCGTACAGGTAGAATCTGATGATGAGATTCGCAATTATATTGACTTCTCAGTAAATGCGGAGATCGAAGACAAAAATCTATTGAATTGGTGGAAAAATTGTCCTTTTCCAAATTTAGCTAATGTTGCAAGGAAAATTTAAGCATACCTGCAAGTAGCACAACATGCGAAAGAGATTTCAGTATTGCTGGACGTGTTCTAGAAGAAATGCGATGTAACTTGAGTCCTGAAGCTGTGGACGCAATACTTTTTTTAAAACATTTTGGAAAAAAATAAGCAGGGCTTTTTAGAAAAAAAAAAAATCTTTAAAAGGACAAAATCAAAAGTAACTTTTGCTATAAATGATGTTATTTTTGAATATTATATGCTATTTTTTTTTTTTTTTTTTTTTTTTTTAATTTGTGAATGAAATTGTGAAATTTAACTGTACTGAAAAGAAACAGAAGTTTAGCGGGAAAAAAATACTTAGAATTCAGTAAGTTATCTTCAATTTTTCTAATGCGTAGTATTAGAAAAAAAAAAATGTTTTTTTATCCGACATTTTTATAGCCCAAAATATATTTTTATTCATAATGTAATGCCTATGCTTAAATTGTTATAAGAATGCATATTGGTTATAATCACGATATTGATGTAATAGAATCAGATAGCATTTTATAATTGGTTAATGAAAGTTTTCTGCGAATGTTTCGTCTATTTAATTCGATTAATTTTTCTATGAGTATTTTCTTTTCCATAATTTACAGCCTACAGTGTTTTAACGTTTTAATTGTTTACTGTAACATAATAGTGTTTTTCCTGCATGTAGAGTTATGAGAATATTTTAACAACATCATTTTACAATCCATATACATTTTTAAAATCATTTGTGACATTCGGTGATTTGCTCTTTTCTAAATCCCAATATTCCCTTGGCTCCAATGGGGTAGAAGTGATTACAATGTTTTAGTGATGTATTTTTTAAAATAATTTTATGATACTACTTACATATTTACGTAACAATAAATAACAAAATGAAATTAAATTTTAATCTTACACTAACTGTTTTCCCCAATAGTTTTCTTGATAGAAATTATTTAAATTTTGTGATATTTTTAAGATTTAAGGTTATTTATAAATCCAAACATGTATATGCATCGGAAACTTTCACGAAGTCATTTTCATTCGCAAATACACATATTTCGCAGGTATTTTTATCCAGATAGAAAGCAATCGAGCAACTTTTCTTATTTTCCTATAAAGGTAACGGATATTTCAAACTGTGTATAATTTTTAATTTCATCTGTTTTTCAGATACATGATAATCACAAAAGACTGTTATGAGGAAGAAGTCTATAATAATGAATGATGTACACATTTAATAGAAAATAGAAAAACGTTGTTCGATCACCGGCAGTAACGGCACATTTCATGCATTTATTTATAAAACTCACTTCATTAACGTATCCATCAGATTTGTTCGTTAAGGAAATTAAAAAAGAGAATCCTCTGAAGCATGAAGTATATTTTTTATACCAAATTTTTCTTTTGATACGATTTAATGTATATTTCATTTAATTAATTGTATGCTGATTAACAGTTATTTCTTTGTAGAGACTTAAAAATAAGATACTGATTTTGAAACAGCTTTTAAATATTACGGAAAAATTTTCTGTTGCAAACTTCTAGTTTCGGGCTTGAGCGGGCTCGGATTTTAAATCGTCGGGCTCGGGCGGGCTCGGACTCCAAAAAAAGAGCCCGAACTCATCTCTAATATAAATCGCTATTATTTGCATGTCACCTCTCTTCTATAAAGACACTCTAAACTTTTGTAACACACAGCGTTTTATCAGTGTGTGATTTCGATTAAATTATTTTCAAAAGTGAAGCATTTTCACCTGTGAAGAATATCAAAGTAGCTAGGCTATGAAAATGATGCACTTCTACGAAACATAATTCAGGTTATAAAATGACGTCATTTGCATCCGCTAAAGTAATCCACTTTTACAGTCCATTCTTAAACTTCGTCTATACAAAAGTATGCATATGACGTCATCATCACAGAATAACAGACAATATTCTTGACATAGCCAGTATTTTAATTTCAACTTTTTTTTTCAGTTTTTATGAAAAAATGGCAGCAAAAAGATACAGTATCTCCTATTTTCGACTATTTTCCGTTTACTTTCAATGACTTTCAATAGAAATGGGTTACTTTTGTTGCCATAATAAGAAAAATGGTATTAAAAAGTACAAAAAAATTAATACCTCAAAAATAATTGAGATACAGCTTTCAAACAAATTGCATTTAAAAGAGTATTTTTTTCCTTATACGACGGTGTAAAAATTTAAAATGTGCGATGTTTAGACGTTTAAAAATTTGCAGTAGCGAAAATTGCAAAACCAAAATTTTATTTCAAATTTCAAAGTGTTGCCATTCGCAAAATGGCGTATGCGTTACGCACAGATATGTTTGTCCTTTATAATATAGATAGATATTTTTATAAATAAACACACAATCTTGCTAAATGGTGCACAAAATACGAACTTTAATAAACTAACATTTAAAATCACCGTTTCGAGCTGTTTCTACAGCTGTCTTCAGGAAAATATGATGGTAAACTGGCTCAAATTCAGAGACGAAAGCTTCCTGTGCAAGAGATAATTAGTCGAAACTTGACAATGATTTGAATACAAAAATGTAGTGTTGCCATCCAGTGAAAATAAATAATTATTAATGAACTGAGATCAAATTAATCAAAAGGTCGATTTAAAAAAACATTAGTGCCACCATCTACACATGAGAGAGAGAATCATGTTCAACTGAGATTTCATTCAAGTTTTTGGCATTTCAGCTCAGACCAATGTCAGACGGGCATCTTTTTTGCTGCTTTTTTGCTTAAGTATTATCCATTCACAAGTAATTAGATATAGAATTATGACTTTATGATATTATGCCAGATTTTTGGGATATATTAGGATAAATTCTCGTTACAAGGTACTTTGTAAACAATAATTTATCCTATAATATCACCTGTTTTAAGTGTAAATATAAATAAATATCAGATCTTAAAAATTCCGGGAGTGATGGAGGTGAAAGAAGCTGATTTACTTAGGAGGTATGCCATTGTGGGAAAAGGGAGCAAACAGCTGAAGCACCCACCTTTTAGGGACGTCCATTATTTGCATAAGGGACAACATTCCTTATTTTTAATTCAAACAACAATATTTTGAATCAGAAATTTAATTTAATAAATGAAATAAAAAAGAACCCTGAAGAAACAAGACACATTTCATTAAATACATTTTTGGTTTCAAATTCGTTCATTTGATTTGGAGAAACACCCCCCCCCCCCCCCCCCCCCCCCCGGAAATTTGGCTTGGTAGCTATGCATTTATACTCCTTGAAAAAAAATCATAAAGGTTTTTTTTTTGGGGGGGGGGGGGGGGGGGTTAGGAATATGGGGCGCCAATTGAAGTTCTGCACACAGGCGCCGGATACTGCTGGCGCGCCCCTGTTCATGATGCATTTAGAATTGTAGAGTATTATTATTTTCTGCAGACCATATTTCACAGTTTTGTGGTTTTGGAAAAAGATATACTTGTCACCAGCAACTTATTTATTACATGTATAATTGGGAAGTCTGTGAGCAAAATAATTGGTAATGAAGTTAGTTATTCTAAACATTTTTAGTCATGCTTGATTCTGTGCTATGATAACCAGTTAAGTCTAATCGTCAGATATGTAACTGAAGAAGACTCTCAGTTGAAATATTTTTGTTGTTTTATTAAAAACAAAATGCGAGTTATGCTAAAGAAAAGTTTTCTGGAGCAATATTGAGTATTTTTAGAATTTTATGATATAAAGCTTGACAAGTGTTAAAATTCAGTCATATGACAATTCAACCAAAATGTTTGGGATATATCCAGGCTTGTAAGCAAAGCTCGCGAACAGAAGCCTTTCTATTTTCTTCATACCATGTTTAGTTTACTCACTTTTAGCCTAATTGGCTCATAAACAGTACAATGCTCTATAAATTTAATTATTTTTTTTATGTTGCTAAAAAATTTATAAAACTATTTTGTAAATTCTACAGTAATACAGAACAAGTTTAAAACGTTTTGGGGCTATACTTATATACTGTTATCAACTTTTTGGTAATTTTAGACCACCTTACGATAATCATACGTTATCATTCCTCGAACCCCCCTCCCCCCCCCCAATGATATCGTTATCAATGTCTAAAAGTTTCTTCGATCGTTGTAATTTTTTTCTTGTGTATGCAATGATATACACATATGGTTATACATTTATTATTTGCCTACTTTATTGATTCAAATGAAGAAAAGTCAATAAAATATCACTATTATATATGAAATAATTTTATATCAAAGAAAACTTAAAAAGAAATAGTTACTATTTAAAAACAGCAAGGGGAGGGGAGGGGGAGGCAGAACTTTTCATCAAAAAACAGGTGCACAACATTCTTTCTATTTTCTTTACTGGTAAACACAAGTATCGTTTCAAACATACTTCGCACACGGTTTCTCGAACAGCGGATTATATATGATGCACATATGACAAAAGAATAGTAATGCTAAACGTTGAGGTATTCCATATTTTGGAATTAAATAATTTTATAATCACTTAATGATTTTAATAATAACTTTGTATATTAATAAAAATAGATAACAGACTAAAAAAAGATTGCAGACTTTTTTGATGTAAAGAACAAGTTACAAATAAAAAGAGAAAATTCTGATGAAAAAAACAAATTACGAATAAAAAGAAAAAATTTTGGTTGGATAAAAAATGATAACGATATCAAGAGACAAATCCCCCTCTCCCCCTAGCAATATCGTACGATATCATGCGCCAGACCCCCACTCCTCCCCTAAAGTAATAATGTTATATATGCACAGCCCCTTTCATCTTTTTCTTAATTTTGAGTGTGGGACATTGAAATCATTATTCAGAGTGATGGTGTGAGGATGCTTGTAAGAGCTGAAATGCAAGTTTGGAATCAGTGTTATCTGTATTAAGAATGATTTCAAAATGTGAAAACAATAAAGTTAGATGTGAAGTTGAAGGTCTTAGAAAGTTAAATAGTATTGAGGTAGCACTCATGATAGTCTGATGTTTTATTCTGCAAAGTTAAGCAAAACAATGCCTAAACTGCAAGTCATAGATATGGACATTTCCACTGCTATTTAAATATATGACTTATTTCTATGTTTAAGAGAGCTTCAGACCTCTTTCTTCAGCTACATTTCCAGATTCAGCAAGAAAGAAACTTTTCAGATCTGGACTCCATAATCAGTTCCCTTTTCTTCAGAGTTGGAACTAATTCATAAAAATTTTATTTCCGAGTAAGATATTCATTTTTCTCTATATTACTAACCTAGAAATTGTTGAAATTTTCCAGGCTGCAGGGGCACTTTGAGCCAAACAATTCCATCATAGTGAAGATTTTTGGTGGAAAATATTTCTTATCGTTAAAGAAAAAAGATGGTAACAAGATATTCTATCTTCTATTTATATGCAAAATACTGGCTACAAAGATAATTATTATAGCTACCCAAATGTGTACTATGTAGTACAGCAGCAAACTTTTCTGTTAAAATGGCATTTACTAATTAGAATATATGTGAATAAAATAGATTGAAGCATGACTGGTCAATCTTGGAATGTTCTACATAATCCAAGCAGCAAATAATCCCTGCCGAACCTCCGCCGAATGTCCTAATCTGACTATTTTTCACTCGGTCGACCTCATTTCCTGAGATTGGCAGTAAAAGCTTTTTGACCGCTCGGCAAACTATCTGAGGATCGTAGGATCCTGATATTTTGTGCATAGGTTTTGGACATATTGCCGACCTCTTTTTGACTACTGAGTTTAGACTGTTTTCTTGTTATTTTCTACCCCTCTCTCCCAGGTTTTTTGCCCTCTTTTTTTTTTTGCAGTTTACTAGCTGTGAATACCCTACCCTTTAAAAGTGCACTTTGTATTAAAAGTAATTTATAAAGAAATACATCATTTCGTTTCATGTGAATTATTAATCTGTGACTTTGAAATTAATTTTACGTAATACACATAAAAGTTATTTTTGATGAATATAAATTGCTTAGCAAATTTTCTACACAAATTAGTAAACTCTCATCTAAAAAAATTTAAATGACAGCCCGACTGAAGTGGCAAAATAAACCTTAATATTAGAAGATTTTTGTACTGATTTTTATGAATTATGAATGGTTATTCATACTTAAAAAAATATTTTGATACGTAATACACCTATGAAATACACCTGTTGTACTCTTACTTTAAATACTTAGGTATAAAAACTTGGTTATTTTGACCGATTTAAATGAATAAATTGAAAATAAAGTATGTAGATGATAGCTAAAATTTTGAATATTAAAACAATTATTTGCACCAAATTCTTTTTTAAGGTAAGTTTAGATAAATGATGAGTTGAAATAATAAATATAACACCACACTTTTAAGAAACATGTCGAAAGATTTTTTTTATTATTATTAAAATAATTTAGAACATTAAAACTTTAGTCTGGTCTAAACTAATAATGCACTATTAATAAACTAAAATATTTCACATTTTCTGCAATGCATTTAATTTATAAAAGAAAGTAGTATTATTTCTTGCAATGCACAAAAATTTATTAGAAATTCTCACATTTTATGTTTTTCTTCCCCCCCCCCCCCCCCTTATTGCAGTCTTTGCAAGGTAAAAAGTATTTAGTATTTATATTATAACATCTCATCCAAGTATGCTATTCCTTACGGCAACATTTCCAGTTCTTCATACTCCCCCTAACTCTAACTTAAAAAAGGGGTGAAAAAGAGAAAAAAGCACAAATAGTTGTTTAATGTTTTAATTTTATTATCAAATATTCTTTATTTTTAATTTATTCATATAAATCACAAAAACAATCTAGTCTTTGCATCAAGTATATAATTCATTCTTTTCTGTTTTTGAAGCAACTTTTTAAGTATGAATAACTGTTCGTAATTCCATAAAAAGGGGCACATATTTCTTCTAATTTCTAGATATGTTTGCAGTATATATCAAGCGATCGTTTATTTTTGAAAGGTGAAAAATTACCAACTTTTGAAGAAAATGCTAAAAAATTTATATGCACTCTTACACTTTACATAACTTCTTTCCATCCCCGTATCCCTTCTTTGTCTGGTTAAAAATTATCTTGCTTGCAACATAAAAAGAAAGAACTTTGAAGGGTGGGTAAGGTGGGAGATAAAGATCTTGAAAGGGAGTGGGCAGTCACATGATTAGGAAATATGCTAAAACTGCAGGGGGTATTGATGAGGGGACACACATTGTCGGACATTAGTCGTCCCAGGAATGTCGGCCAATGTTATTTTTGGAGTAAATATTAACATTTTAAATCTATTGGTTAGTGCGATTTCCTGCTGATACCAGCATTGGACTACTTGAACAGAGTATGATCCATTGACATCATAATAATGTCAGTGGGTGATTATACAAATTCTGGTAACTATTAGATTAAAAATTTCCTAGAACTTTTTGCTCAACCTAATATTTTGCTGTCTGGGTAGGATCATGCATCATTTTGCCTGACTAAATTTGAAAATTCTGTGGTAACTTTTACTGAGGCAATTAAACCTTAATTAAGCATTAGCTTTTCTGTACATACAACAGATTTTTGTCTTATCGAATTTGAGGTTTCTGTGATATTGTCTACTAGAAAAATCAAACTCTCTTGATTATTTGCTGTTTATTATGTATTTTTACCTTTATAATTGTTTATAATTTTTAACTTGCACTTTTGTTTTATGCATTGCATATTCAGTTTAGTTTATATGCTTTAATACCATTTAAAACTGAAATAAATAATTCTACTACTTATTTTGGTCATCTGTAAATGAATAGTCATGATGAAGTAGAGTTGTGGGTACAAGAGACCATAAAATAAACGACTGCACAAAATGTTACACTCTTTAATGTGGACCTGGATGTTAGTATTGAAATTTTTCAAGCTTTAACAATATCTATATGTAGAGGATTTCTAAGCAATGCAAGCAACAGGTTGGTCAGCCCTGCTTGAGTGTATTCTTCAAGCATATTTCTGTCATTTATATACTTGTATATGAATATTTATATATTATAAAACTGTTTCTGTTTTTATGCTTTTATTTTTAGAATTTTAATGCAAAATTATGGTGGCCCAATGGATTAGGTGATCAACCTATATATTTCATAAAAACCACTTTCTCTACCCTTGAAGAGACAGCTAATAAAACTATCCAATTCGGCTTCAGAACAATTGAACTCATTCAGGAACCTATCCCAACTTCTCCTGGTAATGCTCATTTCATTTTTTCTAAATCTGTATATATCTTTACAATATAATCAATACTATTAATTTTTAATAATGCTATAGTCAGATAAGTCCTCATGTAATTAAACCAGAATCAGCAAGTGTTTCACTTTTAATGAAACTACCTAAAATGATTTCACATAATTTATATAATATAAATATAGGGCAGTGGGATAAATTTGGATAAAATGCCCAGTAGCAGAAAATTTTCCAAGTATATGCAACAGATATTTTAAAGATAGAAAATAATCTGCAGGTAAAATATGTTACAACTGAACTGTTAGTTAATCAAACAATCACTTACCTGTAACATTTTTATGCTTTTTATTCCTTTTTATTAGTAATAATCTTAAGTATTTGTATTAAGAATTAAAGAGCTAAACAATATTATAAAGCCGAAAAAAAGTCCGATGGAAAGAAAAATCTGCAAAGGGAAAAGGAAATCTGTGACGTCCGTCGCCTGTCTCAAACTTTCTGCGACCAGGATAAAATGTTATTTAATTATGCTGTAAATCTCAATGTAGTTTTATATGTGTCATACTTTGTAGTACAAAAAACATTGTATATGTTTTACTACACAATTATTTGAAAATTTTACATAAAGGAGTGATCACTGCACGTATCTGTTATAAATATACAATTAAAAAAAAAAAAATCTTATGTCATATTATTAATATAAAGAAACAAACATTAAATTATTTAAGTATATACAGTGAAATACATTTAACACGAAACTGGGGGGACCGAAAAATTTTTTCGTGTTAAAAGATTCGTAAAAAAAGAAACAAAACTCACAAATATTTTTGATATCGTCAAATTATACTTCGATTTCCTGTTAAACTACTAGTAAGTTGCATCCATTAGGATAAAAACCACTTAAAAAATATATTGTTTTTTGTAAAAAAAAAATCAGATATCTTTTTTTAAGTGTCTTTTTCAGCATTCTGAGATCTAGCTTGTTTGAACCAAATAAGCGAAGCTGTCTCTAAGTCTTTGTGCTTAGCAGTTCTCATACATTTTCTCTCTGGCTTAAACATACTGCGCTCAAACATTAATGTAATGGGATCCCTGTTTTTTATTATTGTTGATTAAAATAGAATTGGCAATGCCAAACTCTTTGCAGATTTCTGTTTTCGGCCTTCTTTTTCATCAACTGCATTAAGAAGCTTCATCTTCATTTGAAGCTGTTTTTGCACCGATTTCTCAGCCATTGTGCTAATAAAACATAAGCTAACTTACGAAAAATACGAAATTCACTGATTTTCACCCAAAATTCAGTGATTTTAACACAAAATTCACCAATTTCAACTCAGACTAACTAGTTCAAAAGCGAATTTTTTTCGTGTTAAAAGAAAAAAAAGTAATTAAATTGTATAGTATACTGTCCGGACCGCTATATCATTTCATGTTAAATGTATTTCACTGTATAACCAATAAAATAAATTTAACTGAAGCTATTTTATTCCTACAATCAAAGTTTGTTGTTTGTTGATGCATGTATACATTTAAATGAATTACAATAATAATAATAATAATAATAAACTTTACAGAATCTTTAACAAGATAAAGAGCATGATTATGACTAAAATAATGTATCTATTTTGTAATCAAGGTAAATAAGCAAAGATGTCTATATTATCTAGCGACATCAGAATTGTATCATGGTGGTGTAGGAAAAAAGATCAGTTCTTTAAATAATTGCTTTTTTATTGTAAAGTCTTAATTCCCTATAGAAGTTCTTATAGTTTCAAATTGAACGTAATATCTTTAGATTTATCCCTACTTTTATATACATATGTATATAAATGTAACAGACAATTATATTAACTTTATTACCATATTTGCTAATGATTTCATCCTTATTTATTTACTAGCTGACATGCCAGCATTGTGCGTGCAGGTAAAAAATTCACACAAAAGGTATAAAACTTTTTAAATCACTGTACGAATTTCGAATAAACTTCATTGAAAAATGAAGAAAATTTGCTATATTACGTTAAAAGATTAAAATCAGATTCCTTTTACTAATGTAGAAAAATCACCATGAAATACCAAAAAACCACAATAAAAATTTTAAAATCGCAGAGGGCAATATTTGCTATAGTGGGCTAAGACATTGTAACCAGAATTCTTTCATGAATGTCAGAAGATCATTGGGAAATGAGAAAAAATGCTAAAAATTACATTGAAAATTACATTAAAAATCTCTACAAATTCAGAAATCAGATAGGACAAAATTTACTGTATTAGGCTAAAAGTTTGAAACCAAATTCCTTTTATAATGTCAAAATTGCCGCAGAATGTGAAAAAACTTGAAAAATCGCAAAATTGGTGGATTTATTCTGAATAAACTTAATTGAAAAGAGGACAATATTGGGCAAAAAGATTAAAATCAGAATCCCTTTATTAATGTGGAAAAATCACCATGAAGCACACACAAAAAAAAACTCTGATAAAAATCATTCAAAAAGGCTAAAAATTCAAAAATTGCAGCAGACAAAATTTACTATGTTGGGTTAAACATTGTAACTGGAATTCTTTCACAAATGTCAACAAATTGCTAAAAAAATTATAAATTCATCGAGGAAGAAATTTACTGTATTAAGCTAAAAGTTTGAAACCAAATTCCTTTTCTGAATGTCCAAATTACCGTGGAATGTGAAAAAAATCTAAAAATCTCATTCCGAATAAACTTTATTGAAAAGACGGCAAAATTGACTATATTGGATTAAAATATTGAAACTGGATTCCTTTTACTAATGTAGAAAAATCATCGTAAAATGTAAAAAAAAAAAAAAAAAAGCTAAAAATCTCATACAAAATTAAATTTTTAAAATCTAATTAAAGAAAATCCAAAAACTTGCTTTGAGGTGCATAGCTACAGATTTAGATTTAACTCTAAGATTTAACTCTTAGATTTTGGCTCTCTGCCAGATTTTGTAGCTCTATGTGCAGCAGTCTCTTCAGAACAAAGCACACTGACAGACACACATCTTTGTTGTTATAAATATTTTTCATCTTATTTATTTGTTATATTACAGCCAGTGCAACAATGTGTTTATTTTATTTGTAACTTTTCATATTAATGGCTATTTATATTGTGGTTTTGCTTAATATGATTGTTATTAATGTTATTATTTCATAATGTTATTTTGTGAGATACAGATAATTTAACTGCAATATTTTTAATTGATTGCAGCATTTAAGACGTAAAAGTATGATCTTTCAGAATATGCCTTCCGTTATTAACTTTACTAAGTGGTTTGGCGATATAAGTTAATAAATAATGACAAAATATCCCCTGAAATTCCTTCTTTTCAATCTTCATTTTCTACCGATGCGTAAATAAGGTTTCTACGCTTGCACCAGTGACTTTTCCCTCTTGCAAGGATCGAGATAAGTTTTTATTCAGAGTGAGTTGTGATTTTTAATTAATAAACTAATTATTAGAATTTTAAAATTCTGAATGTGAGGTGATCAGGAGAGTCTTTGGGCTACCCTCACAAAAATTTTCATCTGCGTGCATAAAGTAGATTTTGCTAGCCATCACAGACGAAACTTTCTTGTATTAGTACAGATAAAGAAAAAATTACATTTATTTTAATATGTATTTTATAAATAAAATTTTATTTCCTTGTGGCCTGTACAAGCAAAAAATGTTTTTCTATTCTAGGATTAAGTTTCTATTTCCGTGTTAATGGACTTCCCTTTTTCGCGAAGGGCTCAAATTGGATACCTGCTGACAGCTTTTTAGAGAGAGCTTCTCCAGATTATATAGAAAGTCTTCTCCAGTCTGCTAAGGATGCTAATATGAACATGCTTCGAGTTTGGGGTGGAGGAGTGTATGAAACGGATAAGTTTTATGAATTAGCTGATAAAATGGGCTTGCTGATATGGCAAGATCTAATGTTTGCATGTGCCTTATATCCTACTGATGAAGTTTTTCTTAACTCAGTTGCTAAAGAAGTTACACAACAGGTATGGCTTTCTTATTAATTGCTTCTTATTTCCTCATAAATAAACTGATTAAGAAATTGTAGAAGTTAACTTGAAACTATGAAATACTCGTACTGTTCAATATCATAGTCCTGTGTAACTTTTTGAAAGCATTTAAATTAATACCTGATACCTACTTTTAATTTAGAAAGAGGAAAATGATGTTTTATTAGACAAATATTATTTTGAATTTTATTGTTGTTGGAGAGGTACTTTTAAACTTTGCATTATCAGAAATATCTTTTTAAAGGAAATGAAGCCAAATTCATATTAGTTGTAGTATATATAAAATCCTGAAAACCTGTCTGTGATTATTCAGCATGTTACCTACCAACTTTAACTGTAAGCTCTTCATGTTCATAGAAAAGCGATTTGTATTTTTAACCCTCTCATGTATGTTTTTTATGGATGAAAAACACATTTTACATTTAAAATAGATTTAATATGAATTTATTATGGACAATTAATGTTGAGTTTTTAAAATCTAACATTACAAAGCATCCCTGAAATAATATTTGCAAGAACTTAATTTTTTTATTAAGATTTATTAAATAGTTTTCTGATAACTTAAAATCTGGACCAGTTTTGGTCATGTTTTTGTTTAGATCCAAAAGCAGGAATTCTTTTGAGAAAATCTTTTGTGCAGAACAGAAAGAAAATTTTTCAAAAATGTATTTCCCAACTGAATATTTGAAAAAAAAAAAGGTGGCTCTGCTATCTATTGCTATATTTCACAAGCATTATTGAGCTTCATACTAGGTTTATTTGTGATACAGGAGTAAAAATTAAATATGCACAGTGCGTCTGGTGTTTCTTGTATGAGATTTCCATGCATGAGAGGATTAAACTAGATATAAATGTTTTGCAGGTGGCTATTCCTTCTATGTAGGATCTTTATTGAAACTAAAAGTAATGTTTATGACATGCAATGCATTTAGAATTTGTGCATTTGCTGATAAATTTTCATTTTTAATTTTAATGTTTTTAATTTTTTGATAATTTTTTTTAATAAATTTTGCTACCTTTTAATTTTATCTGATAACCAAAAGAAAAAAAAAGTTTACATTGCATTATTAGCAATTATTGTTAATCAATAAATTTATGAATAAAAACCATCCAATATTAAAAGTTTGCAGATTCTTTTTTTCTAAGGCACAAATAAGGGACCATAGTTCCATTATTAGGGCTGATAATTTCTCCTTTTTTCAGTAGCATAAAATTAACTCTTGAATTCTTTTTCATCTTATTAGTCTTATTCAGTTAGTTTAGATGGCATAATCATTTCGGCAAAAATACAGAACTTGTTTATTTTATTGGGTTTTATAAAAGCAGTGATTTGTAACCAAATTTAATTGATAATCTCTCTATTCTAAAAAAAAGTAACTTACGCTGTCATCGCCACTATCAATGAATTTTTTGTGACCTGAGGTTTATCTTCATTAATATTAAGAAAAATACTGCATACAAAAAGTAAGAAAATTGGTGGTATTAGTATTATTGAGAAATCTTTGATAAACACGCTGAAGAAGACAGTTTTTAAATCGGAGAATTATTTTAAGAGATATTTAATGTTAAAGTTGGTCAAAAATAGTTCAATAAAACAGTTTTATATGAGCAAAAACTATACATAGGAATTTGAAAAATTTTTCTAAGTGGCTCCCGGAAGCTCCTGGTATGCAGACTGCATTTATTTTTTTAATTTAACTAATTTTTTGAGGATTTATTTTCATTTTAAATTCAAATTTTCAGTATTTCCTGAGATATTTTTTACATATTTTAGAAAAGCTTATTATTTTAAATTGTTGCCAATTTGAAAAACTGCTCAAAGAATAGTATTTCCTTTACATTAAAAATTTATTTACACGTGACTATTATAAACAGAAAAAGAACCCTATGGAATTAGAATTAAATGAATACATGTTAAAAGCAGGAAAATATTGAAAATTACGTCATAAAAATTGTCTATACACATGAATATGTAAAAAGGAAAAAAAAAAATAAAATAATTAATTAGATTTAATATGATTTAAAAGCAGTAAATGTGGGTGAAGTAATGTTGTGTTTCAAATAGCCAAATAATATTGCCAAATATTTTAAATTAAAATATATATTTACATATACACGAGAGATTTATTTCATATTTCGAGATTATCTGTTTAACTATTGTTGCCAATTCTAAGACAGAACAAATAATAATAATATTTCCTTTCTAACAATAAAAATATTTTCAGGTGAATATTACAAAAAGAAAAGTTTCATGAACATTATGTCAGTTTAAAATGTGTGATTTAAAATTATTTTCTTATAGCGTTATTAAAAAATACCGGGAAGCAAAGACTCTGTTGAGTTAAATCATTTTATGTTAGCTAATTTTCAGATGTTTAACTAATCTTATTTAATCAAATATGAGAACAGCAACTAACAGCAGCTGATTTGGCCTTAAAATCCCTCATTAAAAAAAAAAAAAAAAAAAAAATGGAAACACGTTTACATGGAAATCAACACTGGTTTTTTAATTGAAATTCAGTCTTCCATAATCTTTTTAAAGCCGATCAAATTAACGAATTTTCAGAGTCTGAACAGGGGTTGGCAAGCACAGCTCGTAGGGGGCAGAGCCTCCTAGTATAGAGAGAGAAAGAAAGGTAATTGTTAATTATTGTACTCTATAAAGTAATAGAGTTTCCATGTGTAGTATGTTTTTATCAGTAATGCAGTGGGTTTGTAGATGTAATGATAGCAACCAGTGACTGAGTTGTGTTTAGTCAGATATCATCTGGATAGTTCAGTGATAGAGCATTGGTGCATATAGCCAAGGTCCCAGGTTCGAATTCTGGCCTAAATACTTTGCACTTTGTTGGGAAAATTTATTTAACTTTGACCTCCACCTAATGAATCTCTATAATAGCTAGTGCAGTCTCTTACAATGTCGAGTTCAGTTTGTCTCTAATGCTCTGAAATTTGCCCTATAAAACAGACTGAAAATAATGATAGATGTGTATATAAAAACTGCTGATTCTCAAAATTTGTGTTTTGTAAGTTTGCCCTAAATGGCACATATGTATTATATTCCAATAATTGTGGTTTTATTGTTGTTAATTAATTTATTTTCTTATATAATTTAAATTGCTGAAAAGAGATTGCTCGCATGTACTTAATTAATAAAAAATTTGACTGTTTTCATATGAGCTAGTATATCAAGGAAAAAATAATAATTATTTAAGACTTGCTGAAGATTTTCATTAATTGTATGAAGGATACTCAGTTGACCATATACAGAATAATACTAAAATATATTCCATTGTATTCAGTGTTGTAGTCATAAAAAAAGCAGAGAGTATATGCTATAGGCAGAGGGCATAGTCTAGAGTCATAAACGTTCATGGTTAGGGTATACGCTATAGCTTTATTTGAGAAACAGAGGGTATACGGAGCTTCTTAAAAAAAATCTAGAAAGTGTACAGTATATACCTGCATATACCCTCCACTACATCCCTGATTGTACTTCATTTAGCATGTCATGCCATATATATCTGCTGCTTTTTTAACACTTTCCAACATAGTTGAAAAGTGTTTATGAATTGGGTTTGTCTGTCCGTGCTCCAACTCATGTAAATATTCTCGGATTGCCATGTAATTGATATATATTATTGAGGTTCACAATGGCATGTTAGGTATTGAAAATGAAGTGTGCACCATTTATAGTTCATTTACAGGGGCACTCAAAACTGTTACATTATGGTCTATGGGGGAAAATCATTTGTGATGTATTTTAATAGTATTACAATATTTTAAACGTAATTAAATTTATGTACACTAGAAGATGGTTACTATAGAATATGTTACCTGTAGTACTTACAGTATGCATACATGGAAACTCAAAAAAGTATTCTGTCGCATTATGATCTATGAAAAAAAATCTTTTGCTGCATATTTTAATAATGTTAGTCTCTTACAAACATAATGAATTTCATATGAATTTCCGAGATTCACTAATACATGCTTCCTATAGAATGTGGGGTGCAAAGCATTTATCATTCATTTACAGAGTCACACAAAAAAGTTCGATTTTATAATGTTCTACAAGAAAATCTGTTTACTGAGTATTTCAATTTTGTTGTACTATTTCAAACATGATGGAATTGATATAGATTACTGAAATTTACTAAAAGGCATGCAGTAGAATATGTTGTACTTTGCATCATCGTTCCATTTGCAGGGACACATAAAAGATTTTGGATACAATTCCATATCGAAGTGTTGTCTTTTAGGTATGATGGCTGAAAGTGCATTTACAGTTATGGAATGCATAAATTCTATACACCATATACAGGGCCACGCAAAATAATTCGTCAGCATTACTGAGAATGAGCATGAATTGCTTAAAGGTGTTTTTTAATTTGAGTTATGCATTTTCCACCTCAACAACATTCAGTATACAAAGGGATGCTTGTAGCATATAAATAAAATCATATACAGGGCTATGCAAAGAGCTGAATTCATGGTCGCCTATGGATAGTAATTCCTTTAAGTGTAATTTTAGTAGTTTTAAGCATGTTTTTGCTTGCATTAAATTTCAGGTAATATGTGCATTTATAAACTGTAAAAAAACACGACTGTATCAAAGAATTCATATGATTCTGTCTATTGGCAGAAATTGATGAAGATGAATTTCAACTGTATTATTCATTTTCTTACTAAATTAAATTTTAGCATATTACATGGAATCTGTACAAATCTATAGATTATATACAGAGCTGCATAAAAGAACTGGTATAATTTTGCATCTATGGGCAATAATTGTTGAAATCTTGTTTTCAAATATGTTATACATACTTTTCTAAAATGTTTACTTAGGCATCTTTTTTACCTTATTAAACAACGAAGTTTTGTTAAAGTATTTTGGAAATGGTGGAAAATGTTTCATAATCTGTGGCTTCACACATGATTTTTCTTTCTTGTTTGTGTGTGTGTGTGTGTGAGAGAGAGAGAGAGGGAGAATATGAAGTGTTATTTGCCAATTGATAAACACATACAAATGTATCAAAAGTTGTTGTGAACTGTCTTTGTTAAAATACTTCATTTCAGAACAGATATATCCAATAATTAATTAAATTGTTATTTTGGAGATAGATTTTTTTTGTTGTTGTTTTCTACATTTTAATTATTTGTGTTTTTTTTTCTATGCATTTTTTCAATCATTTGGTGACATTTATTTTTAGATTCGGCGTTTACAACATCATCCTAGCCTTTTACTTTGGTCGGCCAATAATGAAAATGAGCAAAGTATATCTGGGTATTGGTGGTAAGATTATTTAATTTCATTACAACAATTTATCCAATTATATCTCTGCTTGATTTAAATTTTTATACCAAAAAAAAAACTCACATAACTTGATAAAAATTTTACTTTTGAAGAGTAAAACTCACCAGTTCCTTTTGAGAATTCATAGGGCTAACATATTCAGAAATAAATACTGTTATTTTCTGTATGAGGGCAACAAGAACTGGTCAAACATGTTTATGTTCAAGGAATTTATAAGATTGTGCTGTGATAAGTTTTTACCATATCATGCAAGATGTAGAATATGGATTAATTTATCTTGGTATTCCAAGGGTTTCTTCATTTAAGAGAAAAAAATGTATGTGTGTGTGTGTGGGGGGGGGTGCTAATATTAAGGATGATTTCTGACATTTAGGGTACAGTTGTCAATAAGACTAGATCCATCACATTAGGGGCTATGCATATATAACATTATCAACATTTTGCTATTTTTGCACCCCCTCCAATTATGATATCATACGTTATCATTCGTCGAACCCCCACCCCAATTCCCACCCAATGATATCGTTAACAATGTCTAAAAATTCTTTTATTGTTATATTCTTTTTCCCTCTTTTTATATGCTTGCTGTGATATACACATATGATTATACATTTATTAGTCACATACTTTACAGATTCAAGAAGTCAATAAAATATCAAAACATGAAATAAATTTATATCAAACAACATCTAAAAGAGTTACTTACTATTTAAATTATTTAAATAGCTTATTGGTACATAATGCATTCAAAAGTAATTTTGTCTTTTTGCACTTGCCTCCTGCCGGGGGAGGTCAAAAGCAGAACTTAACAAAACACTGGACAACATTCTTTGCCTTTCTCAGCCTGATTTCTGCAATAGCAAATTATATGTGCATAAGGCAGAAAAAGAGGAATACCAAACTTTGGGGCATTCCAAATTTTGGAATGAAATGATTTTATAAACATTTAATGGCATTAATAATAGCTTTGTATTTTCATAAAACATATAAAAATGATAATAATAAAAAAATTAACAGACTATTTGGATGTAAAGAAAAAGTTTCTGAAAAAAGAAAGGTTTGGTTGGATCAAAAATGATAACAATATCAAAAAACAACCCATCCCCCTCCCAGAGATATCTTACAATATTAAGTGCCAGAACCCCCCTCCGCCCTAAAGTTGATAACGTTATATATGCACAGCCCCTTAGGCCCAAGAAGTCTGTTAATCTGTCTACTTTTTAATGAAAATTAAATCAGTTAAAAAAAAATTAATCAAATTAAATTTAACTCTATGAGGAATGATGCCTGAAAAAATTAATATAGAGAGTGCTCAAATATATTAATGATTTTAAGTTAGATTTTACATTTTTAAAGAATGTAGCAGGCAGTTTCTTGACTGCTGATATTTGATTTTACTTAAATGTTAATTGCATAATCTGTGTTATTTTCAAACTTAATTTTGTGTGGTATCCTTTCTTCTCGCAACAATATGTCATTCAAATAATGTAGTTGCTACATAATTTGATGAAAAAAATTTATGGATTATTAAGAAACTTCATAGTCTGGCACAGGGGTCGGAAAAGCTACTTTTTTATTGTAGCAAACTACAACTACTTCACCGAAATGTAGTTAACTACAACTACTTGTTTTAAAAAGTAGCGACTGCAAACTACTTATCAAAAGTAGTGACTGTTTTGCTACTTTCAGATTTTGTCAAGGATTCAATTTATACTAGAAACTGAAGAAATTAAAATAATAAATCTTTGTAAAAAATCACCATAAAATAAAAACAACACACAGGACGCGTTTCGAGCTAAAAATATTAACAGCTCGTCATCAGCTACAGTAAACACATGTTCGTAAGGGGACAAGGTAAAAAATGAACTGAAACGTAGAGACTAGAGCTTGCAAAGAATGCGACAGATGGCGCTAGCTGCAAGGAGCACATGCAGAAGACGAACGTGTTGCCAAAATGATAGAAGAGAAATTGATAGGAAAAAATGGAAATAAAAGAAATAAATAAAATTAAAAGAAAAGAAAAGAAGTAAATTAAAAATTTAAATATAACAATAATAAATAAAATCTTTTTACAAAGATTTATTATTTTAATTGTTTCATATCACCAGTTTTCGGTGCTGTTTCGCTCTAGAAACTGAAGACACTGATTAAATAATACAGTGACCACTTGTTATATCATGTCTGCTGGAATACAATTAAATAAGTGCAACATCCATAAAATGTTATTTATTTGTCCTCAAGATTTTAGTTTATACACATATGACAAATTTTTTGGCGAAATTTAGAGAGGTGCATAATACAATCAATACTTAAATACATTTACTTAAAAAATCTGGAGTGACTCTACTCAACATCCCAAACATTTTACAAAATACTGTAGGTTCAAATAAATAGTAATATAGCAACAAATAAAAATTTAGATCCTAATTTTACACAGGTGAGCCCTGGAAAATTTACTAGAAATTTAGAATAAATCTTAATATGCATACATCCACACATACATATGGTATCATTGTAAAAATAGCTAAAACTGATTCAGGACACCTCAAAATGTAAAATATACCAATATTTCCATAATTATGTTTTTATCAGCATTATAATATTTTCCTTACACTGTATGTGCACAGAAAGTAAAAATGCTATTAAATATAAACTACAGCTTATTTTCACAAATTGATGAGAAGAATAAATTTTTCACAAAAGAAGCAAGTTACGGCTACATAATTTCTAGAATGGCACATTTTCTCCATCAAGTAGCGTTTAAAGTCATTGGTTCTTGCTACAAACTACTGATTTTTTGTATTGCACTACTTGATACACTACATTGGTCATAATATAGTGCACTACACTACAAACTACCGTAAAAAGTAGCAACTACTATAGTTTCGCTACTTGTAGCACACTACTTCTGACCCCTGGTCTGGTACTTATTTATTAGAAACACTAGTTTATCTTACATTGCAAAATGTGTTCATTTAGATCTCAATTATGAATTTTTCATTCAAATATTTCTTATTAATAAATAACTGCTAAAGTAACTATTTCTAATGATGCTTGTTTGAAAAAAAATATTTTGTATATGAAACTCAGTTTTATTTGAATAATTTATTTTCCATATGTTTTTAAATTAGGCCATCCGTTTCTCAAAATTATGATCAGTATAAGGCAGATTATATTAAATTATACATTGATACCATCATGCCAATTGTGATTAAAGAAGATCCAAGTCGTCCGTTTTTACCGTCTAGTCCATCAAATGGCCCTGAAACAGCTAAAGAAGGTTGGATAGCTGCTAATCCCCAAGATTTGCATTTTGGTGATGGTGAGTCAGGAAATCAGCTTTGTGTTAATATTGTAACTAGTTGAAACTCTAACATCTTAAAACTCTATATAGCAGGGATGGTGAACTTATGGCACATGTGTCATATGTGTGGCACTGAGGTTCTAAAACAAAATTGAATGGAATTAAACAAAATACATGAATTTAAACAATCTGAGCTTTTCTAATTTTTTTTTATTTTCTGAAATCCAAGAAATTAACATACAACGTATTGAATTTTAATCTATTTCAATATTATATGGGATCAATAATCTATCCAATTAAGAGAAGATTTAGAGAATATCCAAGAAAAGGATCCTGAGATATTATAAGCAAAAATGCCAATGATGAAATTATAGCGACTTTGTATGAAATGTGCTATTTTAACAATTTCTCCTTCTAAGCTATACCTGTAAGTTATTTTCGAAAATGAATTGATATTAAAAACTGAAATAGAAACCACTTGTCAGGTACTCCAATTCAGCTTGTATGCCATTAAAAGTAGCCAGGTATGAACTTAATCTTAATTATTTGGCATCCAGGATGTAAACAGAAATCCCATTTAATTTTTAATTGTTTTCTTTTTGAAATATAATTTTTACTATAATTATTACAGTGTAATATTTTTACATGTATGTCACTCCCATGTTTTCTAATCTTAATAAACAAAAATTCAACTAATTTTGATTAATAAATTTCAATCGAATTTGTTTTTGCTTTTTTGACACAACATGGTCAAGTAAAATGTACGTATTTTTTAATTTGGCACACGGATACGTAAGGGTTCACCGTCTCTGCTATATAGCTAAGAGAAGTTGTTCTTAAACTGTGGTCCATACTGTGTTTCCAAGGGTCCTTGCCAGGGTTGGGTTTTTGACGTCAAAAACTGGTTTTTGACATGACAAGCGTCAAAAACTGGTTTAAACTGTCGAAAACTGCCAAATACATGTAACACAATAAACATTTTAACAATAGATAAACATTAAATAAGTCAATGATTATAACCGGTTAATAGCCCCGATATGAACCCAATTGAAAAAGTGTGGGAACTCATGAAAAGAGAAGTGGCTAAAGTTGTGATTACAAACAAAACTCAGCTCTTAGAACAGATCATTCATGTGTGGAATCACCATCCTAAATTGCAAAAGACAGTACAGTCTTGCATTGATAGCATGCCACGCAGAATTAAAGCCCTCATAGCGGCTAAAGGTGGATCAACAAAATATTAACTTTTCATTACATTTTCTTCATTTTTGTTCAAGAGTTAATAAATACATATTTTTTCTATAATGACGATGTTTTATTAGTGTTATAGATACTTATGTGATTAATAATATAGTAAATATACATTGTATGTCGTAAAAAACAATACAGTTGTACAGTATCACCTGATAATTAACGTTTTCTATAAAATCTTATGGTGCGTCTAATAATTTGGCCAGGGACTGTATAAAGAAAGAAAGAATCATAAAAAACAGTTAGCAGAATTCATACAACTTATGACAGTTAGTTAAATATTTCAAAAACTATGAATGCTATCAGTTTAGCTATGCATGCTGATTTCTGCACTTTCATGTCAGCTGGAGAATTACTATTGCAGTAGTACACTTAGCCAATTGACTTTCTAATTTAGCATATGGATTAGAACTTAAACATTGTTTTGCCTTGTAAGATTTATATATGTATAATTTTTCCTTATTTTCCCAAGAGTACTAAATACAGTCAAACCTTGTTAACAAGAAATTGCTTAAGGCGAAATTTCACTTAACATGAAATAATACTGAGGTTCCGTCAGATAAGTATGAAAATAAATATTAATTCGTTTAACACGAAATTGAATTTCATAAAATCCCGCTTGACGTGATTTTTTTTTTTTTTTTTTTCAAAATCAAAACATGATTTGTTATGCGAAGTTTTTGATATTTTAAACTTACGTGTCACATCTTCTTATAAATGGAATTTTTCTCAGAGATCTAAAATGTAAAAGGGTTTCAATGGTAAGATTCTGAATTCCTGCTTTTCTTTTTCCTCTGATATGTGGAAGTTTTCCTAATTGGATGAAGGATTATGTTCTGAAAAAGAAGTAATCTACAAAAATTGAAGTAAAAGTCAATAATGGACGTTTTAAATAAATTTATTATTCCCGTAAAATGATGATCAATTTGTTTTATTTCTTAAATATCTTTTCTATTTCTTATTAAGTTATGATTTCAAAGAGCAGGGATATTTTGTAGGTTAATTTATTTAATTTTTATATCTAGCATAGATGGTATGACTATTTTGACGGTTAACACGAAATCCCAGATAACACAAAAAAAATTCATAGTCCCTTCAATTTCGTGATAACAAGGTTCAACTGTACATATGTTATTCTTTCTTTAAAAAAATGTAATTTAGGTTAATTTTTCTTTGATTTTATGATTTTGTATATTTTCAAAATAGTTTCATTATAATATTACAATTATTATTATACAAGTTAAAATGTTCTATAATTTAAAATTACATTGATTGTGCATAATTGTTATTTTTATATTTATTCAAATTTTATATTCAAATTATTTTTTCTTCTTTTATTTAGTTCATTTTTATACTTATTCGGGTGCTGAATGGGATCCATCCATTTATCCCAGAGCTCGATTTGTGTCAGAATATGGATTTCAATCTTATCCTTCATTTGAAACCCTTGAAAAAGTATCAAATCAGAGTGACTGGGTTTATCCTTTCAATGATTTTATGAAAAAACGACAGCATCATATGTTTGGTAAATACTCTTATATATTATTTATATACAGTATGGAACCAGTTATCCAGACTGATATTTCCAATTCATTGACTTCAGAATCTTTTCAGAAAAAAGTGCCATACAGTGCCAGTTTGTCATGTGCATTGCTTGATACAATACAATATGCATAGTATAACTTGATGCCAACATCTAGTACTTGAAATAGAGGCATATTTAGTTAGATATTAGACATTTTGATTTTTATGCACAGGAAACATAAGAATTTTTGTTTCCAAGATATTTCCATAAGTTGTCTTCTTTCAAACTTCAATTAACTTTTGGATCTTGTTTGGACTGCATCTTAATTTGTGTAATCTAATAGTCAATTTGAAATCAGAATCAATGCCACAGCAACATATATTCTACCAGTCTGATCAAATGGATGTTGCCCAACCAGTTATTCAGAATACATCTGACTCCAACCATTCCGGATAAGTGGTTCTATACTGTATCTATTTTAGAAGTGAAAGATATCTGCATTATTATGTACACACTGTAATCGAATCATTTACAACTACTCACTAAAGAACATATGCTTATGCTTTACAGAAATCATGTTTCCGCTCATCTCAATGATGTACATCAATTTCATTCAAGTGTGGTAACATCATCAAAAATGCATCACAAGCAATTTTTCACCATAGACCATAATGTAATGAAATTCTTTTGTGTGCCCCTAATGATACTCAGTTCATTTTCAGTAGTCATCATGCTGTAATAAACCTCAATTATTTTGCAATACAAGTACATTTACAAGAGTTAGATCATGAACAGGTAGAAAACAGACAGAAAAACTAAAATCATAAACACTTTTCAACTATGTTGGAAAGTGTTAAAAAAGAGTGATGTATTGTAATATAATGTATTTGTTTCAAATTTCAGAAAATATCTTATATATTAATATTTAAAAAATAAAACAACAACAGTAATAGAAAATTAAGGATATATTCAGAGTAACTTCCTGTGAAGCTCAGGTTGTTTATTAACTCTCTAAAATAGATAAGCACGCTGTTTAGTCATACTCCAATAATGACTCATCAACTCTGTAAATTTGCCTGGTTTACCTTCACAGTAATGAGTGTATCATGTGACCAACTATCTCAAAATTCAACTCCTTTAGTTACTTGATAATTATGTGGATGGTGTTGACTCCCCAACTTCTCAGGTAATATGCAAGAAGCCTTGAACACAGTGTTTGATATGAACAAACAATAAAATGTCACAAATATAAAAAACAATTTTACCATCATAGTTTAATGTAACTTCTTAAAGTGGTATTTAAGAGTAGTTAAATACAGTTAACGGTTATTTAATTATATTTAAAGTAATTTAATGAATATTGTGAAATGAATAAAAAAGAAATAAATAGTTTAGCAAAGAAGCAAAAGATTGTTTCAGCACTGCATAGCTTAATATTTTTATTATTTTACAGTGATTTCACATAATTTACTTAGAACACATTTACAAATAACAGATTATTGAGTTACCAAAGCCTTTCCCAGAATGGCAACAACATTTCTATAAAAATAATTGTATGTTGAGAAATATGTGGGCCTGATTAAAATATTTTCAACACACATAATACTAAGAAGACTTGAACAAGTCAAAATTTTCAAACTGAGTTTATTTAATGCAATGAATTTCTCTTAATTTTAGATTCTTTACTATTGCTCATTGCAAGCCCAGTAGTGTAGTGATCAGCACGCCTGTCTGCCACGCTACAGGTCGCGAGTTCTGCTCCCAGCTGGGCAATGTTCACTCAACCTTTCATCCCTTCGGGGTCGATAAAATGAGTACCAAGCTTGCTTGAGAACTAAACACTGAGGGTCTCATGTTGGGTTGACCACCTGGCCGGGGCACATGCTGCATAGCACCTCGGGGCACATGCTGCATAGCACCTCGGGGCACATGCTGCATAGCACCTCGGGGCCCAGGGTCAAGTAAACAGAGTTGGGTACTGTAGGCCCTGATCCTTCATGGATCGTATAGCCACAGATTTAGTTTTTTTTTTTACTATTGCTCATTGGTGTAACTTAACTGCTTATATTCATACAATTAAAGCCATTTTTTTCTGAGTACAGTTAAACCTCCTTACCATGAACACACTTAACAGGAATTACTTTTAACACAAACTCTTTTTTCATTCCATGCAAATTAATGATTTACGTGAACTAATAATACAAGGTCTTGAAAAGAAAATTAACTTTTAACATGAGCAAGCTTACTCAGTAGATTAAGCAAATAGTTTCTTTTTGTATCTCTGATCTTCAAAACCAGAGGTATTGCACGTGCTTTTTATTCCAACATTTCTATTTAATTTAATTTTTATAAGTGCAAGTCTCCAAGTTTTTCATTCCCAGCTGTTGAAACAAGGTTTGTAATTTTGTGAATGACATTGATTTGATTTTCTCCCACTTCTTTTGTGGATTATTTCATTTAGTTTGTATTTATCCAAGTCTCTTGAACTTCTAAAAATCAATCACATTGAGTTGTGAAATCTAACAATATTTATGTTTAGAAAACAAAATGAAAAATTTTAATATTATCATTTATAAATCACTAAAAGAGATGGAAATCCTACAAAATTCAAACTACTTAAAATCAGATCATGAATGATCCTAAAATGTAGGAAAAGCATTTTCGAAATTGGAGTGGGCATTTTAAACTTAACTCAAATGCATATGAGGTCTGCAAAAAAAAAAAAAAAGAAAAGATGGCCTGTTAATGTGAATGATTGAAGCGCGGCATGAAAAGATAATAAGTGGAGCAGTTTTACAAGAGAAATTTAAATGTTTTGCAGCTGTTTTAAGCTTTCTAGAATTTCAATGTTTTTCTGGTTGGTTTTTGTATGCGAAATAGTCTGTGTTGAAGAAGCTGCTGTAGAAAAAGCATAATTAATTGTCTTCAATGTTATTTAATTTCTTCCAGCATGTCTACCAGGCTGAAAAAAAGATTGATCATCCTTTTAGCACTACATGGATGTAAAAAGTACCTTTGCTCATGATTAAAAAATTTGTAAGATTACAGTATCTTCTCTAACCTGAGAAGTCAGAGTTCGATGACCTGGTTTAGATGAATTGGATTTATTATATCTTCAAACTATCTATTTATCAACTATTTGAAACGAATTATATTAAACAATAGAATTAAATTGATGCCATAAAAATTAGTAATATATTTAAAAAAATTCTTGCCTCAACTCGTTATTGCTTTTTTTGGGGCGGAAATTTCGTTTAGTTTCATAAACATTTTTATTGCTGAAGCTATTTTTGTCATTAGATTATTTGCATGCATGTATGAGTCTCCATGTGAATATAGTTGCTAAAATTAAATAATTAATGTTTTGTGACAAATTATTGACTTAAGGGGATGCTCAAATAGTAAGAATGGTTGACGAACATTTCACTCTTCCATAGGTGATGCTCAAATAGCAAGAATGATTGATGAACATTTCACTCTTCCAAATTCAGGCTGTGGTGAAAAAGGTTTTAAAGATGTGCTGTATTTATCACAGGTAAAAAGTCAATCATATTATATGTGAATCATTATTACTTTCTTCTATCTTCAATAGAAGAAAGTATTGTAATCAAAATTTTTTCCGGCAGATTTACACATTTTAGGGGTCAGAGATCACAAAAAACATGTTTATACAAAATGTCTGTCTGTCCGTGTGTCGCCATTGTACCATCAAAAATTGTATGAAGTTATGCATAGAATTGAACCAATTTTTTTTTTTTTAAGTTTTTGGCTATGGCAAGCAAGCAGGTCCTCCATTAATTTGGAAAAAACCACCGTTAGGGGCCGCTGTAATAGCGATTTTTGTGCATTTTTAATATTGTACCATCGAAAAGTATATGAAGTTATGCATAGAATTGAACCAAATTTTTTGTGTATGTTTTTGGCCATGGCAAGAAGGTCCTCCCTGAATTTGTAAAAATTCCACCGGTACGGGGCGCTGTAATAGTGATTTTTGTGCGATTTTTGAATATTGTACCATCGAAAAATGTATGAAGTTATGCATAGAATCGAACCAAATTTTTTGTGTATGTTTTTGGCCATGGCAAGAAGGTCCTCCCTGAATTTGGAAAAATTGAGCCAGAAGGGGGTGCTGTAACAGCGATTTTTGTGCAATTTTCAATATTGTACCATCGAAAAGTGTATGAAGTTATGCATAATTCTAATAAAAATACTAATAAAACTAATTAAAATGAAATATTGACATGAGATAGAAGAAGGTTTTGGGATTGGCACATCCAACTAGTTTATTATTCTTTTTGAATGAAAAGCATTGATTTTGTTTCCATAATCTAAATAAAACCTGTGTACAGAAAAAAAATATATATTGTCTTTTGTTTTTCTTTATCTCTTTAAAGAATCATTTTAAATTTCTGAAAAAAAAAAAAAAACATGAGCGTCATTCTTTCTCTTTTTTCTTTTTTGTAAAACAGTAATTTTGTTCTTTATTTTTCTATTTATAGAAAGTTTTTCTGTAAATACTGACAACATATTAGTTAGTTAAAATTGCTTTCATAGAAAATAATAATAATAATATATATATATATACATATATTTCTTTAGTTTTTACATCCTTTTACAGGATGTTCCAAACTATTATTTCACATTTTCTAAAAGGGAAAAAAAACCCTCCAAAAATATTTTCCTCCTATATATCCGCTCCCCCCCTCCATAAGTGATTCATTACATATCCTAAAAGCAGATTAAGCCAGTTTTTGTCATTATCTAGGTTGTGTTGCTCTCAAAACAATGCTGAATAATAACTTCAATGCTTTAATTTGAGGTCTAATGTAAATGAATAAAAAGTAGGTAGAAGTCAGGTTAAAATTGATATCTTATTGATTTGATATGCAATTGTTTTTACAAATTTTCTTCACAATGAATTTTTTTTAAAAACTATATACATCATAGTGTCAAATTTATTATATATTAATTTTTCATTATTGATTCATAAGTTTTAATTGCTAAATAATTATTCGTTGTAAATATTATTCTTGTCATTTTATATAATATTATTTATTTTTATGTCATATTCTTTTATATTACCATAAATATTGTGTTAAGTTTTGTTTTGGCTTTAAAAGAATACTTTTTTTTAGAAAATAAAAAAGAATTGTGTGTTGACATTTGTTAGTATATGTTTTTTTATAGCTCTTTTTATTTATTTATATTTTTGTATGGAATTATTTTTAGGTTGTACAAGCAATGGCCATTAAAACAGAAACTGAAAAATATCGCCGAAGTCAGAGTGAAATAATTGATGGTGTTGGAAAGACCATGGGAGCCCTATATTGGCAGTTGAATGATATATGGCAAGGCCCATCTTGGTCCTCCCTTGGTACACATAAATGCGTTTGCTGACTTAATTATTCTATAATAATATTTTCTCTGTTAAAATTTAAAATGCGTTAGATGTTTGCTTAATATTAAATAGAGTGTGATTAGAGATGATATTATTGAACTAATTATCTGACTTTTAAATAAATATAACATATTTCTATATAAAGTATATTTCTAAGAATAAGTAGTCCTAATTTTACTTCATAAGTAGACATAATCTAATATATAAAAATGGAAATTTGTCTGTCTGTAATTCTATACGAATCCACAGTTTGGAAGCCAGAATTGTGAAATGTTACGTACATGAGTATTAAAACACGGCTGAGGCAACTAAAGTAATATGGAATCGAAATAATTTATAATTAATAAAAACCACCAATTTAACAGCAATTTCCTATCAAATTTAAACACTTTTCGTTATAACAGTTGCCAATAATTAAAAATCCACAATAAAATTCTTTCCACAACAATTACTTTTCTATTGCAGGATTTCCACACGCAACAATAAAAAGGAAATAACTAGTTTGACGAATTTAAAAAAAAAAAAAGTTAATATTACGTCATACGCGTATAATGTGTGTGTATTAGAATTTCCACAAAGGGTTAAATCCCTATAGAGCTCATTCTTAGTGAAGAACAAAAATGAAGATTTCAGATTTTTTAAAAATAAAACTCATAGAATTTTTGTACTTGCCATTTTTCTTTAATCATGAAATAAAATTCCGGGCAACGCTGGGTACCTTAGGTAGCTAAAATTAATAAAAGCCATCTTTTAATAGTTATTGGTGTTTTAGATTATGCCATATTAAATAATTTTAACAGGCACAGATCTTAATATGATCATAATTATTAAAACTATGAAAGAGAAAAATATGTGCATCTGTTGTTTCTGCTTATCTTTCTTTATTTGATCTTTTGTTTTCGATACTTTTTAGCACAGTTTTTATTATTCATTCATTTTCTTCCCCTCTTCTTCTTTATATATATACTTTTTTTCTTCACTTATTTATGCATTTTGTATTATTTTGTGGCATATTTCACTGTTTTCATTCTTGTTATAAAAAATTTATGATTTTGTATCATTATTTTCTTTTACATTAAATAATTTTCCTTTATATACATATATAAACTTTCTGTACAATTAAACCATTTAAACATATGAAAATTGACCAAAATTGATGCAATAACCAGTTATCGACAAAAGATATAAAAATCCAGCTAAATAATGTTGAACTTTTAAATGATGTATGAAAAACAAACGAAAGATGGATGTAGAAGGAAGCTTATAGTGAAGCTTATCACTTCTTCAGGGGTACATGAAATAGAAATATAAGCAATACACAATCAATTTCTGTAAAAGAATCAAGCTATAAGCTGAAAAATTGATTCTTTTATGTTCCCAATCGACTGTAAACCAAGAAGTATAAAAACAATATAAAATAAGAATCGCATAGATAGAAAGAACTAAGAAAATTATTTGAAAATACTTGTAAAAATAATTAAACTTACCAACTAGAAAATCATTGAAGGAGCCTTAAAGAAAACATACACGTGCAACAAAGATATATAGGTTTAAGGTGATCAACACCGTTAGAATATTGAAAATGTATAATAGTTAACGGTTAAAAGTTAATATCGTTAAGACATATATTTCTAAATTTAAACCAAAAAAAAATAAAGAAAGAAATAAATAGTAAAATATTATAAATGTAAAAATTATTCAAAATGATGTATAATTATTTATACAAATTAATTAATAAACTAATATTAAATTGTTTAGATAATAATAACAGTAATAAAACTATACACATATGTATATTTTAGTGTTGACATCTAGTGAGAGTTTTTGATTACTAAATATTTGCAGACCTAGGTAGCATAAACCATTTATAAAATATTTATAAATATATAAAATATAAATAAATAAAAAAAGCAATTGAATTACAACCCTCAAAGTAAATTAGATAATAATATTAAAACAATATTCTTATGTATATATTAGTGTTGACAACTAGTGATAGTTATTTAAAGCTAAGGTATTTATTTGACAAGCTAAGTTACTTAAAAGTAATTTTTAAGTGTTGCCATCTGTAAGCAATAATAAAAAATAATGATAATCTTATATATAATATATAAATATTAAAAAATAGCCAATGAATTACGATACGACCCCAGTATTATATCGTAAAAAAATTTTAAATAAATACAGTAAGATAAAAAGTCCTAAATAACACCATTATTGCAGCAAGCACACAATAATTAATGCAAACTTATCCCCCCCTAAATGACCAGTATGTAGGAGTCATATTATAACACTTATAGTCAAAAACAGGAAGAAAATAATAATAAAAAAAAGTGACATAGCATTCAGTATTTATATATATACACCGAAGAGCCAAAACATTATGACCATCCCCGATTTTAGACGTTTTGTTAAATATCTAGAAAAATACATGAGGAATTAACCTGAAACTGCAGGTGTGTAAACAGTATAGTATAGGTCATATATTTCCGCAAAGATTTTTTCCTGAAACCCCATAGGGGACCGTCAACAAATTGAAAAAGAACGAATATCTTTTGGATAACCCTGTAAAAACTAATGTAGTAAAAGCGTTGAAACACGAGATTATTAATAAGTGGCTTATTGTAATATACTGTGTTCATTTTTATGAGGATAGCATGTATACTCGTAGAGAAATTAAGGTTTTTATAAAAACAGCCCCAAATTTCACCAAGTTTTTGTTTATAATTTGCAGAGTTCTTAATATAAAAAAAAGTTCTTTTCAGAAAATATGACAAACAACATTGTACACAATACTCTGTAATCAGAATTAAAAAATAATAAAAAATTAGATGAAAAATGAGCAGGTTTACTAAAAAAAGTTTCACTGCGCATGCGTGAATGCAATCAAAATATAATGTGCATAATGTATTAGCTAAGTATATAGAGCAACTTTTGTGAAAGTCTCAAAATCATAGCTTGAAAATTCTGAAAATAATCGTCGATAGAATAAGCTCTAAGTCTGTTTTTCCCAACCTGTCACGCTCTCTTGGCACTAATCAACAGATATTTGATACAACCCCTTATCTTTTTGCTTCTTTTTGGGGACAACGGATTTCGAGCTTATTCTATCGACGATTATTTTCAGAATTTTCAAGCTATGATTTTGAGACTTTCACAAAAGTTGCTCTATATACTTAGCTAATACATTATGCATATTATATTGCATTCGCACATGCCCAGTGAAACGTTTTTTAGTAAATCTGCTCATTTTTCATCCAATTTTTATTATTTTTTAATTCTGATTGAAGAGTATTGTGTACAATGTTGTTTGTCATATTTTCTGGAAAAAACTTTTTTTACTTTCTTCTATCTTCAATAGAAGAAAGTATTGTAATCGAAATTTTTTTCGACTTCCGGTTTTCGACGGATTTACATGTTTTAGGGGTCAGAGATCCCAAAAAGCATGTTTATAGAAAATGTCTGTCTGTCCGTGTGTCTGTCGCCAATTTACCATCAAAAAGTGTATGAAGTTATGCATAGAATTGAACCAAATTTTTATGTTAAGTTTTTGGCTGTGGCAAGCAGATCCTCCCTGAATTTGGAAAAAATTCGCCGGTAGAGGGCGCTGATATAGCGATTTTTGTGCGATTTTGAATATTGTACCATCCAAAAGTATATGAAGTTATGCATAGAATTGAACCAAATTTTTATTTTAAGTTTTTGGATATGACAGGTAGGTCCTCCCTGAATTTGGAAAAAATTCGCCGGTAGGGGGTGCTGTAACAGCGATTTTTGTGCGATTTTGAATATTGTACTATCCAAAAGTGTATGAAGTTATGTATAGAATTGAACCAAATTTTTATTTTAAGTTTTTGGCCTTTGCAGGCAGATCCTCCCTGAATTTGGAAAACATTCGCCGGTAGGGGGCGCTGTAACAGAGATTTTGAATATTGTACCATCCAAAAGTGTATGAAGTTATGCATAGAATTGAACCAAATTTTTATTTTAAGTTTATGGCTATGACAAGCAGCAACTCCCTGAATTTGGAAAAAATTTGCCACTAGGGGGTGCTGTAATAGTGATTTTGCATATTGTACCATCGAAAAGTGTATGAAGTTATGCATAGAATTGAACCAAATTTTTATTTTAAGTTCTTGGCTATGGCAAGCAGGTCCTTCCTTAATTTGGAAAAAAATTGCGGGTAGGGGGCGCTGTAATAGCGATTTTCGTGTCATTTTGATTATTATACCATCGAAAAGTGTATGAAGTTATGCAGAGAATTGAGCCAAATTTTTTGTGTTTCTTTTTGTTCATGGCATGAAGGTCCTCCCTGAATTTGGAAAAATTCCGCTGGAAGGGTGCGCTATAATTACGATGTCTGTACCATTTTCTTTATTGTACAATCAAAAATTGTATAAAATATGCATACAATTGAACCAAATTTTTTGTGCATGTTTTTGGCTTTGGCCAACAGGTCCTCCTTGAATTTGGAAATATCGCGTGGTAATGGGGCTCTGTGATGGCAATTTTTGTATACTTTTCTTGATTTTTCGTAGTTCTATTGTCCATCGGCGGCTCGTGCAAAGGCGGGAACTCACTTCCTGCTAAGCCGGCTATTCACAAACATCTGATAACAACAGAATAAGGAAAAACTATTAATTTTAACAAATATCATGATATAGATTAACTCATTTTTAGTTCATTTAATTGACTGAAGCAGAAATTTAAGATGAAAATCAAAGTTGGTACAGTAATGAACTAATAATATTGAAGTATTAACATGTGTAACTAGATTTTAAAATATTAAGATGTATAAGATAGAAGAAAGTTTTGGGATTGGCACATCCAACTAGTTTATATTAAGAACTCTGCAAATTATAAACAAAAAACTTGGCCACATTTGGGACTGTTTTTATAAAAACCTGAATTTCTCTATGAGTATACATGCTATCCTCATAAAAATGAACACAGTATATTACAATAAGCCACTTATTAATAATCTTGTGTTTGAACACTTTTGCTACATTAGCTTTTACAGGGATATCCAAAAGATATTCGTTCTTTTTCAATTTGTTGATGGTCCCCTATGGGGTTTCAGGAAAAAATCTTCGCGGAAATATATGACCTATACTATACTGTTTACACGCCTGCAGTTTCAGATTAATTCCTCATGTATTTTTCTAGATATTTAACAAAACGTCTAAAATCGGGGATGGTCATAATGTTTAGGCTCTTCAGTGTATATACAGTAAAACTTGGATATAACGCTCACCGCTTAAAACGCTTTCCCGCTCATTTGTCCCGTTCCCTTGAACCATACCCATAAAAATAATGTAAAAATTCCTCGCTTTTAACGCTTTCCCACTTTTAACGTGCTTTTTATTGGTCCTTTGAACAAAGAAATCCCGAATATAATGCTTTGGTGCTTTGGGATCAGAGAACAAATGTATTAATGCCGCCTATCTCAGCAGCACCTGTCTATCTCTTACTTCACACAAACTGTTTTCTCTTTTTTCATTTACACATAAGTAAGTAGCAGCATTGCCAACTCAAATTAGGTGCAACATGGAAGCTAAGAGAATGAAAAGAAAGACACTGACACTTTCGAAAAAATTAGAAATTCTAAAAAATTAACCACAAAAAATCACCTATTCTGAGCCAGAAAGATTTTGCGTTATCTATGAATATCACACTGTTGTCTCTTCGGACTCTTCTTCAAAACAGAAAAGAAATTGAAAAAAAAATGCTGCGATTAGTGGCTTAAAGGGAAAGAGAGTGAAAGCAGGAAAATATGAAGAGTTAGAAAACGTTATGTACAGGTGGTTTCTTGAGTCAAGACTCCGTAACATACCTATAAGCGAACCCATAGTTAAAGAAAAAAGGGCTGAAGTAGTCCAAAAGCTAAGAATTGAAGATTTTACTCCATCTAATGGGTGATTAGATTGATTCTGAACCCGCCACGGCATTGTGAACAAGAAAATTTGCGGAGAATCCGCTGCCGTGAATTTAGAAAATGCAGAATTTTGAAAAAAGAACAGTCTTCCAAGTCTTATCAAAAATTATGCCAGTTGTGATATTTATAATGCCGACAAATTTGGCTTATTTTTTAAAGCGATGCCTGATAAATCCTTAACATTAAAAGATGAGAAGTTCTATGGAGGGAAGCTTAGTAAAAAATGTGTGACTGTGCATGTTTGTTCCAACGCGGATGGAAGCGACAAACGCAAGCCTCTGGTGATTGGAAAATCGGCCAAACCTTGCTGTTTCAAGAACATCAAATGACTGCCCTGTGACTGTGTACATCAACGTAAGGCTTGGATGGCGGGTCCCCAATTCATTAAATGTGTTTCTGATTTTGATGTCGAAATGCGGAAGCAAAATTGGCATGTCATACTATTCGTAGACAATCGCACAGCGAATCCCAAGAAATACCAGATATTTCAAACGTCACTCTGGAATTTTTACCTGCAAACACCACAAGCGTACTTCAACTGATGAATCAAGGGATCATAAAGGTTTTAAAACAACATTATCGCAAACGTATAGTGAAACGATTTCTACATGAAATGGAAATTAAAAGTAGTCGATCTTCTGTAACTCTCCTTGACGCTATGAACTACCTTAACGCTGCTTGGGATGCAATCGAACCTAAAATAATTCAAAATTGCTTTAAAAGGCAGGCTTGATAACGGATGCCGATGATGATATGGAAGCGGCTGAAGAGGAGTCAGATCCTATAGACGACGAGGGCTGGGGGGAAGCTGTTTGCGAGCATCTTGCAGAAAACACACAAAGCCTTCAGAACTATCTTAACATTGATAAAGACGTTATCACAAGCAACGTTAGGAGCATTGATGACATTATAGGGGACACTGTACCACAGAAGAAGAAGACCCTGATGAAGTTGCTGATGGCGATGTTCAAGAGCGTATCCCAACAATAGCTGAAGTAATGAAAGCTTTTAGCACTATCCGCATATACACCGCTTCAGTAGATACTGCTGCTTCACATGAACGGGCAGGGCTAGTGAGTGCTTTAGCCTTTTGGTAGGCCTTGCCACCTGGTTGACCCCGCTTCACATGAAGATATATTAAGACACATAAATAAAGCAGAAAATGCTCTTTTATGTGGTCGTTCGTCCACCCGTCAGACAAAACTCGAAGAGTTTTTCTCTAAAACAGAATAAACAGTAAGAGAAATTATACAGTCCTCATAGTAGTGCTCAAGAATACAAATGTTACATTAAAAAAAATTATTATTAGTTTCTTCCATAATTTCATTTTATGTTTAATATAATGATAAAGGTTCCTATTAGAAATGTTAAATGTATTGTGTAGCTTTTGTTTTAATTCTAACAATTCTTTTACGTATCCCGATTTGAAATAGTAATAGACTTTGTAAACACTATCTAAATTTGTGATATTTTAAATGAAGGAAATGTTTTTGTGCCTATGTTGCAGAGTTTCTATTTTAAATAATATGCAAAAATGATTCCCTGCATTATTTAAAGCATATAATCTAATATTCTCAATTTTAAAATGCCAAAAGCCTTCTCCCTCATTTAACGCTTTCCCGCTCTTCTAGTCCGCTCCCCCCGGAAGAGCTTTATATCCGAGTTTTACTGTATATATGATAGAGATACCAAACACTGGTTTTCTCATCGCCTCCTATTTCCTATTTTATCATAATTTCATACCACAATCATCATTTTTTATTTACAAATTCATATTTTATTTTTTATTTATTACTTCATTATAATATCTCATAATATCAGTAATAAATGTTTCCAAAACTTAACTTACTTTTTTACTTCATTTCCAGACTTTAACTGATAATGTATTAGTCCTGTAATGTCAATAGCTATCTCTATCTTTTTCCGTTCACGGACTCCATTTTCTTTGCAACCTACATCGGCAAAACCACGTTCCAAAGTGATTACGTTTTTCCGTAACGATATTTTCCCCGCCAGATGGCGACTGATAATATCGTATCTATTATTGAATCCATCATCGAATCTAACTTTTGCATCAATTTGATGCCGCTCCATGATTGGCCCATTTCGTGGTCTTTGCTCAAACGTTGATTTCAATTCTAGCCATTTCATATAAATAAAGGTTCCGGACATCATTAGTTTGCATTTTTATCTTCCTTAAAATGGAAGTTATTTCTCTAGATACTGAGTGTTGGCTGGTCCAACATTCTGGATGTATTAATTAACATACTTGTTAGGTTGTTTTAACTATGAGTTTATTTTTAAATAGTTTTAAATCTTAAAGTAACGTTTGTAATATGTATCTTCAAGCCATCTACATACCGCCATTGTTATGGTGTGTTTTTATGTGTACAAGATCAACTGCTGTGATAAATCTTCATATTAATTACTTGCTGTATCATCACCTTGTGTCATCAAAGTAAAATAAACTCTTTTCGTTAATTCTACAATTGTGAATTTGTTTTATTATCCTAGTTAAGAGATCGTTTTTCACATATGCTCATTTAAATATTTCACTTCCAATACGTCCTATTTACCAGCCTTTACCTCCACTGGGTTTTTCTGCATGTTTAAATAGACTCTGTTACGTATATAAACCACAAAGGTTATATTACGTCTAAGAATATGGGTTATGGGCGGACATAACCTAGGAAGTGTATGAGCTAATCAATCTCTTAAGATAAAATTAAATATTATTTGCAATAACCCTGAACTTTTCCTGAGTTATCAAATCAAATTTTTACGTTGAATGCTGTTTATTGAATTTTTTTTATTTATATTTCAACGAACTCTTATTAGTTACAGGACTCTTGCATATTTCAACGAACTCTTATTAGTTACAGAACTGTTGCATATTTTAACGAAATTTTTATTAGTTACAGAATTTTTGCATATATTAACGAACTTTATTCCTGATTTGATGATTTTTCTACAATAGACTGGTTTACTTTGCTGTTTGATGATTAATTTTTTCGTTTAAATAGATTAGTTTTCTTCAACTTTAAAAATTTTTTTAAAGAAGTTAAAGTTACAGGTGAAGATAACGGACGAAAAGCTCGGGGGGGGGGGGGGCGGTAGCACTTCTGGTACTTAAAATTTTTTTTGGCTGTGTTTTAAATTTTTTCCATGATGGCCACAAATATGATAGAGAAACTTAGTTCAAGGAACTATGCTACTTGGTGTAGCGATATGAAGTATTTGTTGTTGGAAAAAGGCCTGTGGGAGATAATAAGTTTAAAACAGATGGTACGTGAAGTTAGTACGAGTGTTACTGCCGATATGGTTAGTCAATTTACCTCCCGTGCAAACAAGGCTCTTTCGTTGATTTACCTTAATATATATAACCAGAATTTAAGCGATTAATTGATGATTGTCAAGAACCAGTTGCAGCTTGGAATAAATTGCACAAAAATTTTCATCCAGATTCACGTACTCATCATATGTCTTTGTTTAACGAGCTTATGGAAGAAAGGATAAGATATGGTGAATCTATAAATCTTTTTGCGACAAGGCTGAAGAAAATTTACCAAGAGATTAAGTCCATAGATAAAAATTTTGCTGAATATTACCTGAGTTACCAATTCCTGCGCTTTCTACCATCGAATTACGACACTTTAGTTCAACAGATATTGGCTAAACCTGCAGATGTATTTAAGTTTGATTTGGTGGTTGATGAACTAGTGGCGGAAGAGACCAGACAAAAGTTACGAGATCGAGATAGTGCTAAGCAAGTGAACATCTCCAATACAGTGAAATTGCAGAAATCTTTTAAAGGGAAACCTCATTTCAGAAAGTCACAAAGAAAAAGATGTTGGGCATGTGGCAAATTGGGTCATTTACAGATCAATTGCTTTTCAAAGTCACCTAACAACCAGTTTTGTTACAGAGATGTTTCTCCTTCTTCATATTCTCGACATGGTTACTCTTCAAGCCGATCCAGTTCTCGTAATCGCTATTCCAAACAGTCTTCCGAGAGGTACCGCAGTGATACGTCATATTCTGACCTGCCGGATGATGATTCCAACTCCATGACTAGTTCCTACGACTCGTCTCCTAGAGGTCTCAGAGGTTCCAGAGAACAAAACAAGATTCCCAGGCATACCAGACGTTCTTCTCCATATGTTTCTAATGACAGAGGTGGTGGCTCTCGCTCAAAGTTATCAAAAAGTACATGTAAGTCAAATCTTTTTATCTCACATTCTAGTTTAAGTAATGTTGTAAATGATTGTGACTGGATTTTTGATACAGGAGCGAGCCATCATTTCTGTAATAATAAAAATTTGTTTTCTAGTTTTCAGGAACTAAATGATGAAATGTCAGTTGCCATCAAAAATGTTCTATTTCCCATAAAGGGTAAAGGGGAGGTTAAACTTCGTTTTGGTCAAAGGGTTTTTACCTTATGTAACGTAATGTATTCTGATCAGTTACGTAGAAACCTATTTCTGGTCCTCAGTTAGATTTAAATGGTTTGACCTTTCAGCGTCATAATGGTGAGGTGAAAGTCTGTCGGGGGGCCGAGTACTTGTTTAGCACATATTTAAAAGATCGTATTTATAGGCTGTATCCAAAAATCCCAATCTCTGTTCATAAATCTGTTAAATTTGAAACTTCTGCCATTAAACAGAACGAGAAAATGTTACATTGGCATCGCAAGTATGGTCACATAAGTCCTTCTTTAATTGCACATACAAGCCATAAGCAAGGCGTACGTGGCTTACCAGGGTTAAAAGAGACCAATTTATTTTGCGAATCATGTAAATTTGGCAAGCTGAAGAATATTTCACATAAATTTAACAAGAATATCCGCTCTAATCATCCACTTGAGCTTCTGTATGCAGATTTGTGGGGTCCATGCCGTATTGAAGGAAGGGGTGGCGAACGTTACTTTTTGTCAATTATTGATGACTTTTCCCGCCGTGTATCAGTTTACCCATTAAAATTGAAATCCGACACTTTAGATGTCGTTAGAAAGCATATCATACGGGCAGAGACATACCTGAATAGGAAAGTCAAGAGTTTTTGGACTGATAATGGTGGGGAGTTTGACAACATTTCTTTTAAACATTTTTTTGATGAAAAGGGTATTCGCCACGAGTTCACAAATTCGTACATGCCACAGCAGAACGGCGTTGCGGAACGTTTCATGGCTACGGCAGCACATGGAATTAGAACATTACTAATTTACAGTAATTTAGACCCGAAATTCTGGCAGGAGGCCTTAAAATATTTTGTATACAGCTGGAATAGAATCTGTCCAAAACTTCTGGGGAAAACGCCTTTCGAACTTTATGGTAATAGAAAGCCATCTGTCCGGCATTTAAAGCCGTTTGGTACGGAGGCTTAAATTAAAGTTCCAAAGCAAAGGTCGTGGAAACTAGAAGCACATGCCAAAAAGGAATTTTTAGTAGGGTATGCATTTCGCACACAGGGTTATAGAATTTGGATACCAGAAACAGATGATATTGTTGAATCTTCAAATGTGTATTTTAATGAATGTACGACTGGGGTAAGATGCAGTGTAGCTGTACTGGGCACCAATGATTATGCCCTCTTCCCTCCCAAAGCTGATGTTAATCGAGATGTTGCCGTTGAAGATGAACCTGAGGCTATCCCAGGTCCTTCCGGCAGTTCTCAAAATTACCCGCTTGGGAGGGGGGAGGACAAGGATTCGGGGTCCAGTGACACTATTCAGCCAACTATTCTTAGAGATGTTCGTTGGCTTAGAAAACCCGTCATTCGTAGAAAAAAAGATCGTATAGACATCTATTACTATGAATTGGGTAAAGATGACAGATTGCGTTCTTTAAACGAAGTAAAGAAATACTGTGAAGAAAACAATATTCTATTTAAGCCTGAAATCTTTGATTTTAAACAGGCCAATCCTTATTCTGGTATAGCCCCCATTCCTGAAGAATCCTCTCCTTCTGATAGTGAAGATGACAATTCTAGTGAATCTAGTTTTTCACATATATCCGCATGACTAGCTAACAATAGTGAAACTCCCAGAACATTTAAGCAGGCATGCAGATCGGAACAGAGCTCGATCTGGTGGGAAGCAATGAAGCTCGAAATGAAGGTTATGAGAGACCGTGGAGTTTGGCATTTGGAAGAATTACTGGTACATGTCACTCCAGTAGGTTGCCGGTGGGTTTACACGACGAAACGGGATGAATTTGGACGGATCGCCAGGCACAAGGCTAGACTTGTTGCCCAAGGGTTCAAACAAATAAAAGGAGAGTCCTACGAAGAGACTTTTAGCCCTGTTGTGAACTTTGGCGTTATCCAATTCTTTTTCTCCCTTCTTGTTTCGTGTAGTGGGTGGTCACACACTCAGTGTGACGTGACCTGCGCCTACCTGTATGCACCACTGAGCGAGGACGTGTATATGCACCAACCTCCCGGATTCTCAGAGCCTGAAAAAGAGCATTTATATTGCAAACTAGATCGCGCTTTGTATGGTTTGCATCAAAGTGGGAGAGAGTGGTTCATGGAAATTCATAAAGCTCTACTAGAAATTGGTTTTAAGAAATTTTCATCATGCAATTGTGTTTATATTTTTAATTCTAATATTTTATTACTATTGTATGTGGACGACATAGTGATCTTTGGGAAAAACTCAAAAGCTTATAGATAACACCTTAAAGAAATTAAAAGCAAGATTTGACGTAAAGGAACTGGGTAGAACTAGAAAGCTATTAGGTGTTGAATTTGAAGATACTCAATCAGGAGTTGTCATACACCAGCAAAACTACATTCAAGATATATGCAATAGATTTAGTTCTTTTAAAATTCCAGTGTCATCATTGCCTATAAGTAAAGGTATTATTTTTTCAACATCCAGTTGTCCAGTTTCCGATCATGACATTCAGGAAATGTCCCGTTTTCCTTACCGTAATTTATTGGGTTGTCTCTCTTTTGTTGCGAACCGTACTCGACCCGATATTTGCTATGCCGTGAACTTACTGAGCCAGTTTCAGGCGAACCCAGGTATAGTCCATTGGGATGGGTTGCTCCGATTGCTAGGATATTTAAAGTCTACTATGCATTTTAAGCTGAAACTCTCGTGCAGGTCTAACGATTTCACGATCTTTACTGATGCCGACTTTGCGGCTAACCGCGATGATCGGACCTCGGTTGACAGTCAAATAGTCATACTTGACGAAGCTCCCGTCGATTTGTGCACTTTTAAAGAAAAGTGCGTCTTGTTATCGACCATGGAGTCTGAATTCGTCGCAATGACTGAGGCCATCAAGAACCTGGTTTGGTTTGACCGGATACGTCACGAGTGTGCACAGGAGGGGATCGTACCTGTACTGGGGAGGACAGCTGAGATGAAAGCAGATAATCAAGCAGCAATCGATTTTGTTAAATCTCCCGTGGAAAATTACAAATCCAAGCATATCGACGTCAAGTTGTTTTTTATTCGGGATTTGTTTAAAAGAGGGGAATTTTTGCTCAGTCACGTGCATAGCAGATCAAACCTGGCGGACATTTTTACCAAGCCATTATCCAAAAATGAGATCTTGAGTTTTATAAAGCTTCTGTTCATGATGTGAAGTACTTATTAGATTTTCATATAGTTCATCTCATTTCCATATATAAATTTTGCATATATCATTCATATATAAATTTTTCATACATCGTACCCATGATTATGCTGGTGAATTTTGTTGAATCCTTTTAAGCTTTTTGTTGTTGCACTATACCTAAATGTTGTTAAATTCAGTTTAAAGGATAAGTGTAAACGATTGCTATTTTGATTCCTGTTCATTTGCCAGTATATATTCTTTTTCATGTATAACCAGCTATCTTGATCATTGTCTAAGTTTAATTGGTTAGAGGTTTTTTTAAAACTTAAAATCAACTATAAATATATCTTAGTAAAAGGGTTTCTTTTTTATAAAACAGTTTTTAAATATTTAAAGAAATCTTATTTTAAACTGTTTGTATCTGTGCTTATACAATGAATTTTCTTATACATATCATTAATTTGTGTTTATCTATTCTAGGCATCTAGAGTGACACCCAATCTATGTGTATGTGTGATCCCTGCTAGCGGGAGACTAAAAGTGGTATAAATGTGCCCTTAATTCATTCTCAATGGATTTGTACGTTAGTTTGTTGAAAGAGCCGTCGTTTTTGTTGCTTGAGCCTAGATGTCTGGATCTCAAGTTCTCATAATTGATTAAATTTCTATCTATATGAATTGTTTGAAATTGTAATAAAAATATTTTTCAATTGTAACTATTGTAATCAAGACGTCTTGGAGAGCTGGTGATAACGTTTCCAAATTGGAAACTGTTATATTTTTGAAGTGGTACGCCATCATCATTTTCCTTTTTGTAATTTAAATTGTATGAGAATTTAGCACCTTTTTAAAGTTAACTTCTTTGTTAGGCTCCTGTTAATCTTCAGTCTAAGATACGTATACCTCTGTCTTTAGGCAAAGAAGATCTGTTATTAGCCAACAAATTGTTTTGAAGAGTTAATTAATTTTTTTTTGTTTAGCAAATTCTCTATACATTTTCACTTAAACTTTAAAATTTAATTTAACTTGTTCTTATATGAACTTTCATCACTTAAATTTTTTTCTAGTCATTGGTTAAAATTGTTAAAAATTGTTAATTCATGTTCGAAGTATATTTAAAAACTTCGTTTATAGTTTTTTGACTTCTACTTTTTGAAGTTCAAGTTTTTCAACTTTTCAATTATTGGAGTTGTTTCACGTTTTTGGGTTCAGAAATGAACTAGGTGTATTTCTTCAAGTTTTCGTTTTGAAGCAATCTTAACTTTTCAAGTTTAAAATTTTTCAACTTTCAAATTTTCACCTTTCTAAAAAAGTTAAATTTTTTTTTCTGTTCATTAAATAGTTTTGGTGAGTTGGGTTGAATGGTGATATCTATGGATTTTTCAATCCTTTGCTCTCTGAGTTAACTTTTTTTATAAGTTATCTCTTTATTTAAAGAGGCAATGAGAGGGGGGCATTTGATAGAGATACCAAACACTGGTTTTCTCATCGCCTCCTATTTCCTATTTTATCATAATTTCATACCACAATCATCATTTTTTATTTACAAATTCATATTTTATTTTTTATTTATTACTTTATTATAATATCTCATAATATCAGTAATAAATGTTTCCAAAACTTAACTTACCTTTTTACTTCATTTCCGGACTTTATCTATCAGTTTTACATAATGTATTAGTCCTGTAACGTCAATAGCTATCTCTATCTTTTTCCGTTCACGGACTCCATTTTCTTTGCAACCTACATTGGCAAAACCACGTTCCAAAGTGATTACGTTTTTCCGTAACGATATTTTTCCCGCCAGATGGCGACTGATAATATCGTATCTATTATTGAATCCATCATCGAATCTAACTTTTGCATCGATTCGATGCCGTTCCGTGATTGGCCCATTTCGTGGTCTTTGCTCAAACGTTGATTTCAATCCTAGCCATTTCATATAAATAAAGGTTCCGGACATCATTAGTTTGCATTTTTATCTTCCTTAAAATGGAAGTTATTTCTCTAGATACTGAGTGTTGGCTGGTTCAACATTCTGGATGTATTAATTAACATACTTGTTAGTTTGTTTTAACTATGAGTTTATTTTTAAATAGTTTTAAATCTTAAAGTAACGTTTGTAATATGTATCTTCAAGCCATCTACATACCGCCATTGTTATGGTGTGTTTTTATGTGTACAAGATCAACTGCTGTGATAAATCTTCATATTGATTACTTGCTGTATCATCACCTTGTGTCATCAAAGTAAAATAAACACTTTTCGTTAATTCTACAATTATGAATTTGTTTTATTATCCCAGTTAAGAGATCGTTTTTCATATATGCTCATTTAAATATTTCACTCCCAATACGTCTTATTTACCAGCCTTTACCTCTACTGGGTTTTTCTGCATGTTTAAATAGACTCTGTTACATATATAAACCACAAAGGTTATATTACATCTAAGAATATACAGTAGACTCCCTTAAATCTGCGACCTTAAAATCCGCGTATTTTTTCAGATGTAAACAACGAAATCTACAGTTAAGTTGCAGGAACAAAATTCAAGATGGTGCTGAAATCAGCGACTACTGCACTGTTTTTTTTTTTTTCTAAATTTTTTGTTAATCATTCTCTTCTGGCTATTACAGCTGATTTATTACTAAATAAATTTACATTACTTTTGATATAAATTAGCATATCTATATCAAAAATTCCAGGGATTGAAATGGAAAAATCTACAAACTGGAACGCTATTTTAAAATTATTGTTCGCGGATTTTTTTTTTTAAATTATAGACAAATTTATTTCTAAACATACAAAGCAGTATAAGAAAAGCATTCAAGACTCTAAATAACAATGAAAAAAGTTACTAAAGTTAAAAGTGCTAAGAGCAAATAATGATATATCGATCTTGCGATCGCTTTACCACTAGATGGCAGCATAGGACTTTTGGAATCGAATTGAATCGATTTCATCGGTAATAATTTAATATTTTTCTAAATTTTTGTTTTACATAATTATTTTAATAATTACTTACTTTTAAACTAATAAATTATTTTAATATTTTACTTATTTTAATGTTTCACTTTATTGTAAGCATTCATTATAATTTCCCTTCCTTAACTACCAATCAAATTAATGTTTCAAAAATGTAAACAAATCAATGACCAGAAATCTGCAAAATTCTAAAATCTGCATAACCTCTGGTCCCAAGCTGTGCGGATTTGAGGGAGTCTACTGTATATATATATATATATATGTATAAAACCATTGTAAAATAAACCAATGCAAATTCTCAATGACTAATGTGAATGTATATTTAATATATATATTTTATAATATATATATATATATATAACCAGTATAAAACAAAGTAAAATATCATTTACAAATGTGAATTGAAAATCAAAAATGAAGTTTTAACCTTTATAAAAATATATATTTATTATAATTACAAGTGATATAAGCAATTGCATATATATATATATAATTTAATCCATTTAAAAATAAGAAAGAAAGAAAAGTGCATAATTTATGTTCTAATATATAGATGATAAAGATTACAATTTTCCAGTGATGTCAGAACGTTTACACTTTCTTTCTTTTTTTAATTATTTTGCAACTTTAAATCAAAGCTCAAAGTCTTACGGTAACTTGTAAGATTGTATTTATACCCATGAACTAAGATATAATATTATGCATTAATATTTAACTACCCTTTACACATTTTTTATTTGTTCTGTAAAATGTCATTTTTTAACCTCCAGTCCTCGAAATGTTCTGAGATATGCTTGTATTTATTTACAATGTGCTATTATGCTTGTATTTATTTACCATTGTCTATAATTGATTGATTTTAATATAATACAACTTATACACTTTGCAAATATAATTCATGCAGAGTGGAAATGTAGTATCATGATAATAAAATTCCATACCATAAATGCCGAGATATAGCTATCATGGAAATCATGAAAAACACAGCATACAAATGCCACCTGCTTGGTCTATATACACATAATCAACCCCAATTCATGTTAAGGTCTAACAGAATAGAAGTTTAATGAAATCCCATCCATTAGTTCTTGAGATAGAGCACCCATAACATTTGCGTCACTTACAGACAGACATTTCCAAAAATAATCAAATCATGTTCAGGACATATGAAAGTGCGTAAATCCATCAAAAAAAGTTTTTTCTTATGTATGTTGAAGAGAGTAAAAAAGACAAAGGTACTGGAAATTTGTTATGTCTATTTAATATTGTTGTAATACATTTTCCAAACATCTTCAAAAATTCTTCAATAGCATATTGTAATTAATATTATTACCTAAAACAATTTATATTGGTTAGATTTCAGTAAATGACATATTAATTAAATTTCAATAAGCCTTAATTTTTGTCATTTGGATAACTAATTAAAAGTTTTTTTTCTCAGGGGGGGGGGGGATAAAATAAACCCCAAATGTTTAAATATGTCATATCTGCACAACTGGATTTTCTGCAATAAAACAAATGAAACTTCATATAACAAAGATAACATGATTTCCATTTTGTTTTTAAATATTTGTCAAAAGATTTTATAAAGTCCAACTTTTCTCTAATGAATAAGAATCACAGCACGGGAGAAAATTCCTTATTGGTTGTTTTTTAATTTCTTTTTTTAATTCTTCCCAGGATGAAAAACATCAATCATTGTAAAATTTCTTAAGCTGAAAATATGTTTAAAAGAAAACATTTTGCTATATAAATTAAGACAAATAGCTGTATTCTATTATATACATAAATCAGCGGTCAGAAGTAGCACATTACAAGTAGGGATTTGTTTAGTAGTTTGTAGTGTAACTTCCTAAGTTTTCAAAAATGTAAATGTAGCAAGTAGCATGGTACAAAAAATCAGTAATATGTAGTGAGCGCTGGTGTTATTTTTAACATTGCTTTAAGAAAAAAAATGTGCCATTTTACCTAGTGACACAATTTCAACTTGCTTCTTTTGTACAAAATCTGTTGTGCACAATAATTTGCAAATATCAGCGGCAAATCTTAGCTTCGGTGTTTAGTAACTCATCGTACGACTTCATTGGTTTTTCATTGACACTTTCTAGTATGCTTATGCTGTGTATAATTATACATAAATATGTTATGTACAATAGCTGCCTTTGTTATATACTCACACAGATATATAGCTATGTTTTCATGTCTTCTCAAAAAAAAAAAATAATAATAATAATAATAATAATAATAAATAAATAAATAAATAAATAAAAAATAATAAAAATTAGTTGCATATTTTATGTAACTGTATATAAATGTTGATTGTAGTACGTACATATGTACTCTGAACTTTGCTAAGAAAATTGTAATATGTGTATAAACTAACATTTTGGAGATATATATGCAAAACATTTTTTTGTATGTTATCTTTCTTAACTCTTTAACACCATTGGTTAAATTGTTCTTATTTGATTGTACCCCAACATGCGACATAACCTGAGGCCACTGTATTACTTAATCCGTGGTCTCAATTTTGACTGTAGATTGAATCCTTTGACAAAATCTGAAGTAGCAATTATTTTTTAAAAGCAGTTTGTAGTTGCTAATTTTTAAAAGTAGTTCTAGTTAACTACATTTTTTATAAAGCAGCTGTAGTTTGCTGCAACAAAAAAATAGATTTTAGGTCTAGTGATGAAAATATATATCCAGTTCCAGTATAAATAATTTTTGCAAATAGATGATGCAAGATTTCAAATTTTGACTTTTTGTTTTTTGAAATTTATATACTTTTAATAATAATTTATGAACACAAAATATCATATGAATTTAACTAAGGGCAGTAACTATATGGGGGCAGGATAGGCTGATACTCTCCCTTTCCTAGCAACTTTTTGAACACTCTGCAGATGTGACAGTCTGTTAATAATGATGTCATCTATATTGCAGTTAAAAAATTAAAAATCTTGTAATCAAACATTTTATGGTGGAGTGATTTGACATATTTTTCTATATATTATTTAATTATCCTTATAGTGAATAGAAAAGACCAGATGTCAATTAACCCCAGCAAAAAAATTCAAAGTTTCCTTTGACTTTTCTGGTTGTTTATGGCCATGATTTATTTTTTCTTTATGAGTTAAACTGTTAATATAAAATACTGCTGGAAATTATTAAATTTTGTGTTCTAATGTCATTCAATATTCAGGAGTAATATTTGTGTTTTATCTATGTTATTAGTAGTTGCATTACACATATTTTTTTTTCTTTTTGCAATTTTCAGTTATTTTTAAATTTTTATTTCTTTTCTTTTTTAAAATAGAATATGGAGGTAAATGGAAGATGCTACATTTTTATGCTAAAGATTTCTTTGCTCCTCTTCTTGTTTCACCCTATGAAGAAAATGGATTTGTTTTTGTTACTATAGTGTCAGATTTAAGTGAAACTTTAAATTTAACATTGAAGATATCTGTTTTCCAGTGGTCTTCCTTAGAACCAAAATTTTCTAAAATTCTAAATTTTACTCAGGTCAGTATTAAATGAATTATAAAATTTCATATATATATTTTTTTCAATGCATCCAATAATTTTATTTTGTCTCTAACTTTTCAAAAAACTGGATGAATTTATTAGTATTTTTATATAAGATTTATTTTAATAATAATAATAAAAAAAAGCATTACTATGTCATAATTAGGCTGTTATTGTAGAATTAAAATAATGGTAGGATATTTAACAGCTTTTTTGGTTTTTTAATAAGTATTATCATCAATTCTTTTAATGCATTGATGTCATACTTTATTTACTATATTCCCCCGCATTAGCCGGCAGGCCGAAAATATCAAGGTACACCAGCATGCCAGAAAATATGAGGTTTCACTACTGGAGGATGGGCAGCTGATTTATTTTGGTTTTTCTAGCAACATTTTTCATTTTAAGGAAAAAACATCAATAATTTTTCTCTCTGTCTCTGTCTATGTGTATGACGACGACTATGTATGTATGTATGATATGTGGTTTGATCTGCCTCAGCAGAAAACTTATGACTTTAAAGGGCATGGAATCCATATTATGCAGAACGACTGGTAAGGAAAAATGCGATATACAGTTATATTGAGCGCAATGGCCGATGGAACAAAATTGAAACCAATTTTAAATTTTAAAGGCTTAAAAAATATTCCAAAGTCAGATTTCCCAAAGGATGTTGTAGTCACTGTGTCCATGTAAGGTTCTATCTATAGTGACTTCATGAGTATATATAAGCAAAAAGTTTGGGGTAATCGCCCTAATTGTTTTTTTAAACCAAAATCCGTCTAAGTATTGGACAATGCAAAACCCTACCTAAAAACAACTGTTAAACAACAGTTTTAAACAACATTATAAAACAGAGCTTGTAATAATTCCTGGAGTTTTGACACTATTGTTACAGCCCGCAGATATGCATTGGAATAAAACTTTCAAAGCATAAATTAGGCGTTTATGGAGTGATTGGCTAAGAAATGGAGAATAGGAACTCACGAAGTCTGGTAAACGTCGATCTGCTTCATATCGTATTATAGCTCTCTAGGTAAAGGCAGTATAAGAAAACGTTTCCAAAGACTTAATTAAACAGGTGTTGTTAAATTAATGTGGTTTAACTATGAAAAGAAACATAGACTTTTTAAACAACCGTTTGAAAGAACTTATTCAATAGAATGCTATTCCTGATTCTGATGCCGAAGACGAGACTTCTGGTACAAAGAAAACAAGTATAGTGATAATGAATGATTAAATATACAGCAAATTTTGCATTTCTAATTGAGGACTAAGAATGGAAAACGCTGAAAGTCCAAAAGAGAAAATTTTTCAAGAGAGAGAAAAAAAAAAAGACGAAAGCACCTCATTTGCCATGTTTGATGTACAATTTCCGACTTGTTTGAACTATTACTGCTAGAGTTAGCACCAAGCATTTTCGTGTTTGTTAAGCTTGACATTTAAGACTTTTTTTCATAAAAAAAAAAAAAAAAAAAGATTTTTGATTTTTTGGTACTTTTAGCATTTTCCATTCTTAGTCCGCTGATCTTTCTTATTGAATAAAACCCTGAATTTCAGTTAAATTTTAGTTTTTTAAATTATCATATACAATACATTTTTGATATAATGTAAGCACATATTTCTCTCTTTATATATTTTGATAATTATTTTATTTTTTCTTATTTTATATATATTAAGAATATTTCTGGTGATGTAACAATTTATGAGATAATCTATTTCTACATTGTAAATATTGGATGGGTGCTAGGCAGAGCACTTTGTGTGAAATGGTATATGAGGCTCATGAAACATGTTTTTATTATCTTGAACATGTAATAAAAGTAAAGAAAATACAGTCAACTCTGTGAAATCTGCCGATGTATAATCCGCCAATGTCTATTATCTGCACTACATGTTGGAATGTAAACAATGAAAATATCATTAACAATTAAACTCTTTTAGATAAAGTTAAATTTGGTATTTTTTTCATAAGTTATCAATTTTCGAATGAATAAATATTTAAATATAAATTGGGTATAAATATTTAAATTTCTCAGAGCAACAAAATTTTATCTCAGAGCAAAAAGTAATGAGTGTTCATAGACTACAGAAAAAAAAAAAAATATTGAACTGAAATTACCATTATGTTGTGTCAATGTTTAAAAAAATTAATACAATCAGTAAAATAATGATGCATTATGTTTTTCTTTTACATTGTAATTGCAATTTGTGTGCAGTTGTTTCTAATTTATTGCCAGACTCTGAAAAATAAAATGTAAACAAATGGATGATCTATAATCCGCAAAAATGTGTTATCCGCAAAACCCTCGGTCCCTAAGTGTGCAGATTTCACAGAGTCGACTGTAATTAGAAAAGTGGGGACAAACTCTATATTGTACCACTCCTCCCCAACACCAATTGCCACTATAGAATACAGCTGATGAACTTCATTCCTTTCCAATTTTGAAGATCCTCACTTTTTCCAGCATGCCGGGAAAGACCAGGGGCTAATATTAAAAAATCTGGTCCCCCTTGAATTTTGCGGCATGCCAGCTAATACGGCGGAATACAGTATGTACTTTCAAGCTTAATTATTAAAACAGGGCACTCTGTAGTGCATCAAGTCAAAGCAAAAGTTATGTTATTGATGACAAATTCTGTGGATTCTTTTAAATTTATAATTGATAGCTATTTGTTTATGAATGTCTTTCATTAACTTAAAAATCTTAAATTTTACTGGATGCTCTATGATTAGAAAGTTTAAAACTGCAATTTTTTTTCTTTTCTTTCTTTTTTAGGGTTCCATACTTAAAAAGTAAAAACGGAACCATTATAAGACCACTCCTGTGTCTGTCTGTCATAGCCATTTTACTCGTAAACTATAAAACATAGAAAGTTCAAATTCGCTGAAGTAATAAAGGCTGTTGACCTACATACTTATACAGTGCGTCCACATATAACCTGACTGACCTTTATTTTCGCAACCATTGGTCCTAGATGCATACTTCCAATTACAAAAATGGTTTAAATAAGATAAAGAATTATTTTTAAAGCAATTTGGGTCAAGAAAAACATCTCTCTATTGTAAAAAAAAGTAACTACCGCTGTCACCGCCGCCGGTTTTGAATTTTTTGTGACCGGAGGTCTTTCTTCGTTAATATTAAGAAAAATAATGCATACAAAAATATGAAAATCGGTAGTGTTATACAGAAATGTTTGATAAACAGGCTGATGCAGACAGTCTTCAAATCGAAGAATTATTTTAAGAGATATTTAATGCTAAAGTTGGACAAAATCGTTCCACTAAAAAAGTTTTATAGTAGCAAAAACTATACATCGGAATTTAGTTCATTTTATACGTTATAATTTCCGGGGTGCAGAATTGATTTATTTTTTTAATTTGACTCATTTTTCGAGGTTTTATATCTATTTTAAATTCAAATTTTCAGCATTTCGAGAGATATTTTTTACAGATTTTAGAAAGTGATATTAATTTAAACTGTTGCCAACTGTATAAACAGCGAAAACAATAATGTTTGCTTAAAAATATATATATATATATATATTTATACGTGTAATAAATTAAAAATTTATTTACACGTGACTATTATAAACAGAAAAAAACATTTGGAATAAGAATTAAATAATTATGTACAAAAAGCAGGAACTTATTAAAAATTATGTCTTAAAAACTATAATTACACGTGAATTTTAAGAGAAAGGAATTTGTAAAGCAATAAATTTATTAACATGCGTTAGAAGTCTTAAATAGGAGAAATTACATCATATTTACGTCACATTACAGTTATTACATAAAATGAACACAAAATAATATTGCAAAACGGTTTAAATTTACAAATTGCGCTAGACATTTATTTGATATTTTGAGAGGATACTTTTCAACTATTTTTCTTAGGAAAGCGCAAATAATATTTTATTTCTAATACAAGTATTTTCACGTGAATATTAAAAAGAGAAAGAATAGTTTGGTCAAAATTACGTCAGATTAAAAACGATTAATTTAAAATGTCTCATTTAAAAGAACTTTCTTTTCGCTTTGTAAAAAAATACTGGGAGACAAAGATTCTGTTTACTTAATTCCTTTTATATTAGCTTATTTTGAAATGTTGTTACACGTGTCTACGTCATCAAGTTATTTTTATTCCGACGTTTTATTTGTATTTTTATTAATGTTGTACTAATTTATTTGTTCTTTCGTCATTTAAAATAAAAATTATGTCAATTTGTATAATTTGGCGAGTGGTTTGGAGATTTATATAATTTGACGAAATTAGTCGACGGGATAATCAAGTAGTACCGCAGCGGATTTGGCATTAAAATTTCCCCAATCAAAGAGAAATGAATAGAAATCCGTTTATAGGGAGATCGCCACTGTTTTTTAAATTATAATTCAATCTTTCGAAATCTTTATAAAGCCAATCACATTAGCGTGCATTTAGAGTCTGCGGTGTCTGGACGGGGTTGGCGAGTGTAGCTCATAGGGGGCCGAGCCTCCTAGTTTCTTAAAAAATTACAAAATTTAAATTTTTATACAGTCCCCCAGTCCTATAAGTTATATTCAGTAAAATTTTTCTGTTACACTGACAAGTCAGACAAAAAAAGTCCCTTTCATATAACACTAAAATCAACAGAGTTATGAAACTTTAAAAATGCATGACTTATACCACTTTACTGCATCTGAACACAGATGAGTTCCACCATGCTTTGAGGGGTCATATACCAAGTGCTTAAATTATTCGAAGAACTTATTTCACATTTATCTGCACTTTAAAAAACAAACAAACATACAAGCATTAATGATCATATGTATGTTTTTCCAGTTCAAAATTTGTACTCGAACTTTAACTCACTTTCAAATATCCGATTAAGATTAAATTTTATATACTGGCATAAATCCGATGACAATCTAATATTATGATTTTCTGTGATTACCATTTATACTAATTTTACACAAAAACACACAATAATAACTCAAAAAATTTCGGATAGATTACCGCCAAGAAGTTTAAGAAAAGTTCTAGATAGATAACACAAGATTGCAATGGTTGTGTTTTTTAACTTTTATGTATTTTTTAGCACTGAATCTGAATATTTCCTTAATTTTTAACCATCATGTTAGGATTTTTCGCAATTCATAAATTGTCAAAGTTGAAAAATAACAAAATTCAGATACTATAAAATAGAGGAGATGACTGTATTTTTTAACTTTTGATAATTGATTTTTACGCACTTTTTAGCACTGAATCTGAAAATGACTTTCATTTTAAACCATCATGTTAGAAATTTTTTGCAAATCGTAAATGTCAAAGTTAAAATATAGCTAAAATCTGATACTATAAAACAGATATAAAACTTTTTTAATTTAATTTAATTTTATTTAATGCAATAATTTATTCAATTTTTTGGGCTTATACTTGGATTCTTATAGCTAAACAGCTGAGGGGTCCGATAAGGTGGGAAAGGAGGTTAAAATTTAACTTTGAAATTTACAATTTGCGAAAAATCCTGACTTGATTATTAAAAATGAAGGTCATTTACGGATTCAGTGGTAAAAAATACATAGAAATAAATTATCAAAAGTTAAATACACAGCAATGATATCTATTTTATAGTATTAAATTTTCGCTATTTTTTCTTTTTTTAACTTTAAAATTTATGATTTTCAAAAAATCCTTACATGATGGTAAAAAATGAGGTAAATTTTAGATTCAGCAGTACAGAATACATAAGAATCAATTATCAAAAGCTAAAACCGTAAATTTTCCTCATTTTATTTAACAAAAATTCTGTTTTTAGGGTTTCGTTCATCTGACGAAACCCTATTGTCTCACTCCTTTGTCTGTCTGTCCATCACAGAGCCCGTTCTCAGAAACTATACATGTTGGAGACTTGAAATTTTGAGTACTTATAGCTGAACACCTCACATGAAACGACAAATCCTAAAATTTTGAAAAAGTCTTAAATTTAACCCTTTGGGCTCCCACATGTGTATTTCAAACAATTCTTTCTAAGTCAGCCCCTAATAAGGTTGGAGCCATGAAATTCTGCATACCTGAATTCTGAATACCTGAGACAACAAGACAAATCATAAAATTTTGAAAAAAGTTTTATATTTAACCCTTTGGGCTCCAGCTTGTGTATTTTAAGCAATTTTTTCTAACAGAGCCCCTAATTAAGTTAGAGACATGGAGTTTTTAATTGTTATTGTTATGTATTAACGATAACTTCCACTATATAAAACTACTACAACTTACACTTGCATTTACATTCGAGTTGTTCGATTTCAATGTATTATATTATATGTCTTGTTTTGTAAGTGTGCTCGTATTTATTAAAGTTATATGTTCAGCTAATACAGTATGTTGATATAATAATATAAGCTCGCAAACATTACACTTTGGCGACGATTGTTACGGATCCACGTACATTTTGGATTTACATTATTCTTTTTACGGTGATTACAGTCATCTATGGCTACGTTTGGCAGAATAGAAGATTTTGACCCTGCAGTGGAAACCTGGTCACAGTACGTAGAAAGATTTAATAATTTTATTAATGCAAATGATATATCTGATGATAATAAAAAAAAATCTATCTTTTTAACTGTGATTGGCCCAACAGTTTATAAATTATTACGTAGTTTACTATCGCCGAGAACAACGGCAGATACTAAGTATGATGATTTAATTAAATGTTTATCAGACCATTACAGTCCGGCACCTTCGGAAATTGTTGAGAGGTTTAAATTTAATTCCCGAGTTCGTAAATCTGATGAAACCATTTCAGTTTTTGTTTCGGAATTACGTAGACTTTCTGAATTTTGCAATTACGGTTCTAGTTTAGATACGATGATTTGTGATCGACTAGTTTGTGGAATTCAGGATACGCAAATACAGCGTCGGTTGTTATCTGAACAGAATTTGACGCTTTCTAAAGCAATTGAATTGGCTGTGTCTATGGAAACTGCTGCTCGCGATTCCATAAATTTACAAGGTTCTTGTTCTGTTTTACAGCCGATGAACAAATTAAACACTTCAAAACCGAAACTCCGCAATTCGAAATTTCCAGAACATTTTCGTGAATGTATACGTTGTGGGAATTCTGATCATTTACCTAAGAGTTGTCCTTTTTTGAAAACTACGTGCCATTCTTGTGGTGTTAAGGGTCATTTGACAAAAAAATGCCTAAAGTCGAAGAAAACTGAAGTTTCGAATCGTAAAATTGTTAAAGAAAAGCCTAAAAAAGTTCATCAAATGCATACTACACCCGGTTCTGATGAAAATATTGAAGAAGAGATTTCTAAAGTAGCTATTGTACGTGAACCAGAATACAATATTTTTAATACAGTTTCTATTGCTGAGAAAAGTGCTCCTAGACCTGTTACAGTAAATATTGAAGTAAACAATCAAACTATTAATATGGAATTAGACACAGGTGCTGCTTTATCTCTAATCACCAAAGATACATACAATTCACTGAAGTTGCCCCCCTTGCAGCCAGCTAAAACTGGTTTAGCTACATTTACAGGTCAATGCATTCCTGTTTTAGGAACGATTACAGTTGAAGTAAAATTTAGTGGAAAATACGAACTGTTACCTTTACTGGTAGTAGATAACAAAGGTCCAAATTTGTGTGGTAGAGATTGGATTATGTCCTTGAAAATTTTAGAATTTCATACAAATTTTGTTAAAAGTGATGATATAGAGTTGAGTAAGTTGTTGAATGAATACAAGCATGTTTTTGAGAATACACTTGGGCACTTAAAAGGAGTTAAAGTCTGTTTAATTAAAAAGACAGAAGTGCAACCAAAATTTTATAAAGCTCGTACTTTACCTTTTGCAATGCGAGAAAAAGTCAGCGAGGAACTGAGTCGATTACAGAAGATTGGTGTTTTACAACCAATTCGTTTTTCAAAATGGGCTGCACCCATCGTTCCCGTACTCAAAGCAGACAGATCATCAGTAAGAATTTGTGGTGATTTTAAGTTAACAGCGAATACTGCTATTGATACAGACCAATATCCCTTACCTAAAGTTGAAGATATTTTTGCTACGTTAGCAGGAGGTCAGAAATTTACTAAGCTGGATTTTAGAGATGCTTATAATCAACTTGAGCTTGATGAAGTTTCCAGAGACCTTACAGTTATAAATACACATAAGGGACTTTTTCAGTACATTCGCTTACCTTTTGGAATTTCCTCAGCACCAGCTATTTTTCAGCGGGAAATGGAAATATTAATGCAAGGCATTCCTGGTGTTGCTGTTTCACTGGATGATTGCATCATTACTGGCACCAGTCACGATGAGCATATGTCATGACTATGAGAAGTGTTAAAAAGATTTCATGATGCAGGTTTGCGGCTTAGACAACAAAAGTGTCAATTCTTTTGCAATAGTTTGACTTTTCTTGGTCATGTAATTGATGCTGATGGAATACACCCTACAGAAGAAAAAATTACAGCAATCAAAGCCGCTCCGGTTCCTAAAAACCTTACAGAATTGCGTTCATTTTTAGGTTTTATCACATATTATGCTAAATTTTTGCCTCGAATGAGTACCATGTTGGCTCCACTTTATAAATTATTGCAGAAAAATACTCCCTGGCAATGGTCTTCAGAAGCTGATTCAGCTTTTCAAAACGCAAAATCAGCGTTATGCAGCTCTTCTTTATTAGTTCATTTTGATCCAAAGAAAGAACTTCTTTTAGCTTGTGATGCTAGCCCCTATGGTGTGGGAGCAGTGCTATCTCACGTCAGGGGCGGACTGGCCCACCCCGCTACCCCGCGATCGCGGGGTGGGCCAAACGGATGCAGTGGGCCAAAAAAATAATTTTTTGAGATTTTTCTTTTCAATAAAACTAAAAAACAATAATTATGAAACTCAAAATTTTTTTTCCCGTAAAGCGTTTTTTTTTCTTTTCTTTGTTCGGGTTAGTCCCAATTTTTCCTTTTCCTCGCCCATCAGCAATCTTTGGAAGATCTGTGAAATTTACTCATTTTGTATAGAAGCCGAGAGCTAGGGGATAAAGTAAAAAGTTTTGTTCGCTAGCACACCTCACCGAATATCTTGATGTTTTGTTGCAATTTTCGATGAAATACAAAAGAAAACGGTAAAAATGAGAAACCACCAACGTTTGGAAATTATAATGATGTGGCAAATCGCAGAGAGACTGAAAACAGGGCAGTCTCAAGTGCAGCTTCCTAGAGACTTCAAACCGAACAGTTTAAGGACACTAGATCCAGAAAGAGAAAGCCTTGGCAAGGTCGTCCAAGAGCCACGACGGCCAACGAAGATCGCTATTTGTCCACTACAGAGAGGGGTAACAGGAGTGCAACAGATTCTCAGCTCTCTCGTAACCTTTATACGGCCACAGGAAGCCGAATTTCAAGGGTTACTGTTTGCAATATGACCTGCTGCTTGCGTCCTGCTCACTTCTGCACTCAGTGGAATCCGTTTAACATGGTGCAGAGATCATCGACTTTGGACTTGGGATCGATGGAAGACAATCCTATTCACTGATGAGTCTCTGTTCAGCGTAAATACAAATTCTCGACCTACTTTCGTCTGGTAAAAACTAGGGAAGCTGCTTGCCTTCCAACTTCCAAGAAATAGACCACTATGGCCGTGGAGGTTTGATGGTCTGGGCAGGCATCATATTGGAAGGGTGCACACCCCTCCCTGTATTTGGCAAAGGCTCTATGACGAGTGTGAGGTGTAGGGATGATATCATGGTACCATATGTTCGCTTTTTCGGGTATGCAGTTGGGCCTGATTTCATTTTATTTAACTACAACACGCGCCCATATAGCCCATATAGAAGAATTTCTAAAAAGTGAGGATATTCGCTTGATGGATTGTCTAGCCTGATCTCCAGACCTAAACCCTATAGAGCATGCCTGCGATGCTCTGGGGAGGAAAGTTGGAACTCCTTTTTCACCTCCCAGAACTACGCAGGGCCTGAAAACAGCGTTGTCGAGGAGTGAGACTAACTGCCACCGGGACTCTCATAAACTGCCTGATTTCCAGTATGAGTTCTTCTTGCGAGAGCTGTATAACTGTAAGCGGGGACCATAACTCCTATTAACCCATTTTTTGGTTCAATATTGTAAGCTCTGTTTTATACCTTCTAAGCTGATGATTCTTACGCATTATAACTGTTGAATGTTTATTTTTGTTGCATTATATAAACCTATATGCATACCTAATTTCATTAAAATCTGCGCAGTAGTTTTGGAGATAATCGACCAAATCTCAGAATTCTGACATCAAAATTTGAACATGAATATAGTTGGCACTTCTTTTGATGGAGCAGCAAATATGAGTGGGAGATTTAAAGATCTGCAGGCACAAAGAACAATCAAAATATCAAGTATGTGCATTGATATGCGCATGTGCTAAATTTGGTCCTGACAGATGAAACAGAAGGTTACAAATCGACAACGGACTTCTTGGACTTAATGCAAGCTACAACCATATTTATCTCAGATTCGTATAGGCAAATGAAAGTATGGACTTCAGTGAATAAGGAGTCTGTATGTGAAAATAAACTTCTTCGCCGATTACAAAAAGTAAACGCTACTATGTGGTGGAGTAAGGATCAAGCATTTAATAGCATGTTTGACGATGCTTCAAAACTTTTTTCATAAGTTTTGAAGTCATCACACAGAAGTTTTTAACATTGCTTAAATGCCTACAAGGTATCACCGAAATGGACGATTTCCCTCACATGTATCTTTTTCGGCAAGATCACTGATTGATAATTGGTGCACATTTCATATTAATATTAATTATGTATTAATAGCAACCATTCTCAGTGACCTATTCAATATCTCTATGCCCACATCGAAGTATCTGCAAATGAACGGCCAGGACTACTTAACTGCTGCTAACAAAATCCAATCTGTTACATCCAATCTGTTAAATAATTTTGATATGGTTCTGAAAAATGCTTCTGAACTTGCAGAACATCTTCAGAAGCAACTAATAGAAAAGGAGTACACCATTGAAATTGAGAATTTCCTTACGGAAAAGAGAATATGTATAGCGAAATGTCGATGTGGTGAATATTCTCACGATGAGGCAAGAAGTATTATCGGATCACCGTCGGAAGTATTTAAGATAAACATTTATAATGTCATCTTAGACACAGCTATTCAGCTGTTGAAGACATGATTTACTGGAAATGACTTGTTCATGAAAGACATTGCCTGGTTTGATCCTCGCCACTTCTGTGAGGTTAAATTGTTAAATGTACTTGCTGAAGAAGCTCTTAGTACTCTGTCTGGCTGGGCGAAAGTCAATAAAGACTGTCAGATAAGAGTTGTTGCAATTTTCCCGGCACTATGCTGATTATAATCAGTCGCTATTGCAACAACAATCTCGAAGTAGCGAGCTTTCAGTCGCTTACAGCAAAGAAACGAGCGATTCAGAAGAACTCATTAAAGATGATGAGGATTGCTGTAAAGTTAATAAGAAATGTAAAAATTCACTAGCTTGTGCATTAGAATTATTGTGCGAATTGAATGCCTATGCTCGTATTTATCCATCATTGTACATAGCTTATAAGTACATATTGACTTTATAATGCACTCGAGTGTCTTGTGAACGAGTATTCTCAACACTTAAAATTATAAAGAACTGCTTGCGTTCATCTCTAGGACAAAAACTGTTAGGTGATTTTATCCTATTCAGCGTTGAATGATCTCTTGATTACGATTATGATAAGATAATTGATGGAGTTGTCTCAAGTTCAAAGAATTGTTCAGATATTCGACATTCTAATTAGTCAGTAGAAAGGGTATAAAACAAACTGTTCAATTTTCAGGTACTACATTGATATTTAAAAAAAAACATTAGTCAGTGTACAAAGAGTATATATATTGATAATTTCAAAGCAAAATAAAATGCACAAATGAATATAATGATATTTCAAATAACAAATTAATCAATGTACATGTGTCAATTTTAATAGTACTAACTCTTTCCAGTCAATACTACCACTTTCCAGAACAAAATTTACAATATAGTGCACAGAGTGTTAGTGTACTAAAGTTTTTTTTTACGGCAAGTTGGTTAGCATGTTAGCCTTCAACACAAAGGGCCCTGGATCCAAATTCCGGGTGAGGGATGGATTTTCCTAGGTGTTGCATACGCTACTGTCAGCGATTCGCTATTCCCGTTTGGAGCCCCTTCACAAGGAGCCATCGTCTATTCTGAGGATATCGTTGGCCGATGCAGACAGCGCAATTTACCCACCATTGGACCAAATAATTTTTTTAAATACAAAGAATAAAAATTTCTGAACAGAATTCCCATAAGAAATTTAAAACGTTTTTCTTTATTACGCGTATATCTTTTAATTGTTTAAAGTTTAAATATTCAATAAATAAATAAAAATTAAGCAGGTTAACCTCCGCCCCCACCTACAACATTTTTTTTTCACGTTGAAATTACTACCAATCTATACTAATAAAAGAACAAATCGTTCTGTCTGTCTGTGTACAATAGCTAGAGAAATATATCGCACGTAGAAAATTTAAAAATTTAGGTGAGGATAATCCAAGACAGGTCCTGATGCACCTGAGGTTTGGATTTTTAATTTTCTAAGGGCCGGGGCCCCTGGGCCCCTTTTAGTTTTTAAACACTAAATTGTCAATAACTAGCCCCTTTTTATCCAAAATTCTTCGTTTTGGGAGACCTTTCTCGATATAGTTATTCTCGCCTTTTTACTTTCCAGTTATGACCCTGGACTCTTGGGGCCCGAAACAGGGCCCCTTGAATTTTTTGTGCAAATAAATTGTTAAAAAATTGCTTCCTTTTAATCCGATCATCATTTTTGGGATCCTTTTTCCATTTAGTTATTCTCATGTTTCTACATTCCAGTTAAGACCCTGGGGCCCTAGGTAACCGCATCGCGCATTTGTGCATTACTTTAAATCATTACTGTAATGAATAATTCATACCCTATGGTTAATTTTGACTAATTGAAGATCTAAAGCTCTAAGTACAAAGACATTTTAACATGTTTTCATGTTAGGGCCCTGTTTTAAACTATCAGCTACCTCTTTTTGGGTCCCTTATTATAGCCCCCTTAAAAATGGTCTGATTCACTATTTTTTTTTTTCTAACAACTTCTTAGGTCCTCCAGCTACTACATGAACGACCCAAAAAAAAAATTCTCAGACTTCAGCTATCACCAATTTTGAATATTACTCGCCTTCTTGGGGCCCGTGGTGCAGCTTCTTTAAAAATTATCCGAATTGCTAACAATTTTCTTTAACTTAGTTCTAGCGCCCTCGGATTACTTTAATAACTACTAAAAATACCTTTGTACCCAACTACCTGCCAATTAAGTTACTGTCCCCTTGGTGCCCGGTACAGGGTCCCTTGAAGTTTTTGCACCATAAGTTGTTAATAAATTTCCCCCTCTTAATCCAATCTTCATTTTTGGCACTCTTTTTCCATTTAGTTATTCTCACGTTTTTACATTCCAGTTAAGACCCTGAGGCCCCATGTGGTCCCATAGGACCCGGTTCAGGGCCCTTGAACTCTTTGTGCACCATGCAATCCACTAATTTTCTCACCTTCGCAGTGAAAAATTTTAAAGTTGAGTCTTGGATTCTTCTTCCAGGACCAACGCCCTCATATTTTTATTGGAGTCCTAGGACCTTTTTATAGCATTCTCTCAATTTTTTACGCATTTCATTAAAATATTATTCTAACTAATAATTAATTCCCTAAGCTTAATTTTGACTAATTGTAGATATAAAGCGTTAAGTACTAAGACATTTTAACTATCAGTTGGCCCATTTTTGGGCCATCTATTATAGCTCCCTTAAAAATGGTCCGATTCAGTAGCTGTTTTTTCTAACAACTTCTTAGGTCCTCCAGATATTACATGAACGACAAAATAATTTCTCAGACTTCAGCTATCTCTAATTTTGAATATTAATCATCTTCTTGGGACCCTTGGTGCAACTTTTTCAAAAATGATCCGAATTGCAAGTAATTTTCTTCAACGTAGTTCTAGCGTCGGCCGATTATTTTAAAACTACTAAAAATATCTTTAAGCTCAACTACATGCCAGTTAAGTTCCTGGCCCCTTCAAGTTTTTGCACCATAAATTGTTAATAAATTGCCCCTTCTTAATCCGATCATTTTCAGAACCATTTTTCCATTTAGTTATTCTCACTTTTCTACATTCCTACATCCCTGTGTCCCCTATGGTCTCATAGGACCCGGTCCAGGGACCTTGAAAGTTTTGTGCGCCATGCATTTTCATCTCCTAATTTTCTCATCTTCTCAGTGCAAAATTTTAAAGTTGAGTCTTGGACTCTTCTTCCAGGACCAACACTCTCATATTTTTATTTGGGGCCTAGGGCCTTTTTTAAAGCATTTACTCAATTTTTTATGCATTTCTTTAAAATATTATTCTAACAAATAATTCATGCCCTATGCTTAATTTCTAGATCTAAAACGTTAAGTACTAAGACATTTTAATATGTTTCATGATATAGACCTGCTTTTAACTATCAGTTAGCCCCTTTTGGGTCCCCTATTATAGCTCCATTAAAAATGGTCCGATTCACTAGCTTTTTTTTTTCTAACAACTTCTTAGGTCCTCCAGCTACTGCATGAACGATAAAAAAAATTCTCAGACTGCAGCTCCCACCAATTTTGAATATTAATATCCTTCTTGGGGCCAATGTTGCAGCTTCTTTAAAAACGATCCGATTTTATTACAGTTTTCTGTAACATAGTTTTAGTGTCCTCCATCTGCTTTAAAACTACATTCCAGTTAAGATCCTGGACCCCAGGACTCAGTCCCTCTTTTTTTTTTTTTTATTCACTACAGTCGTAAATTAAAAATCGCGTTAGTTTAAAGCAGGGTTGGCACGGTTTAAACCAAGTGGTTTTAACCATGGTTTAAACCACGGTTTAAACCAATTGGTTTTTTTAGAAAAAAATCTAATATAATATTTTCTCTTTTTTTGCAATTTAATTGTTTTAAATTATTGATAGAAGTAATTTTTACTTTTAACACTTCATCTCAGCAGTCAACATGAGACATAATGAGCCTAGGTCATGTTTCTATGCATGTAGAATGAAAATTAGCATGTGCTGATGAACATATCTGGTACTCTAAAGATTTTTCTTAAAACATGTGAAATTAGAAAAGATAAAATAGATAAATAATATTCAATATTTAGCGTAAAATATTTTCAGTTAAAAAATGCAGATTATTTACAGCAATTAATAACAAAATACAATGATCTTTAAGATTTTGGTTAAGTTGTAAAAGAAAATTTTCTGGATAAGGAAAGATTATCCTTAAAGAATTTAAAAGAGTAACTTAGGATATCAAATTGAATAACACAGCTTGCAAAAATTGAGTGCTAGCTATAGCATTTCAATAATACCCATCAATCTTTTCTGTTAGTTGCTGAATCTCAGGACCAAAAATGTTGACTTGGATACTTGGAGCCTAGGAAAACACACTCAGAAAACACTCTACACTCAGAAAACAAAATAACCAGAAGTATTTGGATATTAAAAAAAAATAATAACAACCATAGAATAATATATTATATTCATGAAACTGCATCAAATGTTTATTGATTATTAAATTATTAATCAAAGGATTCTTCATACGATTTTAAAAGATACCAATGTTTCACTGTGTAGAGCAGTTTACTTTGAACATAAGACATAGCTGTTACTAATAATGTTTAAATTAGAAATGATTTCAATTTTCTATATAATTGACTCTAATTATTTAATTTAAATATTTTCAAAAGTTAAATTACTTATATAATATCCAAAAATGTTTATTTTATCAACAGATATGCATCTGTATGCAAAAGGAAATTATATTAAAAAAAAAAAAAACATGGTTTAAACCAAATAAACCGGTTTTTTTCCAACCCTGGTTTAAAGATAACTTTAGATAAGGGCTTTCATCCGTTTATTAAATATCGTGTTAATGTTAAAAGTAATTTGTGAAATTTACAGAAGGGAGAACCTTCCACCGCTTGGGGGCGCATTCGTTCCTCGGGTTCTAAGGGCCTAATTTCCAGGGCTGCGGAGTCGGTGGTGAAAATGGACGACTCCCACTCCGACAATTTTAACAGATCTGATTCCGACTCCGACTCTTTCGCTCAAAAATGGGCCCGCCTCCGACTCCGCAGCCCTGTTAATTTCAACGGAATTTGGTTACTTCAATTTAGATTACAATTCAGCTACTCTCTGTATTATGAAATTTTATCTTAGACTTCAGTTACCAGCATTTTTCGGGTTCTATGGGCTGGATTTCTACGAGATTTGGCTCACTCAACTTAGTTTTTGATTGTTTCCGGTATGTGCGGATCACTTCCGGTACATGCTGCATTAGGTAGCGGGAAACCAGGTCTGTTCGAAAAGAGGTTTATTGGGAACACACTAGATGCTGCGGAAGGCAATTGGGTTCCCGAAACTAGGTTCATTTAAAAGATTTTCAAAAGATATAAAATTATACAAACTTCAGTTTTGTTTATAGTTATTATAACGGTCCCCGGGCAACGCCAGGCAGGTCAGTTGGTTGAAAATAAACGATTACAAAGATGCTAATATGTTTCGAATTAAGTCGTCTTCATACAGTTAGAGCAAGGGGTTGTGTTTAACGTCAGTATTCAAACATTTTAACAATGGGGTTGTCTTTTGGTGGGCCAGTGCATAAGTCTAGCGGGGTGGGCCAAACTAAGCCAGTCCGCCCCTGTCTCACGTCGTAAATTCTGAAGAGTTTCCTATCGCTTTTGCTTCGCGAACGTTGACATCTGCAGAGAAGAATTATTCACACATACAGAAAGAAGCACTGGCATTGATATTTGGAGTGACACGATTTCGAGAGTACTTACTTGGCAGGAATTTTACTCTTTTAACTGACCATAGGCTGCTTGTTACTATCTTTTCAGAAAAACGGCACGTTCCAACCATGGCAAATTCAAGAATTCAGCGTTGGGCATTGACTCTTTCAGCTTTTAATTACACCATTCGCTACCGTAAGGGAGAGGATAATGCCATTGCAGATGCATGCAGCCGTCTACCTATACATACACCTCAAGTTAACCCTCCGTTACCAGAAGAACTAGTTCTACAGATGGAAAGGCTAGATGTTGGTCCCATTACAATTAATGACATTCAACAGGCTACTGAAGAGGATTCAGTATTATCTTAAGTAATTCAGTTCACTCTTGAAGGTTGGCCAGAAGTTCTTAAGCCAGAAACTGTACCTGATTCAAAGATAACAGAAATCTTGCCATACTTTAAAAAACACATGGAATTAACTGTTGAACAGGACATTCTTCTCTGGGGAAACAGAGTAGTGGTTCCTACCTCACTTCGACATAGCATTCTACAAGAATTACATTCTACTCATCAAGGAATGGTAGGAATGAAAAGTATTGCCCGTTCATTATTCTGGTGGCCCAATTTAGATTCAGAAATTGAGGACACTGTTCGTTATTGCACCATTTGTGTACAGAATATGGATATGCTTCCGAAAGTTTTACAAGCTTGGCCAACGTCTAACATACCTTGGTCTTGAATACACATGGACTATGCAGGACCTATTGATAATCATATGATTTTAATAGTTCAAGATTCGTATTCAAAATGGATCGAAGCATTTCCGATGAAAAAAAGTACATCTTTAGCAACTATTGAGAAACTTTACGAACTTTTTGCAAGATTTGGATTACCCGGTTGCATTGTCACCGACAACGCAAAAGTTTTTACTTCAGACGAGTTCCAGTCCTTTCTTAAGCGTAATGGCATACGATCCTTGCCCACAGCACCATATCATCCTTCGTCTAATGGACAGGCAGAAAGGGCTGTACAATACATTAAAAAGCAGCTGAAGAAAGTGCAGGATGGTACAATTTCAATCAGACTGGCAAGAATTCTTATGAATTACAGACGAACACCATTAGCTCTGTCAGGTTTGTCACCAGCTGAATTGCTTTTTGGCAGACAAATACGTAGTAGGTTGGATTTACTGCATTCTCGTCATCCTACTGAACTTATTTCAAAGCCATCTTTTAAGGTTGGAGATTTAGTACATGCTAGAAATTTTGGAAAAAGTGATAAGTGGATTCCAGGAGTGATTATTTCACCTATTGGAAATTGCATGTTTCGAGTATTATTTCCTGATGGTACTTCAGTACACAGGCATAGAGATCAACTTAGAGAGAGAAGGGAACATCTACAACTGCATTCTCAACATCCAGATAGTGATAGTCAGCTGTTCTCTCCAAAAAAACCAAACCCTGTTCCTTACCCAGTAATTCCGATGTCACCCTCTTCAGTTCAGAGTCCAAAGTTGCCTTCTACAGTTGAGAGCCCAAAGAAACCTTCTACAGTTCAAAGCCCCAAGTCACCAGTTTCATCCGGTCCAGACATTGCTGCTAATGAGCAATCTCCCAAGCCCCCAGATTCTGCAAGCAAGTGTGTGTTAACATCCCCTGATTTAACACTTCGCCGTTCTTCACGTATTAGGAAGATGCCGAAGAGATTGGATTTGTAATTTCCTTAGGGAGAGAGAAGTGTTATGTATTAACGATAACTTCCACTATATAAAACTACTACAACTTCCACTTGCATTTACATTCGAGTTGTTCGATTTTAATGTATTATATTATATGTCTTGTTTTGTAAGTGTGCTCGTATTTATTAAAGTTATATGTTCAGCTAATACAGTATGTTGATATAATAATATAAGCTCGCAAACATTACAGTTATAGAAACACATGAGCCCACACAACAAATCATAAAACTTTGAAAAAGTGTTATATTTAACCCTTTAGGCTCCAATTTGTGTATTTTCAGCAATCCTTTATAGCAGAATTCCTAATCAAATTGGAGGCATGCAATTTTGTATTCTGATAGCTAAACACCTCAGATCACACAACAAATAATAAATTTCGAAAAATGTTTTATGTTTAACCCTTTGGAGTCCACTTGTGTATTTTAAGTAATTCATTTTAACAGAGTCCCTAAGTGAATTGGGGACTTGAAATTTTGCATACTTATAGCTGAATGCCTCAGATCACACGCCAAATAATAAATTTCGAAAAAGCTTTATATTTAACCCTTTGGACTCCAGCTTGTGTGTTTTAATCAATTCTTTTTAACAGAGCCCCTAATTGTATTGGAGACTGGAAATTTTCCATATTTATAGCTGAAAACTTCAGATCACACGACAGATAAGAAATTACGAAAAAAGTTTCATATTTAACCCTTTGGACTCCACCTTGTGTATTTTAAGCAATTTTTTCTAACTGAGCCCATAATTAAATTGGAGATTTGGAATTTTGCATACTTATAGCAGAACACCTGAGGCCAGGCGACAGATCATAAAATCTTGAAAAAGTCTTACATTTAATCCTTTGAGCTCCCACATATATATTATTTAAGCAATTCTTTCTAAATGAGCCCCATAATTAAGTTGGAGACATGAAATTTTGCATACTTATAGCTGAACACTTCAGATCCCACGACAAATAATAAACTTCGAAAAACATTTTATATTTAACCCTTTGGACTCCAGCTTGTGTATTTTAAGCAATTCTTTCAAACTGAGACCATATTTAAATTGGAGATTTGAAATTTTGCATACTTATGTAGCAGAACACCTGAGGCCAGGTGACAAATTATAAAATCTTGAAAAAGTCTTACATTTAACCCTTTGAGCTCCCACATATATATTTTAAGCAGTTCTTTTTAAATGAGACCCCTAATTAAGTTGGAGACATGAAATTTTGCATACTTATAGCAGAACACCTGAGACCACACGATAAATAATTTTTTTTTTCGAAAAAGTTTTATATTTAACCCTTTGGACTCCAGCTTTTGTTTTTTAATCAATTCTTTCTAACTGAGCCCCTAATTAAATTGGAGACATGAAGTTTTGCATACTTATAGCTGAACACGTCAGATCATGACAAAATATGAATTTTTGAAAAAGTCTTATAATTAACCCTTTGGGCTTCAACTTCTGTATTATAAACAATTATTTCTAACTGAGCCCTAATTAAGCAAAGGGTTATGAAATGTTGCATACTTATAGCTGAACAATGAGATCACACGACAAATAAATTTTTCAAAAAGTCTTATATTATTGACTCCTCTGGGCTCTAACTTGTGTTTTTTAAGCATTTTTTCTAACTTAGCCACTAATTAAGCTACAGCGAGCTAGTTTCACTTGAAGGCTCAGGGAGGGGGGGGGGGTCAATTTTTCCCCAAACCCCTCATCTGATATATCATTTGACGACCCTTCGGCCACTCTTTCATTTTATGCACAATAGCCTTTCATATTTTATTTCCACTTGGCCAGGAAGGCTTTCCTATTTTAAGTTTTATGAGTCCAATTTCCTCGGCTAATATAAGTGCAAATAGGTTCTAAAACGGAGTTTTGTCGGCCAGACGTTTGTTTAGAATAGAGTGCACTCCCTAGTTGCGAATTGTGGAGCTAACAGATTTTGCAAAAGGATAGTGTTTTGAAAGAAATATTTAATGTGCGATCTGTGATCACACTTACCCACTTGTTTTTTCTTCTTATATGTTTATTACAAATTGTATATTTTGCATTAATATGTCAGAATGATTAAAGATTTCAAATTTATGTTGCAATGTTAATTTTACTCTCAACCATTTTTTTAATATATCTGACAAAATTATATGTCTACTAAATTTGTGAATGACCCCTAATTTGCAACAAAAAATATGCTCCAACTTTAAACAGTTATTACTCGGTCAATTTTAATAGTAGAATAATGGGACTTTTTTTGTCTTACTTGTCAGTATAGCAGGAAAATTTTACTAAATATAACTTATAGGACCAGGGGACCGTATAAAAATTTAAATTTCTTAATTTTTTTAATAAATGTTTTTCTTGACCCAAATTGCTTTAAAAATAATTCTTTACCTTATTTAAACCATTTTTGTAAATTGGAAGTATGCATATAGGACCAATGGTTGCGAAAATAAAGGTCGGTCAGGTTATACATAGACAACCTGTATATTATTAGGATATATATGGGAACGTCCACTGTTACTCTTGTGACCATTCGAGTGGTTTTTTACAAATATTTCCAATTATTTTATTGTAAAATATAATTAAGATAAAAAAAGATATAACCAGTGAAATACTGCTGTGCTCCACTCATTTAATATATACCTAATTTGAAATAAAAAGCATTTTGCTTGTCTATATAATAAATCAAAATTTTTTTACTCTTGTGACACTCTGGTCACAAGAGTAACAAAATTTTGATTTAATATATAAACAAAAAAAATGCTTTTTGTTCCCAATTAGATATATATTACGAGAGTGAAACACAGTGATATTTAATTGGTTATATCCATTTTTATCTTAAATATATTTTATAATGAAATAATTGCAAGTATTTGTGAAAAATTGCTCTAATTGTCACAAGATTAACGAATGGATGTTCCCATTTGTAATATATTTAGGAAAAATGTAGAGGAGCTAATTAAGTTACTTGAAAAAAAAATTTTATTTGTATATTGTGTGGTGTATCATGTAAAAGCTTTTGTACCGCCAATCTCAAAAATACATTTCTTTTAATTTTAGGTATTATATTTTTAAAGATATCGTTGAAAATGTGATGCACATATGTCTCCCCCCCTCTTCTATTTCCGATTCTACTGAAACTAAAATTGTGAAAACATTAGGTGTAGTAGAAGTTAGTTTAAACCTTGCAGAAAAACTATAGCAAATACCCTAGGTTACATAATTTTTGAGAAAATCACATTTTTCTGTTACACACAAATTTGAATTTGTGGGCATTCAGCAAATGAGTGGAAGAGTGCTGGAGGTACCTATCGCCGCAGAAGTATAAAAGAATTGTTGATAATGATTTCTAAAAAAAATTGTTGGTAATTAGCCGAGACATTAACCCTTAAAGACACAGATGGTTTGGACATACATAAAGACATGGGTGGCATACTCTATGTGCCATCGGCTTTTAAAGGCTAGATAACAACTTTTAATGATATATTTGTGTAATGCAATTTTCAGTAGTAGTATAAAAGCAATAAACTTCAAATTGTTAAAAACAGACTAATTTAATTTGAATTAATCACATAATTACTATGGGATTCGCAACTAGTTTGCATTGAGTGGCTCTCTCAGTGCGCCACCCATGTCCTTAAAGGTTAATTAAAAACCTGGCTGAAAAAAACAAAGTCACAGATCAAGGCGGTGTTTCAACTTTGTGGCCTCCTTTCGAAGTGCGCTTAGCACAATGCCAAGTTTAAACTTTGAACAAGGGTTTTGTTTAAGGTACACTGTAAAAAGAAAAGATTATTACTATGCTGAATTTGAATGATTTGTTTATGAAATGTCAAATGAAGTTTAAATATGCAATACTTTTATTGTCAGCACCAAATTAAGTTCATTCTTAACAGATTAGGATAAGATTAAAGAAAAGTTGTACAGAATAGCCGTATTTGATACTATTTAGACTTCATATCTTTCTGTACTTTCATGGTATATCCATTTATATTTTTCTTGTATATACAGCTTTACCTCCAACCCTACGTTGTATAGTTTTTAACAAAGTCTTATTATTTTTTTTGATGATTTTTTTTTTTTTTTTGTAATAATACTATTACTAATTACCGTAATTTCCGGCCTATAATCCTCGGATTATCTGTTAAAAAACCTCAAATTTTTTAAATGCGGATTATCTGCTGAAATTTTTTTTAAGCAGAAGTTCAGGCAGACATCCAGTTTCTACCAGCAGTCATAAAATAAAAATGTAAACAGTTATCAAACCATTGTCTGCTATCAACCGTTCGTGGAGTTGCTTGTTATTGGTTCACATGTGACGTGTACGTGCTAGTGGGAGTGGCTTCCGATTATGATTTTTTTTTAGCCTTTTGGCAACATGTTTCTATGAAGAACAAATCGTTTCTCAACTCATCCCTTTCAAAAATTGCAACAAATTGCAATCTCAATCATTAATGAAATATCTCCTCCCAAAATTACGGCAGTTTTACTGATTATGATGATTGATATTACGATGCAACCAATGGGAATCCATCACTCATTAATCGAATGAATCATTATCATATCGTAGTTTCATGGTTTTACTGCTGCCCTCTATTGATAGGATAATAAAATACAATTATGTCCTTGTAATTTATATTAAAAACCACAACGTATTTGATGGTATATAATGTTGAAAGTTATAATAATGTGTAAAAGAAAATGTTATATAACACTGCAGAATTTAAACAGAACGTTATTTAAAAAGCGGACGATGATTTAAAAACAGCAGTTATTACAGAATTATCTGTATTCACAAGACATTCAACGTTTTAGATGTAAGATTCAATGAAAAAAAATATTTGTATTTTTTAACTTGTAATTATATTTTTTTTTCAATTATTTTATTACAATTATCATTTAAATAGAGCAACTAAATAAATAGGGAGGTGGTTTATTAGTAGTACTTTGGCATGTTGAAAACAATGAGTAATTCTCATAGTATTCGGCGTATAATCCGCGGATTATACGTCGATGCGGATTATCTGCTAAAATTTTTTTATAGGGGCTAAAAATTCCGGCTGCGGATTATAGGCCGGAAATTACGGTAATATTTCTTGTATGGAATCTTCTGTGCACAAATAATACTCGCCGTTTATTCTATTTTACATTATGTTCTATTCTTATTTTCTGATTCATTTTAAAATTCGTTTTTGCTCTCAAACGCATCAAACTGGGAAATTCTCTTATTTAGAAACTACATAATGTGCCGTGTTTCTCGATTTTTTGATAAATGCAGAAAATACTGTATTAAACGCTATCAAAGTTGGCGTTTTGAACCGAATTTTCCGAAGCGGGCGATCTGGGAATGAAAAAAATGGTCATACTGAGAAAATAATTGTTTAAAAATCAAATTCTAATTAATTGAGATGAAAATGAAATCACATGGCATGTTAAACATGTCTTCAAAAATCACCCCCAGCAAGTTTCATCTTTTTATTTTTAAAAATGAGTCTGAAAATGTCTCAGAAAATTTCGAGCTGTTGAGGGTGGAAAAACATTTTTTCGAATACACCCTTAAGAATAAAATTTTTGAAGCTAATTGGGGTTTTCAGAATCAAAACACAAGTTCAAAGACATTTGGATGTAAAGTATTTGGCTCTCCTGCATTTTATTGAGAATCGAATGGGACTATTGCTCACATTTCCAATCTAGGATTTAGTTTGTTGAGGCATCAAACAAATACCTACAGACAGGCCTACCCTACAGAGAAAGAATTCAACTCAAACTCAGTTGAAAGAAAAAGTGGGACTATATTCGCTTTGATTCTGTATGCATCAATCAAGCCTGTTGAAACTGGTAATTGAATATGATTCATACTCTTGAATAGAAGGAGTGTTGGTTATAATTTGAAAAGTAATGTAATTTATTTTATGAAGTGTTTATGCTCTTTCTTGTAAAAGTCAGAGAGAAATGTAAAATAATTGTAAAATATTCAAAAATAAAATTAAAATGAAGAATTATTCAAGTGCATAATGAAATGTTCATTTACTAAAACATAACAGACTTCTATAAAAATAACACTAGTTAATTAAACATGCATATTTGTCACAAATGATATGATGAAAAAACACAACTTATTAATCCATAATTTACAATATTTAAAAAAATATCATTTAAAAAATTAATTTCATAATTTTATTATTTAATAAATTTATATTTGAATCTGCTTTCTTAACTAGCCTTACATATTCCGACCATTGTATTAAGAAATAAGCTTAATGAATAAAGCCATTTCTAGTTTTCTGTGTAGTTTTTTTCATAAGTGCATATGAAAAACTCAGATTTGCATTTTTGAAAAAAAGTTATTAGGCATGTTTCAAAATATTGTTCAAAATATGGCGAAATATCTTATTTTTTAGTATCACTACATAGGCCCTTTATTTTAATATTATCAACTTAACTGCCCATTTCATTATTTACCTAAACAAGCTAATTAAAACATCCACTGCACATGACTTATAAAAATGTCAAATGTTTAAGCATTGGGCATCTTTTGTAATTGCTTATATCTCAATAACTTTATATTTGATTTAAATTTTTTGTGTATATTTACAGGGCCCAAGAAGCTCCCAAAACGTGTTTGAGCATACGGTGAAAGATTTGCTTCAAAGTGGTCAATGCTTTCCTAGGGAAGAATGCTTTATGTATTTTGAATTATTCGATTTGAGAGATAAACTTCTTTCTAAAAATGCATTATATCTTTCTGATTTCGATTCAGCTGTTGGACTTACAAAACCATTGATAAATGTATGTTATTTTTCTTATCTTCGTTATTTTAATTTCTTTCTTTCTTTTTTTTTTGTTATTTATATATAAATTATAATAAATAAGTTTGTGTATTGTGCATGTAAGGATAAGTCACATTTATTTTTTCTAATTTGTTTGTCCATAATGAATATTTTAACTTTTAACAATTGATCAAATTAATTTTTAATTTAAATTCAAAGTTATTGCACAAATGAATAAGTTAAAATGAAGTTTTATAGCAATAACATATTAAAAAGGAAAAAAATTCCAATGTATTTGCAAGTTCATGCAAAAAAATAAAAATAAGGCATATTATGCATAACGTTTAAAATTTTGATCTTATGGTGGAGTGTTTTATTTATTCTCCCCCCCCCCCACCCCACCCCTATGAAAATTGAAGTTCTTTAACGTTAAGGCTGGGTAAAACATTAGCTGTGTATATTTTGCCTCATCAAATTTCTTATATATAAATAATAATGCCTTAATCTTTAGTCACTATTATTGCAAGATGTACATTTAGACATATCACTTTTAGAAGTTTTATCTTTAACTAATTTTTCTATTGTATATCTTATCATTTTTATTGTTACTATTTTTGATTAATTGTTGGTTTTCTGGAACATTTACACTTTCTCAACTTGGCAAAATATTTGAAATAGTATGCATTTGTTTTTGGAAGTAATAACATTATTTTTTTTTTAATTGAAATGCATAAATATACTACTTCCTAATTATTTAATTTTTTTTCCTCACTTTAGGTAAATATAACTGGTCCAGTAAAGACTGAATTCTCAGATTTTACATTTGACTTTCATTTAACAACAGATACAATTGTTCCTTTTGTTTGGCTTGATGTACCAAATGTTCGTGGAAGATTTTCTGATAATGGATTTACTTTGGTATCTATGCATTATAACATTCAGTACTTTAGCAAACAAAAGCTTAGTTTAAAAGACATTTCTAATAATTTTAGTATTATGCATATTATGGACATTTGTACCGAATGAGTGAAATCTATTTCCATATCATTGGAAGTTGTAGATAATTATGTAATTATTTTTTAGTGAGATTTCATGAATTGCAAAGTTTATTTTTCTATGTTGACTATATATGTTTATATAGATATATATATTTAGAATACATGCACTTGAATTTTTCTATGTTATTTATGGCAAAATAAAAACTTAAAAAAAGTTTTCCAAAGAGTAATTAAAAATGTTGCCATAGAAATGTAAATAAATAGGTAATTTTTACATTGTTAAAAAAGGAGGTGGGAATTTTAATCAAAATGTTGTCAATTATTCCAGAACTTTGAAACTCCACAGAGTAAGTCTTCACAATACATAAATTAATATCTATAATGTGTTACTTGAACTCATTCTTAGTAATGTAGCTGAAAAAATTATTAAGTGCCTTTTAGATTATTTTTCTTATTCATTTTACATTTTTGATTATTGAAATCAATATAAGATGCATCTATTTATAAAATATTTGATTAAAAAAAAACTATCTACCCTGTGCTCTAGATTTTGTTTTTAGATGTATGTTAATTCTTTTTGTTAATAAAGGGAGACTGAGGTTTTTCTTAAAGCTAGTCAACTCTGCTTTATATGATACGATACAAAAAATTCATGAAGTCTTAGAAAAACAAAAACCATGACTGTAGTTTTATAGAGTACAGTAAACTCTGTCTAAGGCGGAATCCATCGGGACCAAGAAAATTTTCCGCAGTGGACAATATTCCGCCTTAGACAAATTTTACTCTATGTCTATGGATTCGAAGGGACTTGAAAGTCTTTCCGAGTTAGACAGATTTCCGTCTTAGACAGAGTCCACCTTACAGAGAGTTTACTGTAGTTAATTTGTAGCTCCCTTCATTAGATGTATCTGAATGTGCATATATTTATGATACAGGATCAAATCTCCACTGATCTCAAATCTCAAAAACTATGTAATGTATACTCACTTAATTTCTTACATGATTTTTAAAATGCACCTAAATTCTGCTACATGTATTTCCATCAAAGGGTAATATTATTGTGAACTGTATTTAGTATTTGAAACTTTGATCCCACAATTTCATTTCTTTCTTATTGGTATAACTACAAAAAAGATTTCAATTAATTTCAGGCAGTTTAATTCATGAATTGTCAGAAAAATAAGATTTATATGCACCCAGGGTTCGATGATATATATTAATGAATATATATCTTGATATATATATATATATATATATATATCATTATATATATATATCCAATATTTATTTTTAAAATATCATGATTTTTGATATTGTCATATTTATTTTCAAAATATCATTGTTTATGATATTTTATGTCAAAACAAGTGTAAATGAATTTTTCCAACTTTTATTGACTGTATCAATCTGTAGATAAAGAACTTTTACCTCTAACAAGAAATTTTTTAGGAAAAAAAATTAAATTTTTAAATGTAAAACCAATAATTATGTGCGACTAATATTAACTGAGAAAAGCAATTTAAAGATAAACTGTCTAATTTGGAGAATAAGTTATTTACAGCTTCATTAGAAAGAATATTTTCTGGTTCAGTTTAAACTGCATAACAGGTTAGGGAATAAATAAAGAAGACAAGCTTACATTTTATGTTCAAATTTTTCAATAAAAAAATTATTTTATATTAAAATTTTGTTATATAAAACATATTTTTATTACTTGATATTAAATCTTATATATTATGAGTGTAAAATGCAAATTGGGTCTGTTTTCAATTAGTTGCTCTTCAATTTTGTTGCATTAATGAAAAAGGCATTTAGAACATTGTTTTATTTAGTTTTCATGTTTTAGTTTATAATTTATATTAAGTTTGAAAATATTTATAATAATCAATAAGTTGACTGTTTTGAAAATATATACAGTACAGAACCATTTATCCAGAATGGTTGGGGCCAGATGTAGTCCGGATAACTGGTTAGACATTAAACCAACATCTATTTGATGAATATATGTGGCTATGACAATGATGTTTTGATCTCAAATTAATTATTAGACTATTCTGAAAGAATCAGGTCTTAACAAGATCAGAAATAATCAAAGTTTAAAAGAAGACAATCCATAGAAATACCTTAGAAACAAAAACTCCTTTTTCCTATGCATAAAAATCAAAATGCTCAACATATAACTGAATATGCTTCCATTTCAAATCTTAGTTGTTGGAATCAATTTATATTATGCATGTTGTAATGTTTATTATTTTTCTGAAATAAGTTAGTTGGAAATATCATTCTAGATAACTGGTTTTCTGGATAAATGGTTCCATACTGTATATCAAAAATATGAGATATATATCAAAATATTGGATATTTTTGAAAATATCATAATATTTACGAATCCATAATGCATTAACAAACTATTTAAAGACTTTTTCCTGTGAATTTTTTTTATTGTATCAAATGTTTTTCTTTTTAGAGAGGTAGAGAGCACTTCCTTAATTTCATGTTTTCTATTTGATAATTTTAATGTTATTTATATAACTATTGACTTGTAAATAGTGTTTGAAAGAGCTTATTAGTATACAAAACATTATAGTTTTCATTATGTCAAAAACTAAATTATATAGTAATCACATAAGAAATATTATATGTTAAATAAACAATAAATGACTTTTCTTTTTAGCATATTGTTATTGATTATGTTGATATTAAAACAATCCAATGTTGAAAATTAATGTTTATGTTGTTTAATAAAATTTTGTAGTGTCTAAGGTATAGTAATAACTTGTTAATGTTATTTGTTAATCACTCTGTTATTAAATTGTTTTTTTTGTACTGATTATTGGGTGATTAGTTAATAAATTGTTTTTGAAACTTTCTTTTATTTTATTTATTACAATACTTATAAAAAACTACATATATTTTGCAGAGAAAGCTCAATTTTCATATCATTAATTCCAAACTTGTCCGTTTACTTTTTCACTTAACACATGTATTAGCCATATTTGGTTCTATACTTTTATTTATTTATTTTAATTGGTGCTTTGTTTAGCTGAGGTACAAATATCGACAATTTAACATACATGAGAAAATTAAAAATCATCTAAAACATTTTATCTCGCTTTTGATATATAAACTAGTGAATCTTCAGATCAGGGCCTCAGCATCAATTTTGAAAGATACAAAAGAAAGAGGGGATATAGAGGGAGATACAGTAGAATCCCTCAAATGCACAGTTTGAAACAAGAGGTATTGCAGATTTCTAGTCATTGATTTGATTACATTTTTTAAACAGTAATTTGAATGCATTGGAAATTGTAATGAATGCTTACAATAAAGTAAAATATTAAAGTAATGAAATAAAATAATAAAAATACTGCAAATAAATTGTTTTTCTTTCTGCCGCATTGCTGTGACTGATCAAATAGAAATTGAAATTTTCCCCCTTTTTTTAAAATGTCATACTCCGTTATATGGCTTATTCCATATGACTGTGCCAAAAAACGAGTAGATGAACCGAAATCAAGCTTTCTTATGATTCTTACTTTTTGTATTGTAAAACTAACATGTTTTCTTTTCTTGTTTCTTTCATTAGAAATTTTGGAATCAGCCGTGTTAGCCAGAATTATGTACGAAATCACAAAAAAATAAAAATCACTACAGATTAAAATGAACAAAAAAAAAGTAAACATAAACCATGTGTCTTCAACAGTTATAAATATTGTGAGAATGCTATGGTTGCACCGTACTTTCTTTTATCTTAGATAAGAAAATAATTTGCACCACAATCATAAAATAACAAAATTTTATGTCCTGTTGATCCAGATTTAATAAACAAAAAAGCTTGAGAGATTGCAATTGCCACTGATATTAGCACAACCTTGATTTTTTTTTTCAAATAAATTCATATTCATGAAAAAGTGTGAGTTTGGTCATATAAACCAGAATTATATATTAAAATGCGTAAGTAATATTGAAAAAAATAAATATTGAAATAAGGAAAAACAAACACAAGAAAAATAAAAAAATTAGTTAGTTTACAATTTTGAATATATCACAGGACCAACAATATGGCGAGTTTTTGTTATAATACAATACACTAATTTACATCAAAATCAAAAGTAACCTAATTTTATTTAGTAATTAATTAGGTGTAATAGCCAAAAGAGCATGAATAACAAAATATTTTGTAAAAAATAAAAATGTGATCCCTGCCGATTTCAGTGCAATCTTGAATTTTGTTCCTGCAACGTAACTACAAGTTTCACTGTTTACATCTGAAATGATATGCAGATTTAAGAGAGTCTACTGTGTTTTAATTTTCATCTAATTCACACAATGTCCAACATCCTGAAATCCACAGCAAATAATGTTAGACAGGGCTTAATTTCTATCAAAGTACTGGAGCTCTGATGTTCTGCAGTTTGCAGATATGTAAGTGCTTTGGTAAGAAAGCACATAAGGAATTGAAGATGGGATGGAAAGGAAAATATAAATTTGATTTTTTTAGAAACGCTGTTCTGCTGGGCACCGGAGCACAGTATTTATGAACTATGGTGAATTTAGATCAATATTTAAATATTCATTAAAAAATTCACTGGAGCAAATTAAGCATTGATGTTATATTATATGTATATTTCTAAGCATATAAGATTCAGAAAATCTAACTTTTAAGTACTGTTACATTAAACATGATTCTATACAATTATGCTCTTCAACTATTTATTGTTGGAATTTTTAGAATAAAAATGAACATTTCTTCATGGGAGTTGACTTTATCGCAATTGAAAGTAATTGTGCTATTTCAAGATTCTAGTATAGGGTCATTCCATGTCAATTCAACCAATTTTTTTTATAGTTTGTAACTCAACTGACAGGGATTTGTGTAAAACTTTGTGTACATACTAACTCTATCTTGACAGGAATCCATGTGAAATTTTTCCTTCCTAGATCTCATAGTTTGGGAGGTCAAATTTTTGGATTTTTCTCAAATTGCACATTTCTGAGTGTATTTTTAGACTGCAGTCTATCTTCAAAAAATTGTTTCGCTGGATCTAAAATCTAAATCCACTTAAAAATATCACTGTAAATACATCAAAAGTTGAAGATTTTCGTAAAAAGTATTAAAATTTTTTTTTATATTTATGACCAAAAAATTAAACTGAAATTGAAAGTTATGGGCATTTTCCAAAATTTTTGTCATTTTACGAAAAAGGCAAATGAAATTTCCAATTTCCTTTTGTTTTAAATAACAGTTTACACATTGCGCTCTTTAGTTATGAAATAAAAATGACATCTTTCTCATGGCTTATGTAAAAATTTTGCCTTGTTTTGGGAAACTGCACCAATCAGAAAAGAAAAGAAAAAAAAAAAAACTACGCTTATTTAGCTGTGGCACCGAAATAATTACTGTGGTTCCTATGACTTGTTGAATTTATTATTATTTAATAAGTGTTTCTTTTTTTTATTTGCTAAGTAAAGTTTGTGCTTTGTTTTTTTCCGAGTAAAAGATTAAAAAAAAAAAATGTATGACTGCAATATCCCCCTCCCTCCTCTATTAAATTTTATGCATAATCCTTGTTTCATTTATTTATTATAAGCATTTTTTTAAATTTAAACAATCTCCTAATTTTGTTTTAATAATGTAACTGAAAACAGAAAATATTTTGTTAGTATAGAATAAGAAAATAAAAGAATGACCTTTTACCAATCACATTTTTAATATGTCTTTTTCTGTGTGTGTTTGAATTAAAATATTTTATTTATTTACATTTAAAAAATGTTCAAAGCTTTGTATTTTATTATCTTGATAATTTTAACCAGTGTAAATGTTTTTTTATCAGTTTAAATACATTTAAATATATTTAACAAGCTAAGTTAATTTCTACTGGATGAAACATATTTCTACACCTGCCTTGAATAAACACATTCTGACAAAGTTAGGATAAAGTTTTTTAGTAAAGTTAGGTGTTTTGGAATCTGTTAATCAACTTATTGTTAGTCTGCTGTTTTCATAGTAAAATAAAATTTCTCATAATCGGTTAACCACCGATTTTGAAATACACAGACCATCGTGTTTTAGATATTAAATTTTGAAGATAAACTAATATACTGATGTTTTGTCATGTTACTATGTTTGAGGTTGCAGCAGATTATGAAAATTGAAATATATATTAGAAGTTTCTCAATGTTGCTTATTCATAATAAGTATAAATTTAAAATTGTACAAAGAAAGAATCTTGCAAAATAAGTTACTCCAAAAGTATGTTCTTTATTTCCGTATTTATATATAGCTCGGTTCTATTTTTTAATTTTAATCTTTTAAATTTAATGTTTATTCTGATTTTTTTGTTTAAAAAATTTGCATACAATTTTTAACAAATTCTTCATTTGTTATATAAAAAATTCCAACAATCTAAATTTAATGTTTATAAGCAATTTTATTTAATGCATTAAATTTAATTAATTAATGATTATTTCAATTTTGATGTATACTACAATTTTGAAAGTATTTATAGAAATATATGTATGAATCCAATGATAGATGTACTTTTATGTGACAAACATATGTGATAAAATTGAAAACACAATTTCAAATAATGTGCGATATGTACAGTTGTGGAAAAAAAAAAAGTAAACACCCTTACTAACTCCTCAACAAATTATCATAGAAAAAAGTTACTAGTACCGAACGATAGGAAATAAAGTCTACTTTTAAATGATGTATATAAAATTTGCTTAGAGGGCCATCTACATATTAAAACGAACCCAAACTTCATTTTTTTCAATGGCAATACCCAATTTTGGCAACATAAATTAACTCTACACCCTTCAATTAGCCCTAAAACAAATTTTTAAACAATTCGTACCATAAGTGTCCGAGAAATTATTTTAAAACGAGCGTATTTTAAGAACTGTATCCAAATTGAAGTTAGATACTCGATTGCTAACCGAGAGAGCCCTCTTCTTGATCAAGGCACCTAAAGCGCCACTCAAATAGTCAATGAAGACTACTAGATTACAGGAGAGCAGAAGAAATTTCAAAATATCTAGTCACTTCTATCACAGACGGCCCCTTAAACAATCATTTTGCCGTTTTTTAAGCATAATTGCAAAACTACTTGGAAGAAAAATGTGAAATTTTGGATTTCCATAAAGCAGGACTTAATAAATCTAAATCCATCAAAAAAATTGTAGGTTGTATTTCATAATTCATATCATAAAATTATAAAAATTGCAAATTCAGCATATTTATGTTTAGGTGCATTAGTATTATTGCTACACAAAATATTAGCACATTAAGAGCATAATTTCAGGAGATATAAGTAAAAATGTAATTTAACATTAAAAGCACTAAATTTTGAATGTTTATAATTCAAAAACTTGAAATTCGGTGTCTAGGCATAGTTTGAACCGAAGTTTAGAAATATCTCGTTAAAATTGGGTATTGCCATTGAAAAAAAATGAAGTTTGGATTTGTTTTAATATGTAGATGGCCCCTTAAGCAAATTTTATATACATAATTTAAAAGCAGATTTTATTTCCAATCATTCAGTACCAGTAAATTTCGTCTACGCTAATTTGTTGAGGAGTTAGTAGGGGGTGTTTACTTTTTTTTTTTCCACGACTGTACCAAGACTGTACATTAAAAATTTTCTACTGTTATAAAAATAAATAAATCAGTGTGATTTTAAAGGCTCATAAAGATGGTACCATAGTCTAAAAATACAGACTCAGAAATGTGCGATTACAGAAAAATTCAAAAGTTTGACTCCCCATATCTAACAAACTATGAGGTCCAGGAAAGAAAATTTTTTCATGGGTTCATATCAAGGTAAGGGTAACATGTACGCAGTTTCTCCCAAATCCCTGTCGATCGGGTTACAAGGTCTGGTTCAGTTGGCATGGAATGACCCTATATCTACAAGTGCATTTTAAACTATTTTATTACGATAAGTATAATCTTGTACAGGAGATTTTGTCCTATCTTAATAAAATACAGACATACCTGTCAACCACTAAACATTGGTATTTGTTGCGAAAGTTTGATAAAATCCCATGTTACAAAATGCTGATGAAAACGTAAACTCTCCTTACAAGACATATGTAATTTAGAAATCTCACATTTTTATAACCTTTGTTTGAAAAAACCAGTTTTGGTGGTTATTATAGACTATTTTAAAAAAGAGTTCTTATCTAAATAAAACCACGTCTATTTTTATACAAGAAGCATACCAAATCCACCTCACCTCCAAATATGCTTTCTTGGAAATATAATATTGTAATGTACACTACGTATTTTCTCCACTCTAATTATTGTATACCCTGCCAAATCGGACAAACCAATAATGGTAAGGACATTTTCCCATCATGGAAACATTTTGTGAATTTTTTATTATGTAGGGGAGGTATACTTTTTTTTTTTTACTAATTTTTTACAACCGTTAGGAACCGATTGTTAAACAAATTTTTCGTGTTTTCTTATAAAGTGACCTTTTATTCATTTATTAAAAATATTGTGAATTTAAAAATAATCATTCAAAAAATATATTCCAATTATTGTGAATGGTTACTGCTGTATCAAATCTCCCCATTGCTCGGAAGGATTGATACACTAGCAAGGGAGGTTTGATACGTTATGTAAATTGAAAAAAAAAAAAAAAAAAAAAAAAAAAAATGCAGACAATTCAATTTATGTGTCATACAATTTTTTACGATAAATCTTGAATTATTTAAGTAAAATTTAAAAAGAAATGACTGACATATTTTTGTTTCAGAAATGTTTTTTACAAAAATATTTAAACAATTGCTATTAACACACATTTTAGAAAATAAATAATGAAAAAAAAGAAAAAAAAACCTTAGAGATCTTGCTGCAAGGAAAAATGAAGTGAACATTGCTGATTTGCAAACAATTTAACAAAAATTTAGCACATTTAAGATTTCTTTAACCCTTTCAGGTCAAAGCATTTTCAATGCTAAAGTGTTGAATAAATGAATGGCACCGGAACTTACCAACAAATTTAATTAGAAATAAGAAAAGGGGGGCTATATTTCACTTTCATGTTAAAATGGAAAATATTTTACAAAATGCTGGTGCCAATGTGGCGTTTGGGAATTAAAATTAAGTTGTTTCATAAACATAACAAAATTCATTCTTCCAAAAATGCTTTCTTGGAAGTATATTGTAATGTACATTATGCATTGCAACATATTTTCTCCAATCAATTTAATTTTAATTATTGTCTGTATCTCTAACCTCCCCCCCCCCCCCCCACCAAATCAGGACAAATCAATAGTGATAAGAAGTATATTTTTCCATCATAAAAACATTTTGTGCATTTTTTATGATATACTTCAGCTTTCTATTACAGAACTTGGCAAAAACTATTCACTAATTCAGTTTTGCTCCGGAATGTTCACTACAGCACTAAACCTAGTGCAGAATCTTCCATAATCAAATCCATTGCCAGATGGCATATTTTAGCGGGTGTGATTTTGCACAGAGTATTTTTTGTGACAGTTCTTTCATAGAATCTACATTCATTTTAAACTATATTGCTAACATCATACGTGTTAGCTTTGTCCCTTCATTTGATTACAACACATTAGCTATGTTATACTTATTTTTTTTTTTTTTTTTTTTTTTTTTTTGTTCAAAGTCACAATAAATGAATTATTATTATTTATTTTTTAATTTCTGACATGTTATGAAATAGAGTTGCTAGGCAACTGTTAAAGTAAAAGAGAAAGAATATGTATGATAAAAAAAAAAAAAAAAAACTTAAAATTGAAAGTTAAAATGTTTTATATATTAAAAACAAATGCACAAAATTCCATCAAAAAATATATAAATTATGATTAAATGAATTATCAGAAAAGTATCCTTTTCTTTTCAAAGAGCAGTAAAATTTAAAAATTGTTTGGCCAAAATACCATCCTCATATAGAGCTTTTCAATGAAAAGAATTTTCGAAAGACAGGATGCTGTTTTATATAGACTTCAAAAGTATGACAACATATTGTAGAATAATTCCACTTTTAAGGTAGGTTATCCCACTAAGAAAAGCATAGAAACTGTTTGTCATAACTATATAATTGATGATATTATACTCGGGAAAGATTAAAATTGCAGTTCAGTAATCGTTATCTTTTAAAACTTTCAAATGACTAGACAGTTTAATGCAAATTTTTAACAGTGTATACTCAGTCAAAATCACCTGTCTCCTAACTGTTAAAATCTGCAGCAAACTGCCTAGTCATTTGACAGTTTTTAAAAATATCTGTTAACCTGTTACATAAGCTAGTGTTGACTCTAAGCCGCTTTAGCAGGGTACAGCGCCCGGCGGCCCTTTTAAACCCTTCCGATGCGCCCGGCATCCCTTTTTTATACTTCCTATGATCCCTGTGGTAATTCAATTGATCCCGGGAAAATATCGCGAATTCTAGGGGACTCTATCGCGACTCTAAAGAAACCAGTTCAAAATATTTTTTGTGAACAAGGTACAAGTGCGTCCTTTTTGAAAAAAAGTGCTCTTTTTTAGAATAGTGTTCCCTTTTTGAAAAATGTACCCTTTTTTAGAATAGTGTTTGTTCCTTTTTTGAAAAATGTACCCTTTTTTTCTAGAGTCAACACTATAAGCTAAAATCCTTAACGATTTAACGCACAAATAGGAAAAAAAAAAAAATCACATACGAGGTTGTTCGGGGATTCCCGAATCCCCTTCTTCAATGTGAAGGGGAAATTAAAAAAAAAAGAGATCAAAATGGATTCGAAGAATCCTTCGATTATAGCCTTGAGTACTGGCTAATGGACTGATTGAAAATTTGAAAGCAAGAGTTTATGTATCTTAAAGAAATGATGTAATTTGAAAAAACTGAAAGAAAAGAGTCACTGCGCAGGATCCCTCCACACTAGCGAGTGAAAAGGGGTGCTGGTCATATTCATTAATTAAAAAGTATGTTTATGAATATGGTAAGCTTCATAAAAGTCTAGATCCAAAACTGAATTACATTTTTGAATAATTTTCGCCTCCAGATAATTAAACTGGTGGTTGGAATACCAACAAATGTTTAGCTATTGTAGATTTCTCACATTCCTGCCTTCTAACATAATTCTGGTGTTCTTTCAACCTAATTCTAAGAGTCTGCACTCACAAAAAAAAAATTCTATAAATGACCCCCCTCCCCATATGGTATTATGGTCGTTGATTGGATCTTTGAGACTGGAGAAAGAAACTTTATTGGTTGGAAGGAAAACAACTTTGAAACTAAACCTATTCAGAATGAGAAATCTATACTGATTTTAAGAAAATAAGGTAAAACAATAACATTTTAAAAATTCTTTATTTGCGGTAACAGAATCAGTGATTGTCGAAGGTTTAGATAAAATATGGTTAACGATATTCAAGCTAAATCCACGATTCATGTCGTGACTGCCTTAATATAGTTAATTTCACTATTAAATAATTCAGAATTTGAATAAATTTTATGTGCACAGAAAATAAGTATTGAAAGTTGCAAGTTTTTGATGTGGGGGATGACTGGATCTATAATGAGAGGACAAACTTACAGCAAAAGGTTTATGGTAAACTGTCGTCGAAAACTCACAATCATTATGAATTACCAGGACATCCAGAAAAGCTAGACATTGAGTATAAATTTCAAAAGGTAAACTGGATAGATGGATCAATTGAATTTAACCAAGTACAGCGCTAATATTATGTTTAGACAAATCAAGTAAAGCAAAGGAATCAATGTAACATGTATAAAATGGAAAAATTGTATTAATTTAAATAATTTAACTTCAAAATAATACATATATCACTTAAAACTGAGATTAAAGGGTTACCCCCATAGCTAAACTCTCCAACATTTTGTAAAACTTCCCTTGAAACAAAAGTATTGAGACAAACAATTGCTGGTTAAAGAAATCAGGTTATCAATCTCATGTTGAAAATAGTGAAACTCATTCAATCTTTTTCTTAAGCAATCTAAAGCATCTTGTACAGGAACATTTGTAGAGAGATTTTACATCGAACAAAACCATAGTTTGGCCTGTTGGATTGAAGTTACGAATTCTATTGGCAAATTGAACTGAGTTTTTACATGTATAAATATTGTTAACCATGACGGGGGGGGGGGGGGGGGGGGACTGGAAATTAAATGTTTTGTAAGCCTATAGGACACAGTACCAATATTGGAAACGATATGGCGAAATGGAATTTCAAGTTTATGAATCTTAGGTAAAGCATAAACAAGCACAGTTTGCTACAGAAGGTATGAGAGAATATTTGCTTGAACCAGTAATAATGGAAGAGGAATTCACTGCAGATTTTATGTTATTAAGTTCAGAGGTAAACATAACATGTTAATAACATTAACATAAAATCTGTGGTGAATTCCCCCCCCCCCCCCATTATTACTAATTCAATACCAATACCTTCTGTAGCGAACTGTGCTCGTTTATATGCTTTATCTAAGCTTCATAAACCTGATATTCCGTTTCTAATATTGGTAGTGCATCCTATAGGCTTACAAAACATTTAGTTTCCAGGTGTCGGTAAAATGTCAGAGGGTTTAGCTATGGGTAACCCTTTAAAGCCAGTTTTAAGTGATATTTATATGCATGATTTTGAAGTTAAATTATTTAAATTAATACAATTTCCATTTTATACACGTTATGTAGATGATTCCTTTGCTTTATTTGATTTGTCTAAACATAATATTAACACTGTACTTTATTTAATTCAGTTGATCCATGTATCCAGTTTACCTCTGAAATTTTAACTCGGCAACGTCTAACTTTTCTGGATGTTCTGGTAATTCTTAATGATTGCGAGTTTTCAACAACAGTTTACCGTAAACCTTTTGCTGTAAGTTTATATCCTCATAAGTCCAGTCATCCCCCACATCAAAAACTTGCAGCTTTCAATACTCTTAGTTTCAGTGCACGTAAAGTATGTTGAAATTCCGAGTTATTTAATAGTGAAATTAACTATATTAAGGCAGTTGCCATCGATCATGGATTTAGCTTAAATATCATTAACCGTATTTGATCTAAACCTCCGACAATCGCCGATTCTGTTCAAGCAAATGAAGAATTTAAAAATGTTTTTGTCTTACCTTATTTTCCTAAAATCGGTACACAAATTTCTCGTATTCTCAATAGGTTTAGTTTCAAAGCTTTGTTTTCTTTCCAACCAATAAAGTTTATTTCTCCAGTCTCAAAGATCCAATCGACGACCGTAATAACTAGTGGCATTTGCAGAATTTTTTTGCGAATACTACCTCTCTTATAGTGGGCAGACAAAGCGTGCTCTTAGAATTAGGCTGAAAGAACACCAGAATTATGTTAGAAATCTATAATAGCTAAACATTGTTGGAATTCCAACCACCAGTTTAATTATCCAGAGGCTAAAATTATTCAAAAATGCAACTCAGTTTTGGATCTAGACTTTTACAAAGCTTACCATATTCATAACATACTTCTTACAACGATCCACGTAATTGGATCATTTTACCCGGCAACATGGCCGTCTATTTTAGGTCATATATCTGGATAACGCCGAGAAACATAACAAACTTAGCAAGTGTAATTCACATCTAAAAACATACTCCATTTAATTTTTTGTGTCGATACGACAAATAATTTGGACACTATCGTGTTAACAATAAGTGGTAAATGACATCCTATGTGTAAAAAGCTATTTTTCTTTAATGAAAAATTTTACCTCTCCAATTTTTTTTTCTGTTTAAAGTATACATATGGAGCAATGTTTTTAGCAAGTTTTAAAAAAATTTATGATGGGCCATTTTTTTTATGGCCCATTACAGTAAGCCAATTTCGAAACTATCGTGATTTTTTTTTTGTCATTTGTGCGTTAAATCGTTACGAAGTTTAGCTTATGCATTAAAATGCGCACAAAGGGTTTGATTTATACTTATGTTACTTGACCATATTATGAAGCATATTTAAGAATATTGTTGTCAAGTAATCTTTCCTTAAAAACAGTCTTTTGAATAGACAGATTGTTGCAACTTAGTAATGTCAAGACTCTTAGAATCTACATAAAACTTTATGATTTTAACAGTATGCCATATTCACTACCTTTTACTTCTACATGTAAAAAGACTAGACTCCTCATTGTTTATTTACAGATTTCAGTTTGGTATGTAGAAAGAAAACTTTTTGCAAATGTACATCATTGAAAAGTACCCATTGACTAATAATTTAAGTAAAAAAAAAAAAATCCCCCTCAATCAACTGCCCTGGGTTTTCTACTGAACCAATATTAATCAACAGCTGCTCATTTGTAGATGAGCCAATAACTAGCAGTTTTTCAAGATACTATTCAAAGATTTTTATATTTTATTTATAACAGTTCTTTTTTTCAAAACTATGACAAACTACTGGCATAGCAGCAGAGAAAAAAAAATTCAAGCATCCTATAACTGAAATGATTTTTATTTTCTTAAAGATCTTTTAAAAACAAGAAACTGCGGTATTGGCCTACCATCTCTTCAAACTGACATTTTAAAAATGTCTCTCCACAAGGAGTTGTTCCAGCAACGTTTCAATTGCTAATGAACGACCCATCTAGGTTTTTAAGGCCAAAAACTAATTTCTGTAATTGTATTTTTTGACCGAGAACAAAAAAGTACAAATTTTTAGAAAAAGTAATTTATACTACATATATAGAATTGTTAATTATACATATGACCCAAATTGGCTCTGTGCTTCTGTTCAAATCTTTATTTTCATATAAAAATGAAATTAATCTACGACAGAACCCGGTAGTCTGTCCCGAATAGTCCAAATGTCTGCGACAGATACTTCAAGGGCAAAAAATAATCTGCAGGTAAAATATTTTTACAAGTGAAGTGTTAATTAATCAAACAGTAGCGTTTTTAGGCATTCTATAAATTTTTATTAATAATGATCTTAACTTTTTGTATTAACTTATAAAGAGCTAAACATAATATGAAGCAAAATAAAAGGTTCAATGAAAAAGAATCTGCCAGAGAGCAAATTAAATCTGCGACGTCCGTTTCCCATCTCGAACTTTCTGCTACTGGGCGACAGAATAATTTTCTAATTATACGAATTTCATCCAATTAAAAAAATGTTAAGTATATATACACCTCTATCTTTTATAATGATTTTTGTAAATGATCATCTATCAGTTATACTAGAACTTTTTCAAAGCATATTTGGAACACTTCTGAGATTTCACAAAAATAAAATAAAAATAAATTAAGTCTGCAGCTTTTAATGAACATGTGGAAGTGTCTTCAAAGTAGGGTGTAAAAAATCATGATTTTTTTAGTTAAATCAATTTTTTCTCCTCCCTATCTACCAAGAATTAAGCATTTCAAAAATGAATAATCCTCCAATTACTAATATAATCTATTTTTTTTGCTTTAATAAAATTTTAAATTATGTAATTATAGAAATTACAAAAAACTGCAAATTAAAATTTCTTTAGTAACATACAACATTATGTGCATTAATATTTTGTAATAATTATGTAAACCAATATTAAATACTGCTTATATTTTAAAGTTATTGATAAATTGCATTTAATTTTAAATTGATACAGATTAAATTTTGTAATTATTAAACAACTGTTTATTTAAGAACACAATCTACATTTTTGGAAAAGTGATTGAAAAAAGGTGATAAATACTAGTTTGATAAATTCATAAAGCAGCCAGTAATTTTACACAGATTCTAAAGCATATGTATATCAAATTGATCAAAAATTGTTGCAATGGATACAGCAAACTTCCACATAATTTATAAATAGATTACAAAAATTGTATTTTTGAAATTTAAATCAGATTTTTCCCCCAACATTACAATATTTTAATAGCTACTAAATACTATAATGTTTTGAAGTTATTTAGTTAGATTTTTTTAAAAATGTATAATACTCCTTTTTACACAGTTTAATATTGTTATAATTAACAATAACAAATATTACATTTTTTACAAGTGATTTAGTGATAATTTTCACTATTGATTATAATGCTTTTTCATACTATTTAAAAAAATCAGAAATGCGATTTTATCAGATTTAAATCGATTAAAATTGACACTATTGCTATGTTTATTGTATATAAAAGAATGAATAACTTGATTATTAATCTGGGAGAACTCACTGCATGAGATTTTCTGTCACAGTCTTACTTTTTTAAGACTTATTTAAATCATTTTTCATTTTAATTAAAATTTCAGAATGTTTTAAAATTATTTTACCTATTTTGTGAATAAAAGTACTAAGCTAACCAAAAAAAGTTGATATTATATGAATGCAGGGTTCGTTGATATATATCAATGGATATATATCATGATATATATCCGATATTTATTTTTAAAATATCATGATTTTTGATATTTTCAATTTCTTTACATTTATTTTCAAAATATCAAGATGTTTCATAGATTATATATTGATATTTATTTTCAAAATATCACCGTGCAAGGTAATTTTGATATTTTTCATATTCAAACCAAGTGTAAATGAAATTTTCACCTGTTATTGACTGTGTCATTCTGTAGATAATGAACTTTTGCCTCTGGCAGTGACTTTTTTAGAAAAGAAGAAAACAAATCTTTTCCAAGCTTCAAACTTTTCGTTTCAAACTTTTATTTTTAAACATAGAAATAATTATATTAGACAGTCAATTCAGAACAGACATTGAAAGTAAAAATGTAATTTTGATAATCATATATATACAGCCAGGGTTCGTTGATATATATCAATGGATATATATCCAATATTTATTTTCAAAATATCAAGATCTTTGATATTTTCATATTACTTGATATTTATTTTCAATATATCAAGATGTTTCATATTTTCTGCATTTGATATTTATTTTCAAAATATGAATGTGCGCAAGATATTTGATATTTTCAGTCGTAATTTGTAATATTTCAGAGTAAATGAAATAAATTTTTAACTGTTATTGACTGTGAATCTGTAGATAAAGAACTTTCTTCTGGATGTGACTTTTTTAGCCAAAAAGAAAAATATATTTTTCAAACTTTAGATTTAAAGCATTTTTTTTTTTTATGTTGAACTAATAATTATGTGGGACATAATTCAGAACAACCATTGAAAGATAAACTGACTAATTTAAATAAGCAATTATATACAGCTTCATTAGAAAATAATCCCTTTTTTCAAGTTTTGGTTCAGTTGAGTTTGAACTATACAGCATGTTAGGAAATATGAAATAAAACATTTTATACTTACATTTATATTAAAATTTTTCAATTAAAAAAACTTTTTTTGTATTTAAAATTGTTTTGAAAATATCTGATTTTTTTTATACTTTGTCTTGATACTCCTATAATCAGTTGATAATCTGATAATCCTATAGTTAGTTCTTTTATAAGTGTATAAATCAAATTGTTACTGTTTTCAATTTATTTCATCTTCAATTTAATTCCAAGTGTAAAAAAAAAAAAAAAAAAAAAAAAAAAAAAATGTATTTTTATATTATTCTTTGATTACGTTTTCATGTTAAGTACAATACAGCGTTCGAAATCCTTGGTGGTCCGAGACCACCAAAAATGCAATCGGACCACTAATTTGAAAAATTTAGTGGTCTGCAGGACCAGTAACTTTTTCCTCCTCTCCCACAGGGAAACTTAAATTTCCCCGCCCCCTAGAAAACCGCAACCAAACACAAATCACACAATAAATAAAAATTGCATTAAACCTTAGTCATTTGAAATAAATAATCAAATAAAATGTCTAATTAATAATTTTATAGTTTTTCGTTATGTATAGTGTTTATTTAATTTTTAGTAAATTATAATTTTACATTTTACTATGCTGAAAATTTTGGATGACTGTAAAGGAAGTTTGGTTTATATTCTAAGAGGGGGGGGAGGTCACTCAAGGGTTAAAGGGACTTAATAGAATTTTATGTAGTGGGCAAGTGATGATGACTACGGACCAGTAAATTCTCATGCTTACTGGTCCTTGGGCCCAGTGACTTTTTTTTTTATCAATTCTACTGCTGCAATATATTTTAGTTTCTAATCTATATTATGCTCGAAAACATTTATTATCAGCGGTAAGTTGGCTGCTTTGAAAATATCTGATATCAAAATATCGGATATTTTTGATATTTTCGAAAATATGATATTTACGAACCCTGTAGTAAAAGAAAAGCAATAGGGCATTCTCACTAGAGAGTTCTCCCAGGTTAAAAAGTAAATTATGACATTGTAAGTTAGATTTAAATATGATTTTTAAATTAAATGCTTTTTATGTTTGTTAGATAAAAACTATGGATTGACCGAAGCAGCAATTTTGCTGAATACCGAAGCTTCGGTTAATGTGTATACCGAAGCAATCGAATACTTAAAATTTCTTAATACACATTTTTGCATATATTGGCTTTTTTAATACACTAAATTAAATTCTTAATTTAATTCAGTTACATTTTTATTCTTAAATCTAATTACACAAAAAAATTTAATGACTTATTTCCAATTTCCATTCACAAATTCATTAATACATCACTTCATTATTTTATCCCGAGTCAATACCCAAAATAACCTACATGCCTGTATTAAACTATCAGGCTATTATTAAGGATAAGGATTGTCAGAAAAACAAAAGATCATTCAAATGAAAAAAAAAACCAATTTTGTCATTAAGCTGACTTGCTGATTGTCCAATTATAAACATATTGAATACGAATGTTCTCCAATACTAAAGGTATAACAATTTGTACATTTAACTATTTTCTATCAAATTATTGATACATATTTTGGTTAATACTTTAACATTGTGGTGATGAAGATAAATTTGACAGATTTTAATTTAATGGTTACAAAAGCTATAGGATAGGCATAGGGATATACTTATTTGATGTGTGTATTTTCTTTAACATACATCTTAGATATACAGAAATGAGCTGACATACTTATTTTAAATTTACATTAAAGAAAATACACATTAAATAAATTTAAGAAAACTAATGTAGAAATAATTAAAATTAAATAAGGGTAAGATGCCTATCTTCCTTAGTTTTTTTTTTCTCGATCGTAGACAGTTCTTTTCATTTGACCCCTATGTAGACTATTTTAAGAAGGAAAAAGTTTATTAAAAGTGGCCTTTGACTTGTTTTTTGTAGTGCAGCTGAACTCATGCACATAATATTGAAACTTTGTTTAGTCCATTCTACTTCTAAATAAAAGAGAATTCTGTTTCTAAGAAAATATTTATCTGCAATTATTCAGCCGAAGCCGAATATTTGGTTTACATGCCGAATCGATTATTCGGTCAATCCCTAATAACCATGCTTTTTTACAAACTTACTGTGCTTAAAAATTTCACAATACTCTGGAATTATGCTTAGAAACAATTATTTAAAGCTTTGTTTTGTGTATTCATAAGTCAATACCTGTAGAAACTTTCCAAGTTACGTTCATCTTAGATTTGAATACTTGTGTCATTTTAAAACATTTAGAAAATTTTATTTTAATCAGATTCTTTTTTTAAAATCACTTTATTGAAATCATGATTTAAATCATTGACACCTTACTTCAAAGTTTAGTTTTAGTTATATGTATTACTAGCTTTATAATTTGCACCCATGTCTTGAGTCAGTCATGACATAATTGTAAACAGCAAAGTTCACATCAATATAGTTATTTGAGCAGATACAGCTCAAACCAATGAGCGATATGGAAAAATTCCAAAGGAAGAAATGAGATTTTTTAAATAAATACTTTTGGTCTGAATTTTTGGATAGCATTTTTGCCAAAATTAAGATTTTGGGCCGAAAACGAATTTTTGGTCAATCTCTAAAAATTTCATTTTTAAAAAGACAAACTGAAAATATACCTTTTCATAAAACAAAAAAAATTAGTATGATTGTGCAGAAATGCAGTGCATTGGCTCATTCATTGTTCATTCGACCAAAACAGATCGAGTGCTTTAAAGCAACCTTTCGCTCCCTACATTTCCAAGATAAAAAGGTTCCAATTGCAGCAAACCACAATTTCTTTTAGTGAAAAGGTCATGTTTGAGAGAAAACCCATTTCTTTCATAAAATTTATATGGATGTGTCGAGATTTCACAATTTTTCATTTCCTTTCTATTTAATTTTGAGGTCATAGGGCCTTAAACTTATACTGCCAAAATAAAATTCAGTGGAAAAAGTAATTTTGAAGAGTATCTTTCAGTTTTATGAATGAAAATGCATGTTTATCGCAGCAATTTTTCATTGGTAAAGGCATTTAGTCATTTTGCATTTAATATTGTTAATTTCTGAAAGAAGCGAAATACTTCAGCGTGTGAAAATATATTTAACAATGAGAGTATTTTCATTAAAAAACCAATTTTTTTCGACAAATGACAAAATTTAACTATATTCTGCTGGATGAAATTTTAGATTTTAATATTTTTAAATTTGTGCAGTAGTTACCAATTTTTATAAATTCAATTTTGAAAATACTTTGAATTATAGGTGAAAATTAACGGTCGCCACTCGCCACGTGGCGATTAAAGTTGTAAAAGTGGCGATTAAAAAATCGGCCATCGATCGCCACCCTAGTCGCCACTCGCCAAGTGGCGATAAAAAATCTGTTATTGATCGCCAACTTAAATATAGCTTTTTTCACAGAAATATGCATCTCTACTTTGGTTACATCTAATTAGAAAGCTGGTTAATTCTTTTTTCTACTGGATGCAAGCAGATTACAATGATTTAGCTGTATTTTCAATATTTCGGCTTTTCGCCATTGCTCTTCAGTTGGATTATTTTTTCAAGAAATACAGTTTTATTCTGCAAAATATATTCATCAGCTTTGATTCCACATGCATTTCAAATAATTTATTCTTTTTTTTTTTTTTTTTTTACTGGATGCAAGCGGATTTTAAGAACATTGCAGTATTTTCAATATTTCAACTCCTGCCACATGCTCACCAGTTAGATTATTTTTCTTCAGGTAATACTGTTTAATCCTGCGGAACACACGCATCAGCTTAGGTTTCAACTGTATATATGTGTGTAGTATAACACATTTACTTATTAAATAAAATCCAAATAACATTTATTTGTGCTTTAATTGATCATTTTTTTTTATTGCATACACCTAACTGTTGGAATTTTGATTTAGTTATTTTTTATATAAAGTAAGTAATAGTAATTTAATTGATTATAGTGTATATGAACATATACAAATAATCTAAAAATATATTCTAAAAAAAATAATATAACAGATTCTGTGGTTTTAAAGTAATTTTGACTGCTTCCCTATTCTCATCATGAATAGTTGGCTGGTATAAAACTGATTTATAGAAAAATATGTATATGGGTTGTTCTCTACAATACTTGCAAATTTGGCCAGCAGTCTGACTTGAATGATGCATATGTAAATTTTCATAAAAATTAGATAAATGGTAAGAAATCAGTCAATTATTGAAAATTTTAATAGCAACAGAAATTGTTTTAAAAATTTGACTTAACAAAAAAAATAAAATAAAAATTTGTGGAAAAAATAAAATAAAAAATGTGAGGGAATGACAAGTGAGGGAATGATGAAATAAGACATTTTTACTAGTTGTAGGGGAAAAATGCAAAATTATGAAGAAATCCAAACTGTTTCCTTTAAGAGAAACACTTAATATATAATGTATGATAAAATTAAAATTTTTGATATTTACAAAAAAATTAATATTCTGTGTGAGGGAATGACTGCTAATAAAAACGCTTCCGGATATACTGACTAAAAAAAAATTCTGTAAAATTAACAAAATCTTACATCACCAATTTATGTTGCTGGACTGACAAGTGCTCAGAATAGCTTCTTCTCTGTGAAGGATGCTAGACTGCTACTGCTCATTAGTGGTAGATATTTGAGATAATAGCAATGTGTGAGGGAATGATGGTCTAACATGGGGAAACATATAATTGATTGAGTAGACTATATAATAATAGTAAAAATTAATATTTTTATTATTTTTTGTAATGTATCAAATAAGAACTTTATTTTGCTTAGGGTATTTTTAATTATTTTTATTTCTGGATGGAAAGAAATAGGCAATAAAATATGGTAGTACAGGTGGGGGAAAGGTGAGGGAATGATGTTTGCATGATATATATTATATTTTTAAATACTAAATTTATTTATTTTTAAATTTTACTTTCTGCCCCTAATAAACTATGTTTAGATCTTCTAATAAAAATAAAAATAAATAAAAATGTAATAAAATTAAGAGCATTTATATGGCTGGGAAGCACTTTTTGCACTATTGCAGAGAATAACCCATATATACACAACGATTATAGTTTATGTAGATGTCAAGAAAGTTTGAAACATTATAGTGGCCACTAACTTTAAAAAGTGGCCACTAATGAAACTGAGTCTACCGGCCACTGGCTACTAACTCCATTTCCCAGTTTTCACCTATACTTTGAATATAATCTGCAAGTAGAGTTGCATTTTTTTTTTTTTTTTTGGGGGGGGGGGGGGGGTGTAAGGTACAAGTAAGAGTTTGGTACCCAATAATGGGAATTATGGTAGTATAAAAATACCTCTTCATCCAAAAGCAAAAATCTTGCCTTCATACGAAAGCAGAATATTTAAATTTCCGCTTTAAGATACATATTTTAATTATATCCTTAATTTTACAAGTTTTGTTGTTTATACTAAATTGTTTTATCTAAAATTTAGTCAATTTAGCAATTCAAGATTTTTATGCAAAATATTTTTAAAGAAATAAAAAAAAAAAAAAAAAAAAGAGTTGCAAATTTAAAAATTTAAGTATATACATGAAAATTTTAATTTGCAGAAAAACTGAATAGGAAAATAAAATTTTAAAAGTAAACTAAAAAAGGAGTTTCCTCTAGAGCCGTACCGAGTACTCTGTGAAATTTTGGCAGAGTACTCGGCCAAGGCCGAGTAGTTGTAAGAATTCCATTTTTTAAGCATATGAATTTAAAACTGATCTGTAAAAAGTTATTCGAATATCAATGTATAATATATGCAATAATTCATAATACTATTTACTCTGTATTTAATAATATGTCTACAAAATATAGAAAAAGTTAAGAACAAAAACCCTGATAAAATAATTCCAGATTAAAATTTAGTTTCACATTTATACAAATAAGTTCATTTCAAATTAAGAAAACAGAAAAGACATTTTGGATAAAGAAACTGAAAATACAATTTATGTAATAAAAAAAATTAATAATTAAATTTATTATATTTCAAATTATGGTGCAAAAACACCAAACGTTGTACATTATCAGTAGACAGAGCATTTCTTTTACTACTATAAATTTGGCCTGCCTCTGAAAATATACGTTCAGAATAAACAGTGGTTGAAGGTGCACAAGAATTTTTTTGCAAGGTTGCACATAATCGGAAGCTTCGAAACAAGGAATCTAAAAATCATAAAAATTTTCAGAGGAAAAAAATTACTGTATTGAGTTCAAAGACTGAAACCTTATTCCTTTTACGAATGTCAAAAGATGGCTGCGAAACACGAAAACCAACCAACGAACCTCCAGATTAATTTAAATTTTGTGGGCTACGATTTCTCATTTTCAAAAGTTGGCAGGTCTGGTTTTACACAAGTCTTCTGTTAAGAAAGCCAGTAACGCTTTTTGTACCTCTTTATTTTCTCTTTTATTTTTAATCAAAAGAAAATAAGATAGTTACAAATAAATATGAAATGTTTTGCATTATTCAATGAATTGTTACAGTAAACATTTTTATTTTATAGATTTCAGGTATCTGAATAAATTGGAGGGTTGAAGAATGTTTTTAATTTTATATTTGTTAATAATTGTACTTGTTATGTGTCAATTCTTTTTTTGCTACTGTTTTAAAGCTACTGATTTGAATTGTCAAAAATTGTCTTTAAAGAGGTGCACAAATAAATTTTAAATTTAATTAGTTATATATACTGTATATGTACACACATATGTACACCTAAGCTCACATTATGTGCACATCAGCGTTTTTTTTTTTTTCCTTATTACACAACTACTCTGTACTCGGCCAAAGTACTACTCGGTACACCACTAGTTTCCTCGTTAAATTTTAGATTACAAAATGTAGTGACAATGAAAGATAAAATATTTAAATGTATGCAGAACACTAAAAGAATCCAGGCAAATAAACTTGGAAGCTTGGTAAATAACAGAACATGGATTTTAAAAATAAAATTCAAACTTATGCAAAACAAAAAGAATACTCTTAATTTACTCTATAAACATGTTTTTTTAAGAAACATTTAGCTTTAACTTTATTCAAAATAGATGTTCATTAAACCTACTAATAGCGATGAATTTAGAAGTGGGGAGCAGGAAAGAACATCTTATTCCCTGGAAGATCCGAAGTTTTATGCTACCTTTTTTAAAGTAGTCAAAAACTCAAAAATATATGCCATTGGTTCCCGAAACTTCTGAAATCCTACCTGGAGGAAAATGAACACTGAATACTGTGATCTAATAAATTGATATTCCTATACATACAGGAAGTAAATATTTCAAGAAAATCTATGCAGTTTAGAAGTTTAAAATTCATCTAACTCAATCTACAAATATCAAAATGGCAAACATACTTTATGTAATTCATGCAGAAATAAATACATAAATTAACAAAAACAGATTTTAATGACAGTATACAAACAAAGTGATTTTTCATAAAAATAACTTAATACAAACTTGCACGGCAAGACATGTGATTTGTTTCAATGTTTGTTAACCAAACACTGCTTGGAAAACTAATTGGAAATGCTTAAATATGCACATAAGATTTTTCTACAGCCACAGTATATAAATATTAAAAATCCATGATCTAGAGTGAAGATGAATATTTTTACAAGTTTAAAGAAATTGTGAAACCTACTATAATTTTAATTGCTCTCATAGTTCATCATGATCTGTTTCATCAGTGTTTTCATTTTCATCATCATCTGCAGATTCAGATTTCTGTTCATCTTCATCTTCTGGAATTTCTGGCTCTTCTTCAACCTGAGCATCTTCAGGTATACCTAGGGTTTTCCTTAGAAGTACTTCAACTCTAGATGCAAAATTAGATGTATCTCTTAACATGAAACCTGATCTCAGAGTAGCAGTTTCAAACATAATATTGGCCATGTTGCGAGCAGTTTCATCAGATTTGTCAGACTGTACCCTTCGCAAAAGTTCTTTGATCAGAGGATGTCTGGGATTAATTTCCAAACTCTTCTTTTGACTTAAGTAGTATTCACGAGTAGAATCTTGCATTTTACTATGTGCATTACTAATGGCTAGTCTTTCCATATTGCCAGTCCAACCAAACTGACTAGCAACTAAAGCACAAGGAGATGAATGCAGCCTTTGGGAAAGTTGGACTTTAGTAATTTTATCTTTTAATGCATCATCTTCTAACCATTTAGTTAAAGGCTCATATTCCTTGTTCAGGGCTTCTAGTACTTCTTTTCCCTTTTCTCCTTCATCCAGTTTCAGCCCATCTTTAGCTACATTTTGGAATTTCTTGCCTTCAAATTCTGGTAATGCTGACACTGCATATTCATCTACAGGTTCAGTAAGATAGAGTACTTCATATTCTTTTTTTAGAAGTCTTTCAACAAAAGGAGATTTCTCAACTTCATCAATAGAAGCACCTGCAATATAATATATATGTTCTTGTTTCTCTTTCATTCTTTCCACATATTCTGCTAAAGAGGTAAAATTCTTGGAGTCAAAAGATGAATAAAATCTAAGTAGTTTTGCCAATCTTGTACGATTACTCGGGTCTTCAATAACACCTAACTTAATGTTAGTGCTGTATTCTTTCCAAAACTTTTCATAGTCTTCTTTTGGTATCTTTTTGATCATATCTAAAGTTTTCCTGACCAACTTTTTCTTTATTACTTTCAAAAGTTTGTGCTGCTGTAATGTTTCACGGGAGACATTGAGTGGTAAGTCATCTGAATCAACTACTCCTCTAATGAAGCTTAAGTAATTAGGCATCATATCCTGGAAGTCATCAGTAATAAAAACTCTGCGTACATACAATTTAATATGATCAACTTTAGCACCATATCTGTTGAATGATTCTGATGGCTGAACACTTGGTATAAAAAGAAGAGATTTGAAAGTTACTTCACCCTCAGCAATAAAATGAGTTTTTGCTAATGGATTGGTAGAGTCCTTAGTAATTGATTTATAAAATTCATTGTATTCATCTTCTGAAATTTCTGCTGGTTTTCTAGTCCAAATTGGTTTAGCAACATTAATAAGTTCCCAATCCCAGATTGTTTTTTCAACTTTTTTGGTCTTTGGTTTATCTTCCTTTTCTTCTTCTATCTTAGCATCTTCTTCCTCATCAGTTGTTGAATCTGGCTTTTCAGTTTCTTCTTCAATAGGCTCTTCAACAGTTTCAGTTTTGCTGGACCAAAGGTAAATGGGGAAGTTGATAAACTGGCTATATTTTTTAATCAAATTACGCAATGTGTCTTCCTCCAAGAAGTCCCGAGCCTCTTCTTTTAAGTATAGACTAACAGTTGTACCACGTAATAATGTATCTCCTCTTGGATCCTCAATAATGTTGAAAGAATCTGCATCAGATTCCCAGATATATTGTTTGTCTTCATTGTGCTTGCTGGTAACAACTACTCTATCAGCTACAAGGAATGAAGAATAGAAACCTACACCAAATTGTCCAATCATATCACTGAGTTCTGCAGTACTTTGAGTTTCAGATACTTTTTGCAAGAAGTCTGATGTACCAGATTTTGCTATTGTACCCAAGTTGGTAACAAGTTCAGCTTTCGTCATACCAATACCAGTATCGGTGATATGAAGCACATTGTTGTCTTTATCACTTTTAATACGAATTACCAGTTTTTCCGTAGCAGAGAGAGCAGACTTGTCTGTTAGAGACAACACTCTAATTTTGTCTAAAGCATCGGATGCATTAGATATAAGTTCTCTCAGGAAAATTTCTTTGTTGCGATACAAAGAATTAATAATCAGTTTCATCATACGATTCACTTCTGCTTGGAAGTGAAACTTTTCCGCTCTTTCTCGTAGTTCTTTTATCTGGGCAACATTAAGTTCATCAATTTTAATGGCTTCTTCTTCACGTTGTACAACTTCATCGTCGGTTCTGGAACCTTCTCTGCTACTTCCCAAGTCATTTTCGACTACAGGTTCGTCGATTTCATCTTCTGCTTGACAAACACCCATATACAAAAATACTACCAGCACGTAAAACGCAAGCCACCTCATTTTCTGGACTCTTTAAACATACCACCAGAAACAAAAAAGTTAAAGCACCGGCGACACCGGCTGTCAGTGTTTTTGAATGAAATAATACTGACGTGTGCTTGTGCTTACGCTAAACGTGGTCTGCTACTATTGGTTAATAAGAGAACTAATAAAGTTGAGAAGCAAGAAGCTGACGATAGCAGTTTGTTTGTAATCGAAACCTCTAATCATAATCGAAAATTATACTGCATGTAAAAAATTAAATAATGCTCACATATTAATCTAGTTATAAGACATAAAAGCATATCTGTCGATATAATAGCAGATTTATTCACTTACGAGGATTTCGTCATACATAAACTGATGACGGGAAAAGCTTAAAATTGAGATCGAAGGCACCTCAATTTTGAAACTAAAGAGATGGCATGTTATTATTTTACAAATATATATTGTTAATTTGTATTTTTTTTTTTTTTTTAGTTTAAAAATTTTACCTGGAACCGAGATAAATCGTACAGTATTGGATTATTACGCATGCGCATAGTGACGTTGCTTGTTTGGGGAGGAATCAGCAGACGAATTCATTGTTTATTTCTTTCGGTGTCTGTAGTTTGTTAATGTATCGTATTGTTTTTACGATATGAAAATAAAGCTACTCTATAATACTCTGCTATACTGCTACTATTCAAATAAATTTATTCAGTATTTCGTTTTATCTTGCGAGGAATTATTTGACTACGGCAACTTTACTCCGCGAAACATATTGCTGCAATCAAACTTCAATCAATTCTTTTGATTGGAATATACTTGGGCAAATCTGACGCGTTTTCATTTTACTTCAGATGCCTTACTACATACTCACTCGGGCTTAGATGTATTATTATCCCGGGGTCCACCATCTTGGATTTTTTTCTTGCATGAAAACTTTTTTTTCACCAAGTAGTAATGTCGCCAATGGTTAAATATTGTTCATAGGTTAATATAATATTGAAAAAAAAAAAAGGAATATAATGATTATAACTATTAATAAAAAAATAATTTTTACTTCAAGCCAAGATAAAAAACTCCAAGATGGCGGACCCCGGGGTTATAACACATCTGTTCCCTTTTTTTTTTTTTTGGTAACATGTCTATTTTCTCGTCAACCATTTACTATTAAAAATAACTGTCGCCAAACAATGGAATTTAATACCAAAAATGCATTAATGTGACCCTTAGACATGACCTCTCATTCGGTACACGCTCACTAATTTTGGCCAATAACCGTGGCCGAATGAATGCTTCCCAACTAAACTACAGAAGGTTGTTCTGAAGTCGGAAGTATAAAAATAAAAAAATACTAAGCCAGTCGTGATTGCCATATAAAAGTAGCAGAGTAAAGCTGTTCACAATCAGAATTTTCAGTTTATTACGGAAGTTTGGAAGGAACAGATTGCTCTTTATTTAGTGAAAAAATGTAATAGATATTAACATATAGGGTAGTAACAGTAATAGGCACCCTTAAGGAATTTCTTTAAAAACTGTTTTTTAATTAATAGTTCCAGTTTTTTCAATATTATATTAATCTATCAACAATATTTAACCATTGTGATAGTCTCATTTCCAAATATTAATCAAAATTTTATTTTAAAAAGCAGAAATATAGCAAAACATCCAAAATTCCAGTAATGGGCAGTGGGCACCGTCTGTTCCAGTACTGAACACTCTCCGTTCCAGTAATGGACACTACACAAAAAGTAACAGATAAAATTGTTTAATGACTATTTAGAACCAGAATTTAACTGTAGCATACTAATGAAACAAAATAGTTATTTTCAAATAAATTTAACAATTAGAATATCAATAGTTAATAAAATATTTGTAAGAATAATTCACTGTTTAAATTAATTATTGTAATTATCACAAGATCGATATTTTAATTATTTTAGATGGATGATTTAAAATACTAAATGTCAGGGAATTAGTTATCAAATTATTGAGACAGTGAGGGGTTTAGATCGGTAACAAAAAAAAAAAAAAAAAAAAAAATGCAATTTAGCAAATTACAACGACCATTTGGAAAATGATTTGGTACTTTTCGGTTAGCCAGGCGCCAGTGTTATGTATACATATATATACATATGGGTTGTTCTCTACAATACTTGCAAATTTGGCCAGGCAGTCTGACTTGAATGATACATAAATTTTCATAAAAATTAGATAAATGGTAAGAAATTAGTCAATTATTGAAGATTTTAATAGCAGCAGAAATAGTTTTAAAAATTTGATTAAAAAAAAAAATAAATAAAAAATGTGTGGGAATGATGAAATAAGACATTTTTACTAGTTGTAAGGAAAAATGCAAAATTATAAAGAAATCCAAACTATTTCCATTAAGAGGAATACTTAATAATAATGTATGATAAAATTAAAATTTTTGATATTTGAAAAAAAATGAGTATGCTGTGTGAGGGAATGACTGCTAATAAAAACACTTCCAGATATATTGACTGAAATTTTTTTTTTTGAAAATTAACAAAATCTTACACCACCAATTTATGTTGCTGGACTGACAAGTGCTCAAAATGGCTTCTTCTCTGTGAAGGATGCTAGACTGCTACTGCTCTTTAGTGGTAGATATTTGAGATAATAGCAATGTGTGAGGGAATGATGGTCTAACATGGAGAAACATATAATTGATTGAGTAGACTATATAATAATTGTAAAAATTAATATTTTCATTATTTTTTGTAATGTACCAAATAAGAACTTTATTTTGCTTACGGTATTTTTAATTATTTTTATTTCTGGATGGAAAGAAATAGGCAATAAAATATGATAGTAAAGGTGGGGGAATGATGTTTGCATGATATATATTACATTTTTAAATACTAAATTTATTTATTTTTAAATTTTACTTTTTGTGTCTAATAAACTATGTTTAGATCTTCTAATAAAAATAAATAAAAATGTAATGAAATTAAGACAATTTATGAGACTGGGCACTATGGTTGACTTTTTGCACTATTGTAGAGAATAACCCATATGTATATGTATACATATATGTGAATATGTATGTATATACAGTCAACTCTGTGAAATCCGCAATTATCTATTTGCACTACACATTGGAATGTAAACAATGAAAATTGTCATTAACAGTTAAACACATACAGTTAAATTTGGTATATATTTTTTCATTTATCAATTTTCCAGTGAATAACTATTTAAATATAAATTTTTAAATTTTCTTGAGTAACAAAATTTTATCTTGGATCAAGAAGTAATGAGTGTTCATAGACTATAGAAAAAGAACTATTGACAACAAACCAAAACTGAAACATTGTGTTGTGTCAATGTTTAAAATAATGAAAAATCAGTAAAATATGTATTGTATGTAATTTAAATTTTCTTTAATCTTAGTTATTACATATATTAAATCAATGTGCATTATGTTTTTCTTTTCCATTGTAATTGTAATTTTTGTGCAGTTGTACCTAATTTATAGTCAGACTTTAAAAATAAAATGTAAACAAAGGGCTATATCCCGCATACTCCCTGCATCTATAATCCGCAAAACTCTCAGTCCCTAAGTGTGCGGATTTCACAGAGTTGACTGTATGTGTATATGTACAATATATGCATACATATATGTGTATAAACATATATATATATGCATACATAACACTGGCACCTGGCTAACTGAAAAGTACCAATGATTTTTTCAAAGACTAAAATTTAAGACATAAAAAAACGCACAGAGTTGATCATACATTACGTACGCCATGAATTACATTTTTCGGTACTGTAAATTTTTAAACTTCTACGGAGCTGGTCATTCATTGCGTACGCCATGGATTAAACATTAATATTCCTGGACCAATTTTAAATGAAATTTCATTCTTAAACTTCTGAACATCCCGCAATATTACTTTTTACACCCTCGTATAGAGAGAAAAAATGTTCTTTTAAATGCAATTTGTTTGAAAGCTGTATCTCAATTTGTTTCCGATTTATTAATTTTTTTTGTAGTTTTTATTACTTTTTTGTCATAGTGGTAACAGAAGTGTCCATCTCTGTTGAAAAGGGAAAATACAGATTACTGTAGAGACCAATCAGAAAACGAATAAAATGCGGATTCAACCAATAAAATGCTTCAGATATGTTTTTGATTTCCTACCCTGATCGAGGACAATAACCATTTTTCCAAATGGTTAAAAAATGGGTAAGTCTCATCACAGATCGCACAGAGGATTTCTTTTAATATTCCTTTCAAAACACTTTATCATTTCGCAACCAGGAGGCGCACTCTAAACAAATCCTTATCTGACCGAAATTCCGTTTTACAACCTATCCGTAGATTATGTTAGTCAAAGTGATCGGGTCCATAGCACCCGAGATAGGTAGGCGTCCCCTGGCGGTAAAAAGGGAACTAAAATATGTAAGGCTATGGTGCATAATATAGGGCTGTGCAATGATATATCACGTGAGGGGTGTCGGTAAAAAGAAAAGTGCCCCCAGTGTGAAAAGGGGAGATGTTAGAAAAATTGCTTAAAATACACAAGTTAGAACCTGGAGGGGTAAATAATATAAGACTTTTTGAAAATTTTATGATTTTTCATGTGATCGCAAGTGTCCTGCTATAAGTATGCATAATTTCAAGTCTCCAACTTAATTAGGGGCTCAGTTAGAAAAAAAATGCTTAAAATACATAAGTTAGAGCCCAGAGGGGTAAATATAAGACTTTTTCAAAATTTTATGATTTGTCGTTTGATGTGAGGTGTTCAACTATAAGTATGCAAAATTTCTATTCTCCAACTTATATAGTTTCTGAAAACAGACTCTGTGACAGACAGACAGAGGAGTGAGACGAATAGGATTTCGTCAGATGAACAAAACCCTAAAAATCTGAAATAAAAATGAGGGTACTACTTCATTATCCCGCCAACCAAAAACTATCATCAAACTAAAAGATTAAATGCCAGTAATGGCTGATCATAAATGTCACATTTATTTGACAAACACATTGCACATATTTGTTACTTCATTAATTTTTATTTCGATATTTTATTTGTATTTTTTATTCATGTTATACTAATTTATTTGTTCTTTCGTTATTTAAAATAAAAATTGATAATTTTTATAATTTGGCACAATTGTTCGACAGGATAATCAAGTTGTACCAAAATAAGTTTGGGAATATTAGTGCATAGATTTGTATATTTCCCACAATTTTTAACAGTTAAACTCCCTGAAACTACTAGATAATACTACTTGTAGTAATTAGCATTGCAAATATCGAAGAAATATTACTGTAGGATGAATGTTTTAAATATTAAAAAAAATAATTTCAAAATAAAACTACAGAACTGATGTTTGAGGCCACTGATCTGCACATTTACTAGTTTTATTACTACTATAAATTTAATTAATATTACAATATATATATTGTCAGAGATGAATAAGCAAACATTTAAGATAAAAGTAATAGATTTATTTTTAACAACTTCTGTAACTTGTTTTTATTTAAATGGGGAGGGATTGAGTCCTATGAGTCCCTCTTTTTCCCATACCCTTAAACAATATTCTCTGCTTCATTGATTGCCAGGTTATAAAATGTGCCAGGCAGAGTTATTAAAAAATATATTTTTTTAATTAAAATATTGAAAATTATACTAACCACACAAACTTAATTAAAAGCGGCTATCTATAAAATTTTGATGTTGTTATATTCTGGTAAGAGCAATTTTAAAATAAAATTTGATTACTTAGGTTTTCAGTTAAGTCAGAAAATTTTACGCACTATGAACATTACTGAAATTGCATTTTTATCAATATATTACATGGGGTGTCCATTACTGGAAACTGACTAATTAAGCATTCCTGGACTATTAAAATCTTAAAAAGAAAGAAATTTTCTACAAAAACATGCAAATTTTGCAAGAAAATAAAGAATATATAAATTTATTAAGTAAACCCAATCTTAAGATGTTCATTAAGATTTTCACTGAAAAACAGTAGAACTTCGAAACATAATTTTCTGCTTCCTGATTGGTTTGATTAAGAGTGTCAACAATAACCCAGATTACAAAACATGTAAAGGGTAGTTATGAAAAAAAAAATAATAAAAGCTAAATTTTCATTGGTTATTTTTTTTATAAACCAAAAACATTGAAGGGTGCCCATTACTGATACATCTACCCTACAACAACTATAAATAAAAAATAACATATAGCAGGAACGATTGTGTCCGGATGTAATCCTGATTTCCAGGGTTTTCTATCGATCCTTCCGGGTTTGTGAGTTTATTATATTTTGAAGAAAAAACGAATCAAAAACGTGATGTAAAAAAAGGCAAAAAGCTTGACAAATATTAGATTTGAAGCAATTTTTGCATCCCTCAAAATCCACTGATCATAAGAAAAATGTGAATTATGTCAATTTGATGTCGGAAAATAATCACTATTTTTGTCAATTGCATGCAGAAAAAATCGCAAATATCAATTGGCCATTGAAAAAAAATCAGAAATCTCGTCAGTCGTTCGTTTAAAAAAAAAAAAACTAGCGAATTTCTCGTCGATCGGTTGTTGAAAAAAGTCACGAATTATGTCAATTGGCCAAAGAAAAAAAATTTTAATTTCGTCAATTGGTCGTTGAAAAAATAAACCATGCGAATTTTGTCAGTCGATGTCGGAAAAAAATGATTTACTGGAATATGACAATTTAATAATTTTATTGACATTAATAATTTTATTTATCATAATAGATATTCTTCATATAAAATTGAAGTAAAAATAAGAATTTACTCGTTTTTCAAACACTTACCTTTACTTTTTTTTATTAACTTGTTATAACAAAAATTTGTGCATGCTCATTTTGATGTGTAGTAGGCAATAAGTTAAAAAATTTTTGGCCATGTAAAAGAAAAGAAAAAAAAAAAAAAAACTATACATGATACTACAATTATTTTTAAAACATTGTTTTTTTAATTTAAAGCATTTAAAAAAATAATTCTTTGTGTGGATCAAGATAACTAATAAATTTTCAGATCAGGGACCTCAACATCAATTTTGCAAGACATTTATATTTTCATCTCAATTTACACTATATTTAACACCTTGCAATCACATTTCAATATATTAGATTATATGTATATTTTTAAGCATATAAGACTTTTCCGAAGATTCAGAAAATTTAACTTAAAAAAACTATTATATTAAACTTGATTCCATATAATTATACTCTTCAATTGCTTATTGTTTCAATTTTGTAGAATAAAAATGTACATTCCTCCATTTTTACATTGAATTTATGTTTCATTTGCCAATAATTGTGGTATTTCAAGATTCTATTATATCTACAAGTGAATTATTTTAAACTATGTTTTTTTACAATGAGCAAAATTATCATACACAAAATTTTATACTATAGTAATAAAATGTCATCATACCTGTCAAATACAAAACTTCAGTTTATTTTGTTAAAGTTAGATAAAATATCATGTAATAAAATACTTATCAAACATAAATTTCCCTACAAAATTTATAATGTTCATTCAAAAAAAAAAAAAAAAAAAAAAAAAAGACTTTGTGATTATTATTTATTACAAATGTCCTTATCAAATTCAAATCACTTTCAACGATAAAAATCATTGCCAAAATGCATTTTTAAATTAAAATGTTTTAACTATCTTCTTATGGTGGTATGGTGGTAACCCTTTAATGTACATTATGCATTGCAAAACTGCACTTTCTCAATTCAATTCAGTTACTTCATTCTCCCCCAAATGAGGAGAACCCAATAGCCAGGAATATTTTCCGTCATGGAAGCATTTTGTATATATTTTATGATATGTACTTCAGCTTTCCAGATAAGAAATTGATAAAAACTTCTTAACATATACACTTTGGCAGTGATGCACTAAATTGTCTACTTGGATTGGAAAGTGTCCACTTAACATATTGGTCAAAAAGTACCAGGACTAACTGCTAAAAAAACATGTTTTTGCAAAATTGGACTTTATTCATCAACATAGTCTCCTTCAAGAGTGATATATTCATTCTAATGCTTATCTAACATTTCAATACCTTCTGTATAAAACAATTTGTCTGCCTTCAAAATAGGCATTTTTGGGGGTGGGGGGGGGGGGAGGGCGATGTAAATTTCTTTCCCTGGAGTATCCTTTTGAGGTCTGTGAACAGGCAGTAGTTGCTAGAGGGCCAAATATGGAGAAAACGGCAGATAAGGAAGCAATTTGAACTTCAATTCATAAAAATTTGTCATTGTAACCATTGACTTGTGACATGGTGCATTGTCTCGATGGAAGAGCACTTTTTCTTTAACCTTCCAGCGAGCGCGCTATATTTTTTTGCATGAGCAGGCGCGTGTCGTATTTTTTACGACAAAAAGTTTTCCCATATTTGCGCTGTTATAAAACCAAGACATTTCACAATTATAATATAAGTTAAATTAAAAAACAATTTTTACATATCAATGGATCAAATTAAACTTTTATTATAGTTGGAAATATAAAACAATACACTTTTTTAAGATAAAAGGAAATATTGACAAAATTTTAACATGAGAAACAATGAGATAAACAATAATACAGCATAAAAAGGATGTGAAAATCAAAAAAGGATATAGATTATAAGAGAAATAATTATATTTTATAAGTTTTTAGTCACTAGCATCACTCTCCTGACATTCAAGGCATCGAATTTTTGTAAGAGAATGTTGCTTGCAGGTATATCTGTTGCATATATAGCATTTCATTGATGCTGATGATCTTCTTCTTTCTTTTACACACACACCGCAAGTTCTGCGTTTCTGTACTTGTTGTTCTTGCGTTCTCTCTTCTTCAGTACTTGCTTCAGAAGGTAAGGCATAATTAAGACTTAGAAATGTTGTAATATCACGTGGTAAAGAACGAATTTTGGCTCGAGCTGTAAGGTGTTCTTTCATAAGTCCCAGTGCTAAGTTTTTCAAGAAAATTCTTCGAATTGGAGGATTTTCTGCAGGTTTTGATAGCATATATAAAATTTGTGCATTTATTCCAGCAATATTCATAAGGCTGTAAAAGACTGCACATGGCCATCTCCTTGTAATCCGCGAAACAGAGTATGTAGCGCACATTTTGTCGACAGTGTCTACTCCACCTTTTGTAGAGTTGTAATCCAAGATAATTTCCGGTTTACCTGTATCTTTGTCAATATTTGATGTGTCATGCATTGTAGACAGGAGTATGACAGCTTTGTTCTTTCGAGGGACATAAGAAACAAGAGCTTTATCTTTTTGAAAACCGAATATTGTCGATTTAACCACCTTTTCCTTGCATGGCAAACACTCTGGTGGAATTTCCTTCTTATTTTTCTTTAGGGTACCCACAAGTGTCAGCTTTTTTTGCAGCAAAAAATCTGCCAGAGGAATACTAGTATAGTAATTATCTGTAGTTATATTTCTGCGCGAATTTTCAATTGGAGTAACCAACCTTTTCACAACATCCAGTGGAGTGTTTGAAACTGCATAGGGACCATTAGGTTGCAATCCACAATAAATTTCGAGATTGTATGTATAAAAAGTTTTTGAATCACATAGAGCGTACATTTTTATTCCGTATTTTGCAGGTTTACTTGGAATATACTGAATCCATTGGCAACGACCACGAAAGGGATGCAACATTTCATCTATCGTAGCAAATTCACTCATACTATAACAGTTATTGCAATTTCTTAGAAAACAATCAAAAATTGTTCGTAAAGCTGCCAGCTTATCCTCCTTATGTCTGGAAATTCTTGTTGTTCTGTCATCAAATCGAAGACATCTCGTTAGAAATAAAAAATCTCTTATAGCTCATGACGCTCCTTGCTATTTCTATTCCTATACCATCATTTGAAAATAATTCTTTCACATTGGCATGATGTCCCTTTTTTATTCCTATCAAATACAATAGTCCAAAATACGCCATCATTTCACATCTTGTTACATCTTGACAGTCTCTTTCTCTGGAGTAGTTATGTTTTGATCTTAACTGATTTATATGTTGGTTTGTACATTTCAAAATTTCATCAATCATATTTAGATCTATTATTTTCATAAATGATCCAACTTCGTCTTCTATATTTTTCGCAAAAGTTTTGATGCCAGGAAGAACTTTGACAATGTTCAGCTTTTTTGTCTTCGAGGACTTCGTGTATTGTATTTTACGCCATTTGGTAGTTGTGTCTTTACCAATGTAAAATTCTTCATCTTCAAATGCATTTTCTTGTTCGTCCTCAGAAATACTTTGCTCGGATTCACTGCTGATGCAATTTACTTCGATATTTTCATCACTAAGATCACTGTCACTTTCCAGATCTGCTTCCTCATTATTATCTTCTTTTTCCTCATCAGATAGCTCCTGAAGGAGGCGTGGAATATCTTCATACTTTACCCATCTTGAAGCCATATTTTGTAAATTTTTCTAAAAATATATTTTTAGACTACATAAAATTAAGTGATAAGACAGTGTAATAACATTAAATATAGAGCTGCCGAAATAAAGCTTTAAAAACAAGAAAAAAATTATTATTATTTCAACTCGCAAGAGCGGACGCGTGTCGTAAACTTTACGAATATAGCACAGCTCTGCATAAAACCTACTGCGAAGCTGAAATTTAACCTTGGAATTGGATCACACCCATTTCAGCGCGAAGGGAGGGGACCCATAAAGGAATAGGAATGACCTTGAAGCACTTTCGATACAGTTTGTGAAAGCAGTGTAAGGAATATTCCGTTTGTCGTAAAATTTGCGCAGGCGCGCCCGCTGAAAGGTTAACATTTGGGGCTGTTTTTAGCCCACGGTATGCTATTTCTTTCTCCCAGCAATTAAAGTGTCATCTCCAAAAAATAACGTTCCACTGTATAAGCCAGCCATAAAGCAAAGCAGATGTATCATTGTACTGTTAAATACTCTACTGCAATTTTTTTTAACTCTAAGCATCACACATTTTTAATTTTTATACAGTCACATTGGGAAAGAAAATACTTTTTAATGCAATTTGTTTGAAAATTACAGCTCAATTTATTTTTGAAATATTAATTTTTTTGTAATTTTTAGTGCCATTTGTTTAATTTTGGCAACTTAAGTACTCCATTTCTGTAGAAAGTAAAGAAAAATAGTTAGAAAATAGTAATTATATCTTTTTGTTGCCATTTTCACATAACTACTAAAAAAAATGTAATTAAAATACGTGCTATTTTGAAAAAATATAAATAAATGAATGATTTCTGATAAAACATAGAGCTATTATAAACTATATTTAATTTCAAGTATCCATATTAACATTATAAACAAATGAAGGCATATGAATCATTAGATAGCCGATTTTTTTTTTTCTAATGTTTCTTGAGTGATATCTTTTTTTTTTTTTTTGGATTTGTTATTATTGAGCGATAGTGACGTCATATGAATACTTTACTGTAGATGTTTAAGACTGGATCGTCCATGAGGAATTCTTCAGAGGATGCGAATAATGTCATTTTATATAAAATAAAAGTGTGTGTTTTAAGTTTTAAAATTAAAATATGTTTTGTATTATCTATACAGTAAAACCTCCCTAAAGCGACCACGTTCCGTTCCAATAAAAATTGGTCACTCCGAGAGGTGGTCTCTTAATGGAGGTCATGTTTAAATCTAGATTTTAATTGTTGAAAAAAGGTAACAATTAACGTTACTAAAATTTACTTTTCACATTAGGAAAAAATATGAAAATTTAAGTATCAAAACAAAAATACATAAGTTAATTACTGCAGAGTTTAAAAAATGAGTACATTGATGTTTGCTTTGATTTTATGGTTTTATCTTTTATAACTTTTATTTCCAAGTCCTTACAAAGTTCCGTAAATAAATGCAATTTTTTTTGGACGGGAACAAATAATGATGATTTCATTAATTTATCTATTTCTTTGAGAGTTTCCTGACAGAATAGGGCAGGGGAATTTATTGACTGTCATTCCTAATTTGCCATTAGAGTTAAATTCATTGGCTAAAAAGGCACAAAGGGGTTTAAACAAACACTTAAAAGTTACTGGAATAAAAAATAATTCTATACTTAGTGTAGAAGTTTCTAAAACTTAGTTTAGAAACTAGAGAACTTAGAATTCTAAACTTAGTTTAGAAGTTTCATGAATAATGCGCTCTTCAGAATTATTTTTCTAATAAAGCCTTCTTCATGTGACCAGGAAAAAACGGAATTTGTTTCATTTTCTTCAAAGAAATTGGTATCTCATGAAGGGAGTTCAACTGGAATGGTCTCTGAATGGAGGTAAAATTAGTATTGAGCCTTTGGGAATAAGTTTCGTTCCATGAAAAAATGGTTGTTCAGGGAGGTGGTCGCACAGGGAGGTTTCACTGTATTTATATACATATATATACATTTTTTTTTCATTGGGGGCGACACTAAATTCTGAAAAAGTAGAATTCAAGTTTTCTAGTTTCTTTATTTCTTCATTCAATTAATCCAATAATGATGTGCAACATGCACTATTGATGTTTTTTCCTTTCTCGAGGTAGTCAATAAATAAAATACTGTGCATTCCAAATTTAACCAAAAACTATACAGCTAATTCTGTTTACCTCACCAACATACCTACCAAATTATAAGCTAATCTGGTGCGTTTTGCAGCAGTTATCACGAGACATACACACACAAAAAGTTTTTCATCTCTACAATAAGCCTTCACTTGACATTTCAGAAATTATGCAAAAGGCATAAATTCATAAAACAAAAATCTGTGTATCCATTGTATGCTACAGAATGTGATTTTGAATTCTCATCTGCAGTTGAAGAAAACAGTTGTTTTATGATAGCCCTTTATTTATTTTTATGATAAGGATATGAGTAATAATTTCCCAAATAGATTAGCCTAAAAAATTTCATTTGGAAATATCACTTATGGGAACAAAACTTATCTGAGCAATTTGAACAGAGAACTGTATTAACAGGATGAAATGTGTTTGAATATATTCACTTTAATACATCTTCAAAGTAGCAATGAATGCAACAGCAACAAATTTTCTTTAAAATTATAAAACGTATTAAATACAAAAGTATTAAAAATAACACTGGTCAACAGCCAAAAAATGGTCTAACTTTTTCCAGCTGATATATGTTCATTTTCATACCCTGAATCCAAAACCCAAAACGGTTTCGCTCTATCAGGTCAATTTTTTGTGCAAATGTCCATTTTAGGCTAAGTGATTTCCGGCATAAATGCCTATACTTCATTGCAGTACTTGTGTGTGTTGCATTCCGAGAAGTCGTATTTCGTTGCCCTGGATTACTAATGAGAGATTTTCTTTCATTACAGGATCTATGTGAAGTAAATGGCGTCTTCAAAAAGATCATGTAGGAATAAGCCGGATGTATTTTGCTATATCTGTGGCGAATACACCCTTGTACCAAACAGGAAGCCAATCACCAGTTTTATAAAGCGCACCTACCTCGCTTACTTCCAAATGGCACTAGGTGACCAAGATAAAGGTTGGGCACCACATATAGTATGCAAGAAATGCACCGAGTATCTTCGTGCGTGGACCAAAGGCCAGAAGACGGCTCTGAAATTTGGAATTCCTATGGTCTGGAGGGAGCCTACCAACCATGTCACAGATTGTAACTTCTGCGGTGTAGATCTGACTGGTATAAACAGAAACAACCGGAGTAGCCTGGTATATCCAGATCTGCAGTCAGCACGTCGTCCTGTAGCCCATTCTGAAGCCATTCCTGTTCCCGTGTTTAAAGAACTTCCGGACATTGACGAAGAATCATCCTCCCCCATCAGGGTTGCTGCTGATGACGACGACTATGTGGTTCCAGAATGTAGTACTCCAGTTCCGTTGACACAAATGGAGCTAAATGATCTTGTTCGCGATCTTAACCTCTCCAAGTCATCTGCCGAACTATTGGCAACCAGATTAAAGGAAAAAAACTGTCTCACTGAGAGTGTTCGCATCACCTTCTACCACAACAGACATCAAGACTTCCTACAATATTTCTGTGAAGAGCTTGACCTGGTGTACTGTAATGATATCTCACGGCTGCTGTACACGCTGAGAGTGGCAAAATACAACCCCGAACATTGGCGGCTGTTTATCGACAGCAGTAAGCGCTCACTAAAATGTGTTTTGCTACACAATGGCAACCAGTTTGCCTCTGTACCACTAGCTCACTCAACTACATTGAAGGAGAAGTATGAATCAGTGAAGTATGCTCTGGAGAAAATTCATTATGATGACCATCAGTGGTACATTTGTGTGGATTTGAAAATGGTGAACATCTTGTTGGGACAACAATCAGGGTTTACAAAGTACCCCTGTTTCATCTGCATGTGGGACAGTAGGGACAGGGCTCATCATTACACAATCAAGGACTGGCCTCTTAGGGAGGACCTGGTGCCCTGCAGAGCGAACATCATCAACACTCCTCTTGTGAACAGAGAGAAGATCATATTTCCTCCATTGCACATTAAGCTGGGGTTGATGAAGTAATTCACCAAAGCTCTCGACAAAAATGGTGACTGCTTCATGTACTTGTGCCAGGTTTTTCCCAGATTGAGCATTGAGAAGCTGAAAGCTGGCATCTTTGATGGTCCACAGATCCTTCAGGTAATGAGAGATATGCAATTCGAAACACATATGAGTGAAGTGGAACTGGAAGCATGGAAGGCTTTTATTCTAGTTGTGAAAAACTTTCTCGGCAACACGAAGGCCACTAACTATGTTGAACTGGTGAACAATATGATAACAGCATTCAGAAACCTCGGATGTAACATGAGCATCAAAATGCATTACCTATTCTCGCATTTGGATAGCTTTCCTAACAACCTGGACTCCATGAGTGATGAACAGGGAGAGCATTTTCATCAGGAGATCAAGGAGATGTAGAACAGATACCAAGGTCGCTGGGATGCAGTAATGATGGCGGATTACTGTTGGAATCTCCATAGAGACATTCCTGCTGCCGTCCATGCTCGGACCTCAACGAAGAGGAAATTCCTACCATAAGTGTTGCACAATGACGAAACAGTGAACTAACCGAATGTTTTCCTGTCTATTAGTTGTTAATTAACTATGTAATTAACTAAACATGTTTTCTGTTAACATATGTACATTTTTTTCGGTTCAGTTAATTACACTTCTGTAGTATATATTTGTTTTTTTCAATTCAACTTCACAGCAAAACCTTACCTGATGTATGGAAACGGGTGCCATATTCGGGTTCCTGGAGGTTGAAATATCTTAAATTCATTAAAACATGTCAGACCATTTAAAAAAAATTTTTTTTTGTTGTCCTGTGTAATTTTTACAACATAGGTAGATGAAATAATGAAAAGATACTTATATTTATAGTCTGAAGTTTGATGGGCTCAGTAATTGCAAATGTTCTGCCATAACAGAGGGCTTAAATATTAGACTTTGCTGTTTGAAAAATGAAATTTGGAAACTTTACAATATGCATACATTTTAGTATATAAAAGATATGCAAATTTTAATACAACATAGAAATCAATGCTGAATGAACTGGTATTATTACATTCATTCTATGGTAAATTGTGACAAAAATGAGGTCTTTTATTTTATTTATTTATTTTTTTGTTTGTTTCTGTCTGCTATAAATTTTGCCTTTCAATAAAATTAAGTAATTTTTTAAACCAGTTTTCTCTTTATTAAATAATAAAAAATGACACACTGAATGAAAATTTTCTTTTATTAAGAAGTTATGAAAATGATTACATGACAATGAAAATTTGTCTCAATATTGAATAAATATTGCACACAGAAACAACTCAGTTGAATCTCTTAATAATATATGCATTTGAAAACATAACTGCATTTAAAATAAATCTACATTATTCAGATTTTTCTTCAGAAAGATGTAAATCCTTTCTCAGCCCATAAGCAGTAACATACATCATTTCTGAAGCATGGGCATTGAAATTTGCTATGGCTTCTTCACGAACTTCTTCCCAGTCATACAAGTCACTAAATAAGAAAGAAAGGACTTTACTTGATTTGAATAGCTTGACAGATTTTATACTTTTACTATGTATTTCATGAAGTAAAAACCAAATGTTTACAGGTTTCATTAATTTAATTAAATGAAAGAAAATGATTTTTTCCCCTCTGTATGATATTATATTATTTCAATACTATTTTTTAAATGCCAAGGTCTCAATAAAAAAAAAAAGGTACCTAAAATAACAAATATATATATAATTGAAAATGACTATTTTTTTTGTATATATGTCTATATGAATAATATATAAATGACTGTCTCCAAGATGAAAGACAATCACAATCTCCTAATAAGACTATTTAATAACATTGATGCTTATAGCAGATTATCAATACAGTTACAATTTTTAAAAGTTTCAAACTTAGAAGAATTTTTAAGATAAATATGAGGAAGAGTTTTGGATAATATGTAGACGTTGTAGAAATAAATAACTGCTATGCTATTGTAATTTGTGTTCTATTTATTGTAAAAAAATAATTTGTCTGTAATAATAGTAAATTTAATGAAATGATTATGAAATACACAAAGTATCCTTTGTAGAAATATACATTATGATAATTATTTTATATTATTTATTACTGTTTCATGATCGATACAGGTAAATAAAATTGATAAAATACTTTTAATGATAATTTTGGATGAAATTAATTCACTTAAAAAATAAATGCTTGTTTATTTACGGGAATGATCCTACGGATATAAAGTAGGCCTGGCCCGTGGAAAAATCAATTAAATGAAACCCGACTCAATTTCTACGAAAAAATCAGGTTTTTCTAAACATACGATTAAGATTCCTTTAAAGAATAATACTGCATACATATTTCTGGGATAATTTTACAGTATATTTTAAAATTACTATGTGTTTGCAAGACAGAAAATACACAAAAACAACATCAATGTTTAGTAGTTTACTTAACACTGTCTTAGTCGTTTCACCATTCAAATAAGGATTCATTAAAAAATTAAAGTAGTTTAGAGCAAAAGAAAAAAAGGAGGGTTAAAACATGATAACTTTTGAAGCTGTATAATAAAAAGCAAATTTATAAAAATATTTCTCTGCCATTTAATAAGGCTTTTCGCAAATCCAAAGGAGCTACTATCAGATACATTTCTGAATTCATTTCTTTTTGGAAATGCATAAGATTGGCAGGTGTTCTTATTCAGAAACTATGTAATTGAATAATGTGATCCATTTTTTGATAAAGGCAATATATTTTTGAGAAAATACTGTCAAAGCTAAATTTTTTAATCTTATTTTCAGAAGTGATAGCACGGGAAAATAGAAAAACCTGCAGTCACATGACAAGAATCTCTTACATTTCGATAAGTAATTTATTTATAAAAAATGGAAAACGCTGTTCGATTCCAAATCCCTTCGATAGTCAGGTCTGTCAATTTTATGCCTTTACAGTTAAAAATGAGTCAAAAAATTTCTCCTTGTTGAGCAGTGGAATTTGAGAACCACTTTAAGGTATATTTCCAAAGATTCCATTAACAGAAGTTCATTATCGCTATTAATATTTTTACAAAACATACTGCATTCCCTACACATCCTGAGAATGGCCTTGCTCGACTATGTAGAAAGAAAAATGCAAGCCTGATCTCGATCCGGCACAAGTCTGCTGAAAAAAAATAAGCCCGGGCTCAGACACCATTTAACTGTCTATGCTGATCTCTACGCTAGACATGTTACATTTCTGTATTGATGTCAAACTGGCATCGGCTTGTGGTGCACATTTATACTTATTCTTGCGAAAGTAACCTTCATTGAAAATGGCTCATATTTTATCGGGTCCGATTAAGTTTTTATAGTGGGCTGGCAGACCCACTTAATTTTTTTAAAAGTCCAGTAGGCCCGTTCAATTTTTTTGCCGCCCCGGCCCATTCGAAAATTTGTCTTCACTTTGCTGGGCTGGGTACGAGCCAAGACTGCGCCCATGCAGACCTCTAAGACAAGGTCCTTAAAAAACATCAAACTTCTGCCAAGCTAAATGGAATAGATGTGGAAGCATCAACATCTAACAGATATGTACTCGTTTTGGTTTTATTTTATGTTTCAGGGGATACAGCATACCAATTATATATTAAGATATTTAGTTTTTTTTTTTTTTTTTTGTTAATGAACTGTATTAAATAAAAAAAAAATTATAGTGATGGCTGCAGACTAAAGCAAACATTCCATAATAAAGAAAGTAAGAGAAATAAACAACATTATAATTGTTTATTTGCACTTCAGTTTTATTAGTTTTTCATTTTTTATAATAAAGGGGAAAAAATTAAACCTTTAAATTAAGTAATTTAAAAAAAAAGAAAATTTATTTTGTCTCAATGAATCTTTTTACATAGAATATCTTATTTAAACTTTTTACTGAATTTATGCTGTTGTTATATACAGCAAATGTTCATAGTATTACTTTAGGTACTTTTATTAATCTTTTTAGATACACCATCAGCCCAGATGACTTTGTCTCATTTTTTTGCCTCTTGTTGTTTTTAAAGATCCCAAAAATTGTTGAAATTTACATTTACTTAATTTCAAATAATTTTTTTCTAGTTTCAAGATAGATTGTAAATCTTAAAAAGTTACATTAAGTATTTTTAAAGAATAGATTTATTTTATTTTATTTTTTTTTTTTTTTAAGGGACAAATCTTTAAATTAAGTAATTTTAAAAAACTAAGAATTTATTTTACCAATAAATCTTTTTAGATGCAATATCTTATTTAAACTTTTTCTAAATTTATGCTGTTGTTATATACTGCTGGTCGTATTACTTTCTAATTGTGGTTAGGAAGAAAATAGAGGTGTTACTGCTGTTGTACAAGCTGGTTTTTCAGATGGATCCTTGACAGCAGATACAACAGCATTTTTTGAACTATTGAACAAGTTTCATAGCTCTACTTCCTCGGATACAAATTCAACAGTTAAAAAAACCTCAAAACGAAAGTTACATGATTCTAATTTGGATATTGGGTTCGCTGAGACCAATGATGATAAGCCTCAGTACATAATTTGTGGCAAAGTCTTGCCGAATAGTTCAATGTTTCCAGCAAAAATGCATCGTCATATTGAGGGAATCCTAGAATGCAAGGATAAACAAACTGATTTCTTCAGAAGGAAGTATAAAGAACTCAGGTAAGTCCAGAAATGTATATCATATCCTTCAAAAACTGTCAATAAAAAGGCTTTGATGGCATCTTACTTAGTTACTGAATTGCTCAAGCTGGTGAAATCTATAGTGTTGCTGAAAACCTTATCAAGCCTTGTGTAAAAGATATTATTGAACGTATGTTTGCGAAAAGGATGCAAAACTGATAGACACAATTCCTTTGTCAAATGGCACAATCTCGCGACGAATCAAAGACTTAATTTCTCATATAAAATTCACTAAATTTTAGCTTCAAATGGATGAATTAACCAACATTAATGATATTTATGTGCTATCCATTATTGGACTCTTTTCAAGAGGATTTCTCTTCAAACCATTACCAACTAACGCAAGTGGCACTAAAATATTTAAATTATCAGATGAATTTTTCATTGAGAATAGCATCCTATGGGATAACAGTGTTGATGTGTGCACAGATGGAATAAAACCTATGCCTGGTGAATGATGTCTGGTGCAATCGTATAAATGAAAGAAAAAGCCGAGGGATGCAGCTGTAACCACCTGGGTTCTTCACCAACATGCTCTTGAAATGAAGAAATGTCATCTTTTATAAAAGAAGTGCAAGAGAGAAGAGAATAAATTGTTTGCAGGTTATATTCATAAGATTGTTATACTCTAGCCTAGGCACATTACCAGGTATATATCAAATCTAGACAGAGACATGAACTGAATGTTAACTGTTAAGAGGTTGGTGTTGCTGATGATTCTGGCAAAAGGGTCGCTATTATTTTAATGACTATTTGCAATGTAACAATACCGATTCACTTTCCTTCTTGTGTAAATCAAGTTTCTCCTTTTCTTTTATGAATATCGATGTTCCTATTCACATGTATACATGTGTCCTAAGCCTAACCACGACAGGGAGGCCAGGAAGCTGAAACATCAGATCTTTAGACTAAACTAAAAATTTAAAGTCTCCAAAAATTAGGAAACGTTAAGTTTTTAAATTTTCTTAGGGAAAAAATATTGATTTCGACTCAGATTTTTCCCTATTTATAAACTCTTTAACTAAATTTAAAATATTAATATGTTTTTAATATTTTTTAATTAAATAAAGAACTTGAAAAGGGTTATAATTACAGAAAAGATACAGTTTATAGGTCAAAATTTTCATCTTTATCCCATTCGTTACTTCCATAATATAAGGGGACTGATCGAGTAATTTAATCGATTAATCATTTGACTATGAATTTACTTTTTATTAGAAAGCATTGCAACTGGTGACTATTTTTTTTAAATTCTATTCGCAGCATTTTTTCATAAAATATGAGACTTCTATGGCAATTTCAAGAAGAATCTATTACAAAGAAATTTTTTTTGTAAACAGTAATACAAAACAAATATAAAGGTATTCGATAGTGGCAACCCAGCTATCTGTCCGTGGGATGTGTATGTCCCTCCGTAGTACATATATACATGTTTTAGACATTCTATTTGGTTTATGTTTCTGAAAGGAATTAACAATTTTCTCCATCAAATTGCTTTAAAAATTGCTAGATTTTGCATAATTTTCATTGACTCTCAGCTGATCGCCTGCTGACAAAAGTCAAGTAAATACTAAAAGTGTGCATGGATCAAAATTTTCCAACACAGATCCAGTCCGGACTTGAGAAAGCTATCCTGGCGAGACGTAAAAGCTCGACCCCGACCTGAGCCAATATTAAAATAAAGCCCGATCGGACTCATTTCCTACAATAATTTCCAATATTTGTAAGTTAGCATTACCCTACAATTAAAATTCTTTAAAAGAATATTGCATATTTAAGCAAATATTTTAATGTACAGAATTTTCCAGTTTATATGTCTGCAAGCCATGAAGTAGGTAATTACAATATAAATGATCCCAAAGACAACTACGTCCAAAATCTAATACTCATTAAAATTAAATAGTTTAGAAATAAATAGTTAAATTAAAAAAATCAAAAAACCTGACTGCGTAAAAAGCGAACTAATTAATTATTTCTCATCAATGTGAAACTATTTTTTTTCTCAATTCCTACTATTAGCTCACACTCTCGCTATATATATATCTTGTTCAAATTTTCAATCGTTAATAAAATACTTATTATTCATCCGATCAAGCTCAAATAATTTTTTTAAACTTGTGGTGGATGACACTCGATGTTAATCCAGTTTTTTTTTCCAAATATTAATTCATTAATTAAATTAAACTAATTAATTTTCTATAATCGAGAGAGCCCTCTTCTTGATCAAGGCATTTTAAGTGCCACTCAAGATGAAAGAAGAATGGGAGAAAAAAAAAATTCTCTTATTGGCAAGTAGGAATTGATTTAAAATATTTTTTTTATATTACTTGTTTATATTACTTACCTACTTTTTTTTTATTTACTTGTATTGATGACTTTTAAGTTATGTTTAATTGTTAGTTCCTATCTATAAACACTGTTTTGATGAGGTCTATAGATGTCTATGATGGTTAGAGTTGCAGATAAGCTAGAGATCCTAGATACACACCTTCCAGGTTGTATAATATTTTAACGGAGCTTCTAACTGCAAAATAGTCAATGAAACATCGTCTTCATTTTGAAAGACCTATCCAATGATATGCCACTCAATAGGGTGCATAATTTTTCTTTTTTTATCTCTACTGCCATTTTGTATTTTACGGCTGCCATTTTGAATTTATAAAAACAAAACCTAGCCTATAACCATTGGGCCGTTAAAACGAATTGATAGAGACCTGATTCATTAAAATCCATCCAGCCGTTGGGATGTTTCGAGGGTATAAAGAAATCCACATACACAGATACGCGTGAAACACATAACCCTTCTTTTCAGTCGGGTAAAAAGAAAAGAATGATTAAAATAGTCATCATTTTTAAACTCTATAGAGGAAAAAAAAGTAGATTAAAAATATATTTCTCTTTTATTGATTAAACCAAAATAAATTTCGAAAGATTCGTCAACAAATGTATAGTCGTCAAAAAAGAAAAAAAGGGGTTAGAAAGGTGTTGTTCATACTTTTTTCTAAATTTTCACAGAGTCAGAAAATAAAATGTGTTAGGAGTTTATCCATTCATTAAGATAAATAAAAATTTCTTTTAAGGGGATGTATCGGGAACATTCAATTAGTTATGTGAAAAAATATGCAGAATCCTTAATGTAAAATAAACTCACTTATGTGTAAAAAAAATACCGTATTTTTTTTTTTTTTTCGAACTTAATATCTAATTTTTTTTTTTTTTTTTCTGTAGATGCTTTGATAACAGGAGACAGTCCTTTTAAACCATGAAAAAGTAAAATTTATTTGTATCTTGAAAGATAATGAGTGGCATGTGCTGCATACTTACATACTTAAACATTTTAAACAAATGTCGTTATTTTCTGGTGAAAATTAATGTCGATTATAATTCATACTTTTTTAATGTGATTTTATAAATAATTTTTATAATTCGATTTTTTTAATTGAAAAAACTGTCTGAAACATCTTTGTTTGTATGCATTGTATCACATTAAGAAAAATCAGTTGGATGAAATTTTTGAAGATAATAAATAAATTTTTGCCATGGGAATTAACTTTAGCGTCTTCAGTGTCAACTCTTTTAACTCATCTAACTCTATGAAGACTTAATAAGAGTATGCAATTGGAGCCTTTTTACGGGTTACCTTGGTCAAAGGAACTAAAAAATGGTGTCAAAAATGGGTATTACCATTGGAAAATTCAAAGTCGATACAATTTTTAATATGTAGATGACCTTCAATATTTGTAATCAAATTCGAAAAGTAGATACATTCTGAAGTGGAACAATTCCTTTCACATCTCTTTGCTGCAATCTGACAATTTAAAAGTATGGGGTTGTTATCTTTTTCTCTCTCTTTTTAACGACTGTACAATATCAATAATTTACACACAAAAAAGAAAGAATTCAGCAAGACTGATCAAAAATGAATACCCGGCTGGCCAATAACTGCAGAAAAAATATTAACCCTTTTTTACCTTCACTTTATTTAATCACAGAATGTCTGTCATTAAATGAAGCAAAAATTACTATTCGAAATTTCTGATAACTGGATAAATCACTTCACTTTCTTTAATCACGGGATGTCTATCATTAAATGAAGCAAAAATTACTATTTAAAATTTCCGCTATATGAATTTTTAAAAAATTCAGTTAAATTGGTAAAGTTTGTGGGAATGGAACAAGTTTGAAAGTGAAGGGCCTCGCAAAAGTTCTTGCACCCGGCCTTGCTTTTGCTAAGGACAGCTCTGGAAATAACGATGCTCTCCCATGGTAAAGGTTTAATGCGTGAAGTCAGAATCTTCATGAGTGACAATGATTTTGCTTTGGGAGAGAAGCTGTTTGAGAATCATTGGCTAATGAAGTTGGTGTATTTGGCAGATATTTTTACAAAAGTTAATGATTTATGTCTCATTTCAAGAAAAAGCAGTAACTGTTTTTGATGCTACTGATAAAGTGGAAGGATTTAAAAAGAAACTGAAGTATTGGATAGAGTTGATCAAAAATGAAAGCCTGGATTATTTCCACCATAAAGGAAAACATTTGGGTTGCAACACCATACCCTATATATGTATAAAATAATGTCCTATCTGACATCACAGGAATATGAATGCTTGCTTGATTTGACATCAGATACAGCGATAAGATCAAAGTTTGAAACTGAGAAATTTATTTCAGATTTTTGGTGTACACTAAAAGATGAATTTAAAATCCTATCAGATAAAGTAAAACTTATTCTTCTGCCTTTTGCAACCACTTATTTATGCAAAACAGGATTCTCCGCATACACCACTATTAGAACAAAATATAGATCATGTCACAATGCAGAGCAAGATATTCAGTTGCAGCTATCCCAAATTCAGCCAGATATAATCTCATTGTGCAAATCAAAACACCCTCATACTTCTCATTAAATTTCTGTTTCACAAAACCAAGTAAAAATTTGTAACAAATGTAATAATGCCAAATTATAAAATAACAAATTGTGGATCTGTAATATTTGCTCTAAATTTATTTTTCTTTTTCCATGTGTGTTTTGTTTCTGTAATGGGAAATTAGTACTGTAAAAAAAACAAACTTAAATGGTGATATCTAATGTCCTGCAAGCTTAAATGATGAAACTAACTTGCATTGTCAATGCTATTTTGTTGTTCTATTTACTAAATATAATATATACCAGCAAGAGAAAATCTAGTGCTCCACATTAATGAAAAAGTTTGAGAACCTCTGGTCTGGAGAAACCTTTACATTTTCAGCAGTTTTTAACAGACCAGAGTGTGTGTAGCATGCCCAGTGTATACTTCTGAAGGCAGTGAGGTCTCCAAATCTAGGTTCATTTAGATAGAATTTCATTATAAAATATAAAATCATACAAATTCAAGAGTGTCCAACATTAAGGGGCCACTGCACTGAAATTCCTCGATCACGAAATCCCACATTAACCTATGGGAAAATTTTGAAACGCGATGACTCATTACCTGATATAATTATTCAAATACCGTTTTCACCATCAGAAAGTAAACATCAGATGCCGATGACATGTGTTTTTAAAAATTGTCTACGTAATTTTAAGTATTTTTAAGAAGATAAAATTTAATCAAATGGAAATTTCAATGTTTATAGGGATTTTTTATGTACTTAAAATTTACGGAGATAATTTTTAAAAATGCACATCATCGGCATCTGACAACTGCTTTCAGATGGTGAAAACAGTATTTTAATAACTATATTAGGTAATGAGTCATTGAGCTTCAAAGTTTTCCCATAGGCTAACATGGGATTTCACGATAGGGGAGTTTCAGTGCAGCGGAGCCTTAAGTTCATTTGTAAAGATTTTCATTAAAAAATACAAAATCATTCAACACTGATTTTAGGTATATTTGAAATTACTGTCACGTGCCTGGACAACGTCAGGTGAGGCAACTAATATTTAATATAGCAGGATATAATGAGAATTTTCTAAAATTCTATTTTTATAGTAATAAAGGAAATATAAAATAAATTTATGCCAGTTGATAAATTCATGTTTGGAAAAAATTAAGAAAATTTAGTCATTCAACTTTACTATTATCATAATCAATTTAATGAAACTAACCGATATATTGGTCTGACAAATTTCATTCTACCCTGTTCATTCAAAAACTTTAAAGCATCTGGAACAATTGTTTTCCACCGAGCTCTCAGGCATAATCTGATCCATCTGAAATGAAAAAAATTAGAAAAGCTAAAAGTACAAAGACTCCATTCATTCCTCTGAGTTTTTACTTTATAATATGCAAAAAGAACATTAGTAATCATGCTATTTACCTGAATTTAATTTCAGCATTTGTTTTCTCACGAAGTTTATAAACTTCATTCATCTTTTCAATTTTTTTTATGGGTAATAATTCCTGTAAAGACAGGGGAAAAAAGTATGGTATTATATATTATATTAATAAATTCTAAACATTAAATATCATTTAGCAAAATCAAAGAGTTAGATTTAATGTAATTCAACTGCAAACTGAATAAAATTTGTTTTCTGCTTCTAAAAATTTTATCATTCTTTTAATACTTTAGGGGTCATCTATTAATTACATCATGCAAATTTCATGTTTTTGTAACACCTCCCCCCCCCCCCGCCCCCCACTCCCAACCTCACTGATATGATGGCACATTTCTGCAACTGCCATTTAGAGCTAATTTCAATTAAAACGACATTGCAGGTTTTATTTTTTATATATATGTAAGGTGGTGATATGCAAAATGTTAATTCATTGAAATATTCAAATAGTAACAGAATGCTGAAATCATGCAAACTTTGATTTCATTCCTTAAAGACAATTTTACAATGCTTTATAACTAGCTTCTTCAAACATACTAGGGTTCATTTAAAACATATAATCTGCAGAATATGCTAATTAGGCCTAACATAGCCAATTGCTGTATTAATATTACCTGTGTCCAGTGGCGCAGCCACGGGACGGGTTTGGGGGTTAAAACACCCCCCAGAGCTCAGAAAAATTACTATAATTACCTCTTATATGAATCAAAACCAAAATTAATATTTAAACATTTTGGCGTTTTTCGAAATCCGCCGCTTTGAGAAATCAAACTCTATTCAACAAAGTGATTCAATTAAACGCCGAAAATTCTACTTAAAACTGTGAAAGTGCATATTACATGCATTGGTTTTGTGAAAATTGGTTATTTGGACTAAGTCACTTTTTTGAGACGTCTTATGCTAAAAGAATGGTCATTTTCTGCCACACAGATGCTTTGAGTTTAAGTATTATACAATGGGCTATTTCTTAATTAAACTTCTGTGTTTGTTCCATGTTCGAAACAATAATTGACCTTCGAATTTCAGAAAAAACATGAAACATACACTTTGCAGATCTCTCTCAGTTTCAAATGCCCTGTTTTACGCTTTTTGCTCCCAATTATATCTAAGACCAAGCTTTTTATGTACCCTAGTAAAAATCTTTGTAAAATAAGAATTAAAAAAGTAACTATAAAGTTGTAAAAAGCTGTTTTTGATTGCGATTGAACAAATTATCGCAATCAGTGTGTCTTTCGAACCATTTGTTCCTTAGGAGATCTGTACGCAAATTTAAAGAATGTATTCCATTAGTTTGTAATGTAGCAACAAGTAATGGTGCTTGCTCTCGGAGAAGCATTGCCACCTGTGTCACGTAGGAAATAAGCATTTATTGCAATTTCATTGAGTTATAGATAATATGTCTGTGAGTATGGATTTAGAAAAGAGAGGGGTTAAATGTAAAACATTTTCTTAGACTGTATAAAATATAATTATACACAATTTATGCTAATCATGTATTAATTTAAATTAATAAGCACATTGTTAAAAATCTGCAGTTTAGCTTTATAGTCACTCGCTATTATAGAAAATGGTTACTTGAATATATTATGGAATATTCTCATTATTTTTTCTTATTCTCATTCTCATTATACCTTAAAAGTAAACACCATGTAAAAAATCAAGCTTTTATACCAACTACACTATATGGCCGAAGGGGACCGGTCACTTGCAATTTTAGACATTTTGTTAAATATCTAGAAAAGTACATGAGGAATTAACCTGAAACTGCAGGTGCGTAAATAGTATAGTATAGGTCATATATTTCCGCGAAGATTTTTTTCTCAAAACCCCATAGGGGACCGTCAACAAATTGAAAAAGAATGAATATCTTTTGGATAACTCTGTAAAAACTAATGTAGCAAAAACGTTCAAACTTGAGATTAATAATAAGTGGCTTATTGTAATATACTGTGTTCATTTTTATGAGGATAGCATGTATATTCGTAGAGAAATTCAGGTTTTTATAAAAACAGTCCCAAATTTCACCAAGTTTTTTGCTTATAATTTGCAGAGTTCTTATTAAAAAAAAAAGTCCTTTTCAGAAAATGTGACAAACAACATTGTACATAATACCCTGCAATCATAATTAAAAAATAATAAAAATTGAATGAAAAATGAGTAGGTTTACTGAAAAATGTTTCACTGCGCATGTGTGAATGCAATCAAAATATAATGTGCATAATGTATTAGCTAATTATATAGAGCAAGTTTTGTGAAAGTCTCAAAATCATAGCTTGAAAATTCTGAAAATTATTGTCAATAGAATAAGCTCGAAATCCGTTGTTCCCAAAAGGAAGCAAAAAGATGAGGGGTTGTATCCAAATATAGTAGTATGTGTAATATTGTGTATGCTATCTTGGCACTAATCAACAGATATTTGATACAACCCCTCATCTTTTTGCTTCTTTTTGGGAATAATGGATTTCGAGCTTATTCTATCGACGATAATATTCAGAATTTTCATTCCATGATTTTGAGACTATCACAAAACTTGCTCTATGTAATTAACTAATACATTATGCACATTATATTTTGATTGCATTCGCGCATGCGCAGTTAAACACTTTTTAGTAAACCTGTTCATTTTTCATCCAATTTTTATTATTTTTTAATTCTGATTGCAGAGTCTTATGTACAATGTTGTTTGTCATATTTTCTGAAAAGAAATTTTTTTTATATTAAGAACTCTGCAAATTATAAGCCAAAAACTTGGTGAAATATGGGACTGTTTTTATAAAAACCTTAATTTTGCTACGAGTATACATGCTATCCTGATAAAAATGAACACAGTATATTACAATAAGCCATTTATTAATAATCTCGAGTTTGAAGGTTTTTGCTACATTAGTTTTTACAGGGTTATCCAAAAGATATTAGTTCCTTTTCAATTTCTTGACGGTCCCCTATGAGGTTTCGGGAAAAAAATCTTTGCGGAAATATATGACCTATACTATACTGTTTACATACCTGCAGTTTCAGGTTAATTCCTCATGCATTTTTCTAGATATTTAACAAAACGTCTAAAATTGCAAATGATCAGTCACCTTTGGCCATATAGTGTATATCGCACAAACCGCAGTTTTAGAACATTTTTTGCTCTTGCATCCTTTTAATTTCGAATTTTTGGAAAACTGTTCTTGGTGATCATTTACGTTTCTAGAGTAACAGCCATGCCAAACTTAATGTATCTGGCTCTAATAATTCCTAATAAATCATAATTAAGGCAATATAATGCTGCTAGCATTATGTAGGGATAATACGTAAGTAAAAAAGCGTGCAAAAAGACGTCCGTCTGACATTAGCCTTAGATCGTTTTCCGCTCATTTCATCCTTTTTAAATTGAATTTTTTTTTAGGAACCGTTCTTGAGCATTTATACATCCCAAAAGTTATCATCATGCCATATTCTAACCTTCTATACAAAATGTATCACACAAATCGCAATTTAAAAAAGTTTTTTTCTTGCTCTTGCACCCTTTAAAATTTCGAATTTTTAAAAAACTGTTCAGGGCATGCATTTAAGTCTCTAAATTAACAACCATGCCAAATTCCATGTTTCTAGCCATTGTTTTACCGATGTAAAATATAGCTTATGTTGAAACAGAGATAGTCACCATCATTTTGCCATTATTATTAAGGTTCCACTCTACGCTTAAAAAGTAAAATCGAAATTATTATAAGATCATTCGTGCGTCTTATTTTTCTGGCGGTCAGCGAGGGAGTTGAGGGCACTCAGTGTACCTAAGCGACGTAGAATCTTCCAAGGATTGTCGGTAATGATTTTCGAAAAAAATGTGTCTGTAATTTGCTGAGATATTAATTAAAAACCCATATAGAAAACAACGGTACGGATCAAAATAGTGTTGCTACTTTGTGACCTCCTTTCGAAGCGTGTTTGGCACAATGCCAAGTTTAAACTTTGTATAAGATCTTTGTTTTAGGTAAGGTGAAACATAGTGATAAGCACTTTTTATTCCAACTGAATTCAATTATTGAAGGCAAATATTAAAAAGATAATTCATATAATAATTCCAAGACATTAAAAGTCAGTAATTTTGAGACAAAAATTGCTTATAATTCAATAAATAATTCATTTATAAGGAAAAAACTTTTCGATTTGAAATTATTTCAATAATTATGTCTGAATATGGTTTTATTTTTAGAAATGAATAGAAAAGTTTCACGTTATTAAGTGCACTTTTTTTTATTCCTTTAAAATTGTCCACTATTACATGAGATATGATTTACAAGTGACCTTTTGTGACCTGCAACCTCTTTCCGAAGCGTGGTTGATTCTCTACCAAGTTTAAACTTTGTACAAAGTCTGTGTTTTAGAGGGAGAAATATTCATCGGTTTTTATTCCAGTAGAATTAAATTATGGCATGTGGTATTGTTATATGTACGCAAGTAAATATTATCTCTGAACAGTTCTGATATTTTGTATGGAACCCTTTGTATGTGAGTTAAGTTCGCACACGACCGATTATCTTTTTTAATCTGTTCGGTAGTTCCAAAAGTAACCCCTACAAAAAAAGGTTACTTCTTTATAATATTAGTACAGGTAAGACTTCAGTTTGAACTTGGATATTTTTAGAGAACTTTAACAATAATAAAGATGTTTTAACGAAATTTTCAACAGATTTACTTTACTTAATGACAAATTTGATGTCATGTAAAGTACTGGAAGTGCACAAAAAAACAATAAAATACTGAGTTTAATATCAACTACATTCCAAAATATAGATTACCTAACTGAGCATCAATTGGACGTAAATGATGATAAATTCCACCAATTTTCGTGATGTTGTTACATTTGACAAAAGCATAGTAAGTATATTGAAAATTTTGTTAAAATGGCTTCATTATTATTAAAGTTAAAAACAAGAATTCAAGATTGTCTTGGAATGAAATCCCGTGTATTTTTGGTTGAACAAGTGGGTTGGAATTCTGTTATTTTTTATGTTAAAATTATTTGCTGGACTGTACACTTACAACGCTTAAAGTTTGCCTCATCATCTTTAAACACTTTCTATAAATCTAACCTAGTTTGGGGTTATTTCATTGGTGCATTTTATTTTTTCTAACTCTAATACTGTAAACGCAGTTTAAATGAAACACAACCAATGTAACTGTGGGTAAAAAGCATTATGATTTGATTCATTAAAAAGACAGATTATATTAACCGGTGATTCAAATAACCGGCGAACACCTTTATCAAAAAACTCCCCCCCCCCTAGAACCGAATTCTGGCTGCGCCACTGCCTGTGTCAATGCTTCATGAGTGATGGAAATAAAAGAGACTTAAAGTCCTTGTGTTCATGATCTGCGAATTTCGCTTTTGTATTTCATGCGTTCAAATCACAAACAATAAATATTAGAGAGTTCGTTGATTTGATCACATATGTCATAAGTGGAATAAATGATGCTATCTAAATTCAAAACCTACTTATATACTATGTAGTATCTACTGAAAAAATACCATAAAACTGTCATAATCTTGAGTGTATTTTTTCAGGCTGTTGTAGTTGAAAGGAAAAATATAACTTACATTTTGAGTAAAAATACAATTCTTATAAACTTAATTTATCTTGTTTGCAAACAATGCCTTCCTAATTGTTTTCTTATTTCAGCTATGACACTGCCTCATTTTAACCCATCCCTTTCCCTGTCACATTAGTGTCAGACTTTGTGGATCCCCACCCCCTCTTGAAGTCTGACATAATTTACCGATGACTATTTATCAGAGTTTAAATAACATTTAAAATATAAATTAAGTATCATACAAACAAGTTTCTAAAACTTTTACAAACAATTTAAAAGTTCTCATTTGAAAGAGTTTCCTTGTCTTTAACTAATATTGTTAAACCTTAAATGCCAGAAATAAATAATTTCAAAGTTTATATACAATTTTTTTTTAATTCTAAGACAATAAAAAGTAAAACTTTCAGGGTATGATATCTTTCATAAAAAATCATAAACTTATACTTTGTTGTTACTTTTTTTTAATTTAAAAGACAGTGGAACATTGAAAATCTTTATAATATTATTCTAATGGCAATTTATGAAGTTAAAAAATATATGCTAAAAAAATTAATTCACCAAGATTCAAAACAGCTTACCTTTATTGTTAATAATTTAAAAAATATATTAAGTTTATATTTAAACCTTACTATTAAACAGAATAGAACAATATATATGAAGCCATAAAAGATAAAACCAATTCATCTTAAAGTTATGCATGAATATACATAAATAATACACACAATTATACAAATTAAGTGACTTATTTTTGAAATTACTAAAAAAAGGGCAGACCAAATACATTTTATATCATACATTCCATTAGTTATTTTAATGAGTATCCATTGATATTTTATCCAGCTGTTTGATGAATGCCTCTTCCCCTATTTCATTTATATTCTTAAATAAGTGTTTTATAAATTGAAAGAAAACTCAGTATGCATATTTATAAAATAGTGCAGGTATATAATGCATAAATAAAATTTCTGCTTTAAAAATTGCAAGTCAGATGTATAGTGAATAAAAATGTGATGCACAAGCATGTATGATTAAATTGAATGATAGTGCATAAAATATAAAATCTATCTTAAACAAATAACAAATTTAAACAAACTTCTTGAATCAATATTGCGAGAAATTCTTGAATTTGAGTTGAAGTAAATTCAGCTATATCTGAAGCAGAAAATTGAGAAAGTTCATTTTCGCTAGCTTTAGTCCAAGCTGCACTTAAATCTAGGCACTTTTGTAACAGGCTATTATCATACCTAAATTGCATAAAAACAAAACAATTACCAAGTGAATTGATATACCAAAATCTATACATTTAAATTCACTTAACATACCAAAATGACTTGATGAAATTACATTATAAAATTGCCTTCAAAATATCGTTTATAAAAATAAACAAAATAGTTTTGAAAATAAAATTTAACGCAATAATAATATATAGTTGTGTCGATGTTGGTCATGATAAACACTTTCGGCAGCTTAAATAATCACATTTTTAATAAGGATGACACACAAAGTATATACAGATTCGTGAAAAGTGCATAATATGAATGGAACATACATAGTTCTAGTCATCACATGAAAACTTCTCTAGGTAAGATACATCTTTTACACACGCTGAAACTCTACTAAAACCTGCGCAATCATATTTACATACATTCACTTCACTTCATGTTTGGCAAAATATATCAGGATATTTTGCCGAAAGTGGCAACAGTGCCATCTATATGCTATAAAAATAAGAGAAGGCAGTTTTTCTAGCTCATACACTCTTTCCTCTGCGATACGTTTGTCCTCAGCCCTTTGTTCTTCTACGCTCTCTTGTTGTTTTCTATCTTACACGACAGCAATAAATGCCTCTTTTACAAATTGTTCGTTGTCTTTAAAAAGTGCACACTTCACAATTTTTTCATGTAAGACTGCTATTTTATCATCTATATCCACCTGAAGTTCTAATTCGCTAGCCAAATTATATAAATTGATTTTCTATCCTTTAGAAAGAAATGCCATCTTTTCTCAAATCAGTTAAATTTATGCTTAAATTACAAAATTATATGTAATACTTGACCCATTAAATAATCAAATAACAAAATAACTACCTCCCCCTTTCAGGAAAATATAAACAGGTAAATATGTATAAACTTTCATAAACAATTGATAAAACATACAAGAAATAATTTAATAGCATACTAAAATTTATCTCTGATTAAACAATGTAACAATGTAAATATTAATATGAAATATAATTATCCGTCAAAATTCAACCTTTTTACCAATATAACTTACCATATAAAACTGCCATCTATCAAGTAGAATAGATAATTTGATGTGAAAAAAATTCTCATTCACAAATAAATGTAAACTCAATAAAATATAAAATAAAGTACTTACTTCTTTTAAACAAACAACATGGAAAAAAATATCGAAAGTTTTTGAAACCACCTTTTTTTTTTTTTTCCTAATCTACGCTGTGCACAGTTAAATCAAATAATCATAAAATTCACTTACTCAAATAATATTGCATTAAAAAAAAAAAAAAAAGAAATTATATAACTCTTTCCTTTTCAGAAAATTAATCTTTCATAATACTCTTAAAGAAGAACAAAAAAAAACCCCTAAAAACAGCATTTTAAATAAATAAATAATAATCCAAACTTTTAGCAGCTGGCCAGCAAAAAAAATCAAACTTTTTACCGGTAAGAAAACAAATAAAATAACATTTATCTTTAGCTAATCACTTTTTTATGATTCACGTGACAGTTTCAGGTTAAGTGTGGAGAATTGATTAAAACGATGGATGAATAAAATACACCGAATTATGCTGAGAGCAGTAACGCTGGATCAAGATCACTGAACAAGGCTATTCTTTTGGACAAAGAAACACATTTATATCTCAGCAGAGATTTTTTGAAAATCACAAGCAGCAATTTGTAACAAACTCAAAGATATTTTATGACATTAAACAGCACACTTTCACCTTGAGAACTTTTGAAGCATACCCCATAAATAATTATTCCATAAGGATGGCACTAATTACTTGATTTACAGGCATGCAAGTGCAATAATGCTTCCAAAAAAGTGACAAAAAGACCAAAAAAAGTGACTAAAATGAAAAAAAAAAAAAAAAAAAAAAAAAAAAAAGCGACATGAATGATACATGATATATTTTTTTTTCAATCAATTTGTAAGTTAAACTATGTAAATAAAACACCATTTTGCTTTTTAGATGAAAATCCTCTACCAAAAGGCTGAATAAGATCAAATCTCAGTTTTAAATCATATAAAAAAAGTGCAATGATAGCATAATAAAATTTTAAAATGGAATTATATATAACAAGTAAAGTTGTTTGTCACAAAAAATGGTAACGGTCCTACCTATCACCTTTTAATTTATTTTTATTTCTAAAAAACAATCTCCATTTTATTTTTACAACTTTGCAATAGAAATCTACTGTTTGCAAACAGTGATATTAAAATAGGTCACTGGTAGGATGCTTGCAATATTTTCTGCGACAAACTGATTATAACTGCAACTAACTATATAAAAAGAAACTAGATGTCTAAGAAAAATGGAAATAGAGAAAAGTTAAAATTTTAGTGTTAAATTCACCATGAGTAAATAATTAAAACTCTTAGAAAAAAATGCAAATAAAATGTATTAAATTGCTTACAGTGTGCATTACATATCATATAAAAATATTTAAAATATATTAAAAATCCATAAAACTACAAAACGTTTTCAGCCGATGCACTAGGCCATCATCATTGGAAAATTAAATGTCATGTCTGCTTGCGCCTACTTGAGAATCATCCGGGAGAGACCATTCTGGATTAAAGGTGGTACAAAAGATAATGGTCAGAAAAAGGTATTCAAATGTCCATCAAAAACATGCTTTCATCTATTATCTAACAATTCCATCCTAATTCCATGGATGTCATATGACAATACATCATTACAAACATCTTTTTAAAAAATTATTTCAAGAGATTACCTTTAGAATGGCTTCTTTGGTAATTACTCGTACAAAAAATAATTTTGCATTTAGATTAAATTTTACTTTTGTAGGTTGAGTTTGAGTTAATCTTGCTAACACAGTATGGGGGTCGATTTAATCTAAGGTCCGCTTCATGTTCATTTATCGACTTTATTCCTCAAATCTATCCTATACTGCGTCAGCGTTAAAATTTATATCACAAAGCTTTGTGCTAATTTAAACATATTAAATAGTTTCTACTACATTGTTTAGAAAAAAATAGAATGACATCAACATGATTATGCAAAAAAGTGTCTTTTATGGGAACTTTCTGTTTTCATTTTTGAGATAAAAAACAAAGATAGAATTGTGGCTGGAACTGAAATTCAATGAAGAGTGTAACCCAGTAGCAGAAATTTCTCTAAGTGTCTGTGACAGATAATTCAGAGACAAAAAATAATCTGCAGGTAAAATATTTTTATAACTGAAGCGTTAATTAATCAAACAATCACTTACTTGTAGTGTTTTTAGGCATTTTATAAATTTTTATTAATAATAATCTTAACTTTTTGTATTAAGTAATAAAGAGCTAAACATAATACGAAGCAAAATAAAGGTTCGATGAAAAAGAATCTGCAAAAGAGAAAAGAAAATCTGCGATGCCCGTCTCCCGTCTCGAACTTTCTGCTACCGGGAGTGTAATGCACTATGGATCTTATGGTCATGTGATGGTATTCCTTTATTAATTCTACCATACTTTTTGCTGAAACTTAAACTGAAGCTAACAATGTTTTGCTCGTATTAGCCGTGATTTTACTTTTGTAGTTCAAAATAAACGAGAAAATTGTAATACAGTTTAAACAACGAACTTTTCTTAATGTGCACATTGCTTGTTTTAACTGTGTCCTCATATATATTAGCCGGGCTCATACTAACAGAGTTCGACGGTATTTACATATGGCTTTTTGTATAAGAATATCAACAATTATTGATGTTGAGGATATCGACAAAATCTGAAAGATAAAAATGTTGATTTTAATTACACTTTTACAGACTTCATCTCTTTTAGTCAAAAAAAGTGACTAACAGTGACCTTTTTTTAAAAATAGTGACTAAAAGGGACAAGTTTTAAAAAAAGTGACTAAAAGTAAGAAGAGTGACTAACTTGCATCCCTGGATTTATAATCAAAAAATGATACACACATTAGAACTGAAGCTGTTCTTTTTTACTTAAAACTATTCTTGAAATGATGATTTCTCACAATTAAGAGTGTAGATGATTCTTTTTATTCACTTGATTGTCAGGGCGACAATACACATTTTTAACGAATGCCCTTTTCTTGAAATTATGCTTTCACGACACTAAGAATGGTTTCTCAAACTTAAGAATCAGGCGTTTCTTTTTATTCGCTTACTTTATTGTCAGGATGAGAATACACAATTATCCATTGACATTATTGTTCGGATGACAATATTCTGAACCTGGTATAGCGGTTCTTTTTTATTTCGTTTTTGAACAACAAGATTTTTTCATGTTGGGTGTCATTTGTGTCGATGTTGGTCATGATAAACACTTTCGACAGCTTAAACTATCTCATTTTTAATAAGGATGACACACAAAGTATATACAGATTCGCGAAAAGTGCATAATATGAACGGAACATACATAGTCCGATTATCACATGAAAACTCCTCTAGGTGAGATACATTTTTTACATATGCCAAAACTGTACTAAAACCTGCGCAATCATATTTACATACATTCACTTCACTTCATGTTTGGCAAAATATCTCAGGATATTTTGCCGAAAGTGGCAACAGCACCATCTATATGCTATAAAAATAAGGGAAGGCAGTCATTTTGTTACATAGTCTAATTAATGATAGCAATAGAAATTTAAATGTTCACTTCCTTATTATTATTTTTAAGGAGGCTTAGTACCTTTTGAATTCATTTTTTATTTGAGTATTTTATAATAACTTTTGACATTTATAAAAGAAAATGATTTAACAAAGAAAAAATACAATTATTGTGGTAAAATTTGATAAAATTATTATTAGAAACTTCAAAACTTTACTTCTTTTACAATTTTCTTTTTGAAACTTTTTTTTCTTTTTTGCATGCTTTTCTTACAAGTGTGTCCAATAACAGTAGGGATCTCAAATAGAAACAACTTGTCAGATTTAATTCAGTGTGCATTCCATTATTCCATTAAAGTAACTAGAATGAATCCAACATTAATTATTTAGCATCCAAGATGCAATAAAAGAAATAGCATTTATTTTTTTATTATTTTCTAAATTATAATTGTTACATAATTATTATAGTTTCATATATCTACATGCATATTAGTCCATATTTTTAATCCTAATAAAGAAAATTCAATTAATTTTTGTTTACTATTTTCGGCACATCATAGTCACATACAATATTAAAAAAATTGGCATGTGGATCTGGAAGGATTTGCTGTCCATGATTTAGTAGAAAAGGAATATAATAAGGTAGAAGAAAGTCTGGTGATTTGCTACTATACTTTATATGTTTATGAATACCCTATGCTCCATTTGCTGAAGGGGAATATAAATTTATTTTACATTATATTACATTAATTACACTTGTTACTTTATTTCTATCCCATCCTCCTTCCAAAATTTCAGGATTTATTGTCTAAATGAAATGACATTTAGTTAGAAAAGTAAAAGAAAAAATAAATAAATAAGTTGTTAGTACTCTGGTTTAACAGGAGGCATGCCAGTACCATACAGCCAGGCATTCCAGTCAACTTCATGTAGTACATCTTCCTAAAATAACAAGTGAAATCTAATCTATAGTAATAATTATTATTTACATAATAAAGATTAGCTGACAAATAATCTTAGTAATATTAAATAAAAAATGTCCCATACATTATTGCGACATTACAGCAACATCACAGTGACTTCATGACTGTGGATGTGAAATCACATGATGTCAATGTGGTGTCACAGCAATCTGGATGGGAAGCTATTATGGCCATTTTTGACATCACACTGCGACTGTTTTGTGAAGGCTGTGGGCAGTTTGAGGGACCAGATTTTACTCTAATCTAACTCAACTTTATTGGATGAAATAATTTGAATTAATGAAGTGAAAGAATTTTAAGTTTGTATAAGGGGCAGTCAAATAAAAACGAGACAGATGGAAAAAAGTAAGTAAACTGTTGTAAAATGAAGACAAGACATATGAAAAAAATCAAGTAAACTGTTTATTATTTAAAAAATAATTGCCATAACTGTTAATACATTTATCCCACTGTGAGACAAGATAATCAATGCCTCTATGGAAAAATGTTTGCTGTTGACTACGGAACCATGATTGTACAGGCGTGCACCTCTTCGTCCAAAGCAAATCGACGACCATGAATGTCTTTTTTCAGGGCTCCAATCGCATGGGAAGAGATCTGGACTGTATGGTGGATGTCTAAGGGCTTCCCATCGAAACTTTTGCAGCATAGTTGAAACAACCTGAGCAACATGTGGGCAGGTATTATCGTGCAACAGAATAATGCCGTCCATCAGCATTCATGGCCGTTTGGACTTGATGGCGTGCTTCAATTTTTGAAAAGTTTCCAAGTACCACTGTGCGTTAATTGTGGCACCATGTTTCAGAAAGTCAATGAGCAGCGGCCCATTGCAGTGAAAGAAAAAGGTCATCATGACTTTCCCAGAGCTGGCATGCATGCCTTTGGATTTTTTTGGTGGGGTATATCCCTGTTGGCTCTGACGCATGCTCTCCAGCTCATCATGATGACACCATGTTTCAATACAGGAAAGAAAATGATATTCTAAAACGTGATACCATTCCAGGTGCTGCAGTGATTCTGTTCAAGTTCCGCTCCTCTGTTAGGCTGCAGGGAACCCTGTGTGCAAATGGTCAGATGCTCTGTCAAAAGGGCGTGAGCACGGTACCGTGACTAATGCCCAACATGAGCTGAATGTCTTCCACCATCCGCTGTCGGTCATTTCTGATGACAGTATATACTGCAGAAATGATAGAAAGGGTAATGACACGATGAGCCTGTCCCTGGCCAACTGCTGTCTTTCAATGATGCCGACCATCTCGAAATCATTTATTCCACTCAAACATACGCACACGTAACATACTGTTTTCACTATACACAACAGACATTCGGGTATGAATTTCACTTCCTGGCACTCCTTCCGCAGTAAAAAAAAAAAAAAAAAAAAAAAAAAAAAACCACTACACCTCACTGTTCCTCTTTCCCAGCTTCCATAGTTATGTCGGATGCACACACGACTCGCTCGTCTCTCTTCGAGCGTGTCTAACAGACAAACGACACAGTGGTCACCGCTCGCACTGTTCCTTTCTGATTCCCTATAGAGATCACTACAATAGACACACCTACCTGCGTTACCAACTTGTGCGCCATGGTCCTTATTTAGTCTGACTCATTTTCATTTGACTGCCCCTTATAATTTATAACCAATTATGCTTGCTGTTTATCAGAAGTATAACTAAAGATATTAATTGAATGGGTATTTATTTTCCCTAATGTTGACACGGTGAAATGCTTGATAGCCCTTTTTAATTATTTTATGCACTCAGTATTCCTTGCTGTAATTTTTTATGTGTTCTTTTGATTCATTTCTTTTTCTGGTCGTGAGGAAGTATAGCAAAATTTGTCAATCGATCGTGTGAAAAACAAATCGAGAAATTCACCATCCAGATATGGAAAAAAAATCGCTAAATTCTTCAGTTGCTCGTGGAATTAAAAAAACGCTTAATTTATCTACCGATTGCATGAAAAAAATCTTGCAAGTTTTGCCAGTAAAACAAGGGGTAAAATTTGGAAATTCACGAAATGTACTGTTTACAAGAAAGATAATGAAATTCATCAACGGTCTGTGGGGAAAATCCCCAAAATTCATAAACTGACCGTATGAAATAAAACCCCACAAGTTTCATCAATCAGGCATAAGAAAAAACCCTGCAAAATTTGTCAATCAGTAGAAATAAAATATCGTGAAATTTGTCAATCAGTTGTCGAAAAAAATTGATGAAAATCATCATTTAGTTGTTGGAAAAAAATCGCGAAATTCGGCAGTCAATTGTCAAGGAAAAAAATCGAGAAATTCGTTAGTCAGTTGCTTTAAAAGATTGTGAAATTAGTCAAATAGTTGCAGAAAAAATCGTAAACAAAAAATCATGGAATTCTCCAGTCAGTTGCAGAAACAAGTAGGAAATTTATCAATTGGTTCCAGAAAAAAAATCACGTCAATAAGGAAGGGAAATCGTAAAAATCAAACCGTCGCTATTAATTCAAAATATTGCAAAAATCTACTGATAAAAAAGAACGCTAAACAAACAAATTCAAAATATTTTTGAACACTGTACATGAGCGCCCTTTTTAAAAATTCCAGCCCTACAGCCTTTTTTTTTTTTTGCAACCTTTAAAAGTTTTCCATTAATTTTATTTTTATCAGTCTCATCTAAAACCCTAAATTTAAAATTTGATGCTAGCAGCTAACGATTTATAATATGTATTTTCAATTACTTGAATTTTATATTACTTTTTCATACATTATGTAATTGAATGGGTATTTATTTTTGCTAACTACAGTCTATATTAAAAAAATAATAATAACAATATTTAGTATTTTCTTTCTTTTTTTAAAAAACTATGTTAAATTATTTAACTGAGTTTAAAAACCATTTTTTTAAACTACTACAAAAATAAAATTAATGAAAACTTTTAAAGGTCACATTTAAAAGTTTTCATTAATTTTATTTTTGTTAGTCTCATTCTAAAACCCTAAACTTAAAATTAAATTCTAGCAGCTAACGATTTACAATATTTCTTTTTTATTTACTGGAATTTTATATTACATTATCATACATTATTTAATTATTAAATCATGGATATCAAGGTAATTTCGTTTATATTTCTTATATGAATATTTTTTTTTCTTTCTGTGTTCTCCTCTTTTCTTTTATTACAGAAAATAATGAATACTTTCCTTAGTATAGATATATATATATGAGGCATTCTCACATAACTTTAACTTTAAGGAATAAAAATTTGGTGAAATTAAACTTAATAAAATAACATTTTAAACTTATAGAAGAATGCTTTAATGATTCAAAGTAAAGAAAAAATGGTCATCAGTGATGATTTTTAATAATATTTTATTTAATTTATTTAACTGAAGAACAAAGTTAAACTTGCATGTTTAATTTTCCTTACCGTCCCCTTGACATTTTATCTCTCTAACTTTTTATTTTCTTCTAAATTTTTACTTATAAAGAATTTGAAGAGTACCCATGGAGCATTTAAATAAGAAATAGTAACAATGTAGTATTTTTAGTACAAAATTATGGCATAACATTCTTTTAAAGGCTGAAATTTAACATTTTATATTATTTTATGCTGAATTATTTTATTTTATTATTATTTACCTGTAACAAACATGTTCCAGACATGCTTATTTATTATATATACCTACCAGGGTTCCAAAAAAATAAATAAATTTTGTTATTTAAAGTCTTTTACTAAGAATTTCATGGTTGCAAACAGAAATATAACAGTAGGGACGGTAAGGGCTGTATCAAGTAATTACAATTAAATATTTAGAACATTGTTTCTCCAACTGTTGGTTGCGAACAGATAGCGAGAAACTGCAGTCAATCCAAAAAAATAAATGTTTCTGTACAAGAAATATCTGTTATTAAATAATAATCAAATATTAGATAACTGGTATTGAAGACAATGCAGTCTGATAAGTAAACATAAACATGTATTGATACACGGCTGCATTTATTTATTGCTTGAAAGCTTTACTACATGTGGATTTACATTTGAAACACACAGAAGTAAATTATTTTCAACTAATTTAGTTTTTGATGCTACTATTGAAGAAAATGCTTTTCACACAGGTAAGAAATAAAAAATATATAGGATCACTGCTTTGAAAGAATCTGTTACTAAGATTTCCTTAAAACAGTATAATAAAACAGGCTATTTACTTTTTTTTTATGAATTATTTGAGGGTCTCAATACTTAAAAGTTTTTGAAACAATGATTTATAACAAAATACATGTGAGCCATTCTCCGATAATTTTAACTTTCATGAATAAGAAACATGCGAAATTCAACTTAAATAGCATTTTTAAACTTTCATGTTCTTGTTGCTATAATTAGAAAATGTTCTTATTCAGCATTAATGTTTAATACTGTACTATCCCTGTGAGACCCTTACCATCCAGTTAACAGTGAAATATTTTATTTTCCATTTTTATTTAGCGACTTTCTATGTTTCAGTTTCTTGTAAACTTCTGTCCTAGATTCCCTATCAATTATTTTGTAATTTATGCTTTTATCTGTTTATTTACACTAAGTCTAATATGGAAATTCACTATATAGATTGCTTCGCGGCATGCAAAATGTTGCCACCAGTATATATACTGCATCTGTTTCTTTATTGTTTTGGTTGAGGACCTGAAATCCAGAACAATCATGGTACCGGCCAGTCCAGATTTGAGGTCTCATACTGTGGTATTTTGGAAGTATACAGTGATATAAGAAACACATGAACACAATGATATAAGAAAAGTAATATAATAATTAACTATTACCTTATCAGAAAAATATTTATATAAATATGATTTCCAAACATCCGTGTCTATGGATTGCCTCTGATATTCCTCAATGTAGGATTTGAGAAATTTTTCAAATATTTCTGTCAGAAAGAAAGCATATAACTAGTAGGCATACTGTGAAAATAAAACAAAGTACTGAACTACTTCTTGAAACAATCATTAAATAAAAAAAAGAAAACAAAAGGAATTTCTCTCTTAAAATTCTTTATATAAGAGCACTGTTTATATGTTTCTCATTTATACAACTTTCACATTTATACATTTCAAGCAGATCCTTATTCAATTCATTATTTTTCATTTTAATAGGAAAATATTTCATTTTTTCAGTTGCTAGTTTACTTGTTATATCACAGTTATTTGTTATATCAAATATAAATTTTATTTAGAAATGATAATTAGATAATAAGTCATTTTTTCCCCTCATTTTAAATAACAGTTGAACAGCGTACCAAATGGTAAATTTCCACTTTTTTTATCTTTTAAGAATCTACGATTTTCGTCAAATGATCACTGGAGAAACTGAGATTTTCATCAATTGATCACAGGGGAAAAAAAATCTATTTTCGTCAAATGATCGTGATTTCAAACAGCGATTTTTGTCAAACGATTGTGAAATAAAACAGCAATTTTCATCAAACAATCACGATATCTACCCGTGATTTTCTTGAAACAATCAGGATATAATATACCTGCAATTTTCGTCAAACGAGCGCAATATCAAACAGCAATTTTCGCCAAAAAATCGCAAAATAAAAGTGCAATTGTCTTCAAACGATCCCCCCCCCCCCCCCCCCCCCCCCGCAATATTTTGCTATCCGCTCGTGGAATAAAACGGTGAAATTCATCCATCGACTGCAGAAAAAATTATAAATTAATCATTGTTTATTAATCATTCGCAGAAAAAAATTGTGAATTCCGTCAATTGGTTGCAGAAAAAACATGAAATTTCGTCAATCAGTTGTGGCAAAAAAAAATATCGCAAATTTCGTTGAGTCACAGAAAAAAAGTTGTGAAAATTGTCAATTGCTCCCAAAATTTACAACCTACTTTCTGCATAGGAATAAAAAAAAAAAAAAAAAAAAAAAAAAAATTCTTAATGATTCAGGGCCAACGAAAGTTGCAACAAGACTTATAGTGTTCAATTTTGTTCCTCCCACAACATGAACGTCAGAAATTGTTAAATTTAATTTATTAAAATCTAAAATCTAAAGACCTTTCAATATATCTTGCATATATATTTTTTATTTTGAATTTTATAGACTTTTTTGTCATTTTAATAGCAAAATTCATGACTGGGCTCATTGAATCTGTTGTTGGGTCACCCCAATTGATTTAAAATGATGCAATATAAAATTATTCACTAAGCTCATTGCATCTGTTGCCTCAATTGATATAAAAACACAACAAGAAAACAAGAAAAATGATGTTTATTTACTTGTATAAGTTTTCTTGCACAATGAATCAACAACATATTTTAATCTGTTTGGTCGTCATGCATTTAGAAAAAAAAAAAGCGTTGAAGGTGTTAAAGTTTTTTTTTTTTTTGTTGTTGTTGTTGTTTTTAAGATAGTTAAAAAATAGCTTGTTATAAATTTTTTCTTTATAATTTATTTAGATTATAATAAACAATATAGTTTACGAAATTCACAAATAAATGTTGTGAAATGCCGTAGATTTTACTTATGTATAATTTCCTCTTTTTTGTTATTTTCTGAGTGGCATCCCTGTAATAGTAACAATTTAACTATAGTCCTGCCATGATAATGTGGCAGATGAGTAATGCTAATTTAGATGTATGAATTTATTCATTAATGAAATTGACAATCAGTACTAGCAACTATTGTACCCTTTGAGTCTGCTAGAAACTCTCTTTCCCCATAGCATCATAAACCTTTTCAAGATCATTAATAAAGTTATCATAAGAAGATTTTTACAGATGAAAATAACATCAGATTTAAAAAGAAAATGATAATGGAATTCATAAAACTTAAATTTACATTAAAACAATTGTGTTAAATGATGACATAATCTCAGAATAGAAAAATATTCTGATGGGGTGAAAAGGATATTCTCAAAAGAAAAGATAATTTTCCACTAGATTAATTTTAACACAATTATTCTAATTGTTAAATAAATCATATTAGATGTAAAATTCCAACTGGGCGAAAAATGTCTGGACCAGGATTCGAATCAGGGATCTCCTGAGTGCTCTACCATCTGAGCTATCCCGGACGAATCTGGTAAAACTTTCTCACCCAGCTAACCTTAATGATTATAGCATCTGGTCTGAAACCTGGTTCAGCTCAACAGAATAAATCTCAGGTAATGGAACTCCAGAAATCGCTGGATACAAAATTACACTAGATTAATTTTAACACAATTATTCTAATTGGTAAATAAATCATATTAGATGTATAATTCCAACTGGGTGAAAAATGTCCGGACCAGGATTCGAACCAGGAATCTCCTGGCTGAAGCCGCTAGTGCTCTACCATCTGAGCTATCCCGGACGAATCTGGTGGAACTTTCTCACCCAGCTAACCTTAATGATTATAGCATCTGGTCTGAAACCTGGTTTATCTCCACAGAATAAATCTCAGGTAATGGAACTCCAGAAATCACTGGATACGAAATTACACTAGATTAATTTTAACACAATTATTCTAATTGGTAAATAAATCATATTAGATGTTTACATCTAATAAGATCATTTTCATACATAAAAATAAAATAAAATATTTTATTATGATTTTGTCAATATGACATCATATTTACTAACTTTTGTTTCTGCATGTAAAGAGGCTGAATCCCCTACTATTTATTTAAAGATATTTGCATTTGGTATATAGGGAATAAAAGGTTTCTGAAAATTACATCCTTTCTATGTAATCATAATAATTATATCTCTATTCTTTTTTTTTTTTTTTTTAAAGAAAGAAAGAAAGAAAAGAAAAAAAAATGCTAATACTGCTGCTATTGTTATTGAATTGACCACGTCCCTTTCACTTTCTCAACTTCTACTGCAAAAAATACTGCATATAAAAACAGATACTTTCATAAATTTTTATATTATTTTTTATACATTAATATTACATTAAGAGAAATGCATGATAAACTTGCAGAAGAAAACAAATCTGAAAATTATTTTAAGTACCTTTCGATTTGAAATCACCAAGAAGTTTTATCAAAAGTTTTATAGGATCAAAAACTGTAAATAACAATTTAACCATGTTTTGAAATCACATACTTTATTAGGTCTGCGATGTGCAGTGTCCATTCATTTTTTAAACTTGACTACTTTTAATTTTTATTTAATTTAACTAATTAATTTTTTATATATTTATTTTTTGGGGGAAGGGAGTGTCGAATTTTTATTCAACTTGTTTTGTTCAAATAGAAAGTTATTTTTTTCAAATAATCATTTTTTTTATTTACCATTGACAAAAAAAAAAAAAAAAAAAAAAAACTAAATAATAATATTTTTAAACAACGTATTTTCAGTTGAAATATATATTTACATGTGAATATTGAAAATGAAAGAAATCTTTTAAAAAAATTAAATATTACGCACGAAATGCATTTACTGGTAAAAATTGTCATACTTAAAGTGAATTACATATTTTCATGCATTGGTGTATTTTTAAATGATATGTGGAGCACAATTTTATGATACATGGATAACAGACATAAAGGAAAGTTTATGCCATCATGGTAAACAACACACTCTTTATTTTTATTATTTAATTTTGATTTTTAAGATTATTTGAAACGTTTATTGTACTTTTATATACATTTTTTTTCCTTTTGCTTTATTTTTAAAAGAAACGGAGTAAGATTAAAAATATTTTTATATCAATACATTAGCATTTAACCCTTTGTGATCATGGATGCATATATGCATCTTCAAAAGATGCATACAACCCTTGTTTTTGAGATCGGTAAATAAGAAAAGCAATACTTGCTTTTTAATTAAGGCATTTTCATGATAATTACAGTAAAGAAAACAGTTTTAAAAAAAGTGATGCTAGTCGAATAGAAATTCACGTAAGAAATGCTGGTACTGAGCAGGTTAATGTACTTTTTTCTCTGGAAAAGTCGCACAATATTCAGCGAATAAAAATTAAAATGCATTAGCATTTATAAAGCATGAAATTCCACAGGTAAAAAAGTCATATTTAAAATGAAATGGTCTTTTGTAATCTGAAAATTTCTGCCTACTGATTTGGAATTAAGAAAGATAGCCTTACATGCTTTTTCCTAATAAACAATCTTTGATACATGGGCCCTGAAGGGAGATAAAACAAATAAACATTTTTTGCTCATTAGACATACGTTTCATAGTCTTGCCCTTACACTATTCTTCATTCTTCAATGTCATGGCCAATTCTTCTTTGTAGAGAAATTCAAGATCCTGCACTGCTTTCATAGTACAAATCAGTCAAAAAAAATTATTATGCATATAAAGTTTTCAACTGAAATGTAACTAAACACTAAAGCTTTTTGCAGCATTAGCAAAAAACACAATAAAACCTAGTAAAAAATATGACATGCATTCAGGGCCCGCCCAAGGATATTTTGGTGCCCGTGCGAGCATGCGCCCCCCCCCCCCCCCATACACACACACGCAAGAAAAATTACTTGTGTTCTTAATTTTTTTTTTTCAATATTAGTAATTTTTATACGTACTATTATTAATTATTTGAGATGTTAATTTAAAATGCATCAAAACCTGATAAAATTTCTAATTTTAATCCCATCTTTGAGTTTGGTAAATTGTAAAATTAAATCTCATAAGGGAAATTTCAACCTTACAGTAATTACCACTCTTAATGTGTAACATGCTACGATCCAAATGTAAAACATAACGCATGGTATTGGACTAAAATAACAATAAGTTAATCAAAATAAAAATCTTTGTTAGAGGAATACTGTTTGGAATACTTCAACAATTAAAGAAGTAGAACTACTAGTAAGTAGCAACTATGTAAGATGAAGACGTAACGGTGTCTCGTTATTTAGTACATAAAAAGTGTGAATACATTTCATATTTAATGTATCTATTTTCGTAAAGGGCTCACTTTACATGGTGGAGAGTGTTGAAAAATGGGAAAACCCAGTTTTCTCTTCAGCGAATCCCGGAAATATAAATATTCTTATTCTTTTTTTTCATTTTTGGAATGGTTCTGTTTCTCTTTTTTTAAAACTAAATTTCCTTTATCTGTGATGATTTTTACCAAAAAGGGTAAAAATATTTTTTTAAGTAACCTAAAATAATTAAACATTAAGAGAAAACTATGATTGAGAATAAGAGTTGTACTTATAATAATAAGGAATACCCTTAACAAAAAATGTCCCAAAAAAAGTTTACCCTTTCCTGGATTTCGTTCTACTGGCGCCCACGCCTGAACTAAACAAACCATTCAATTCCAAAGAAAGTCCCCTATATACGTTTTGTGAATTTACGTCTTATCGCCGCACTGAAATTGTGTAAACAAAGTGTCATTATAACTGTATGAATCCAGTTAAATCATAGGGTATTGGAAAAAAATCAATATAGTGGACACTAAAGGGAAAAAGAAAAAGTTATTTAACGATAAATGTATTAAATGAAAGATTTTCTCAAGACGATTACTAAATAAAATTTATATGGAGACAAATTATTAATATTATTATTATTTAATAGGGTCCAGTTTCACAATTCTGTATTGTTAAGCTTTTGTTGATTTATTCTTTACGTTAGAGCACTTAGCTCATGTTAATGTGAAATCAAGTAATTCTACTCAAATTCTGTTTATTAGATTAGCAAATAATAAAGTACTTGTCATAGGCACCGGTGTGAGGAGGGGGGGGGGTGCAAGGAAGGGCCTTTTCCCCACTCTTTTGAAAAAAAAAACCAACTGATATCTTGGATGATTTAAAAAAAAGTTTGGAGAGGCAGTGTAAAATGTACTTTTTTCGCTTGATTTTAAATAATAAATCACTAAGAGAAAAATTGTGCTTGGGCATAATTGTGCTTGGGTCTGTATATATTATAAAAAGGCTTAGTACAATATTATCCCAAATAACCTTACCCCTAAGTAGATTTCGTTCTTCCAGTACTTAAGATGCAAATTATCACAAAATAATAAAGAATCTCTGTAATACTGAATAGAATTAATTCCCTTTCGGTTCAGACAAAATTTGACTCAGTATCAAATACATAATCTGATTCCAGAAAAGTCTCTCTCTCTAAAAAAAAGTCAAATGTCCAGCAATTTTTATTTTTAAATTAATAAAATTTCATTTATTTAAATTTCAGTATTGTGAAATATTTATTTTGTAATGGGCCAAAGACTATATTTCACTAATAAATAATCTCTAATGATGAATGAAACAGTGCATCATTATAACGGAATTATATATTTTTATGACATTATTTTTTACTGGCTTTCAGCTCAGTGTTTCTTTCAGATCATATGTCTCGGAAAACTGGGGCAGTACATAAATTAAAAAAACATAGTATGGACACTGGCTGAACGAAATAGCCTGAAGGGGAGAGATTTTGGAACAAATGTGTGCCTGTAGTAAGAATGGAAATAGTTTAATCTTTTTTTTGTCAAGGGCACTCCGACCTCCCCCCCCCCCCCCCTTCCCTCGCGCTTAAGATGATAAATATTGGAATAATTAAACACTAAAAGAAAAACAGACTAAAGGTTTGGAATGCAGTTCATTAATTGTACTATTGCTCGAAAATTTTCCCAGGTAAGGGGGGGGGGGGCTGTGCTGGCCACGGTATGTGCCTAAAAAAAAACATTTTTTCCGATCAGAGTTTGATTATTGCAAGGGCAAACGAGGCAGCTGCCCAGGCTCTCAACGCTAAATTTCCTTTATCTGTGATGATTTTTACCAAAAAGGGTAAAAATATTTTTTTAAGTAACCTAAAATAATTAAACATTAAGAGAAAACTATGATTGAGAATAAGAGTTGTACTTATAATAATAAGGAATACCCTTAACAAAAAATGTCCCAAAAAAAGTTTACCCTTTCCTGGATTTCGTTCTACTGGCGCCCACGCCTGAACTAAACAAACCATTCAATTCCAAAGAAAGTCCCCTATATACGTTTTGTGAATTTACGTCTTATCGCCGCACTGAAATTGTGTAAACAAAGTGTCATTATAACTGTATGAATCCAGTTAAATCATAGGGTATTGGAAAAAAATCAATATAGTGGACACTAAAGGGAAAAAGAAAAAGTTATTTAACGATAAATGTATTAAATGAAAGATTTTCTCAAGACGATTACTAAATAAAATTTATATGGAGACAAATTATTAATATTATTATTATTTAATAGGGTCCAGTTTCACAATTCTGTATTGTTAAGCTTTTGTTGATTTATTCTTTACGTTAGAGCACTTAGCTCATGTTAATGTGAAATCAAGTAATTCTACTCAAATTCTGTTTATTAGATTAGCAAATAATAAAGTACTTGTCATAGGCACCGGTGTGAGGAGGGGGGGGGGGTGCAAGGAAGGGCCTTTTCCGCACTCTTTTGAAAAAAAAAACCAACTGATATCTTGGATGATTTAAAAAAAAGTTTGGAGAGGCAGTGTAAAATGTACTTTTTTCGCTTGATTTTAAATAATAAATCACTAAGAGAAAAATTGTGCTTGGGCATAATTGTGCTTGGGTCTGTATATATTATAAAAAGGCTTAGTACAATATTATCCCAAATAACCTTACCCCTAAGTAGATTTCGTTCTTCCAGTACTTAAGATGCAAATTATCACAAAATAATAAAGAATCTCTGTAATACTGAATAGAATTAATTCCCTTTCGGTTCAGACAAAATTTGACTCAGTATCAAATACATAATCTGATTCCAGAAAAGTCTCTCTCTCTAAAAAAAAGTCAAATGTCCAGCAATTTTTATTTTTAAATTAATAAAATTTCATTTATTTAAATTTCAGTATTGTGAAATATTTATTTTGTAATGGGCCAAAGACTATATTTCACTAATAAATAATCTCTAATGATGAATGAAACAGTGCATCATTATAACGGAATTATATATTTTTATGACATTATTTTTTACTGGCTTTCAGCTCAGTGTTTCTTTCAGATCATATGTCTCGGAAAACTGGGGCAGTACATAAATTAAAAAAACATAGTATGGACACTGGCTGAACGAAATAGCCTGAAGGGGAGAGATTTTGGAACAAATGTGTGCCTGTAGTAAGAATGGAAATAGTTTAATCTTTTTTTTGTCAAGGGCACTCCGACCTCCCCCCCCCCCCCCTTCCCTCGCACTTAAGATGATAAATATTGGAATAATTAAACACTAAAAGAAAAACAGACTAAAGGTTTGGAATGCAGTTCATTAATTGTACTATTGCTCGAAAATTTTCCCAGGTAAGGGGGGGGGGGGCTGTGCTGGCCACGGTATGTGCCTAAAAAAAAACATTTTTTCCGATCAGAGTTTGATTATTGCAAGGGCAAACGAGGCAGCTGCCCAGGCTCTCAACTCTAAAATGCCCTGCCAACCCAAACACCAAAATCGTTTTTTTAAGGGAATTTGCTTATTTTCGGTTGAAAAAAATCGATTTTCTTTTTTTACATTTTTTTATTTCCTACAGTCTGTAGATTATCAGTTTATCAGTGTACAGGAATTTGGCCGAAGACCTTTCGTAGTTATTGAGTGCTTTAGCGGAACGCATCCGTAAAATGTCCTTACAATGTTTTGGAGCATTATAAACGCATTTTACTCAAAATGACTTTTTTCAAAGTGGGTGGAATCAGAATGAAAAACTATAACCGATCTTGCTATTTTTTTTTAATTAATGGTGATATAATTTATTGGAACTTGGACCACTTTCAGCCACCTTTATAAAAAAAATAAATATATTTAGAATCACACCAAAGTGAGAAAAAGGGGTCAGAAATAGATCTTTTTTTTAAAGCACTGACACTTTGTTGATTTTCAACTTTTTTTTTTTTTAACACTTTGTTGATTTTCAACTTTTTTTTTTTTAACACTTTGTTGATTTTCAACTCCTTTTTTTAAAAATCTCAAAGTGGTTGAAGCTCCAGGTAATATTATCTTCTTTTATAATCCTTAACGGAAATTGATTGCAAGCGACTCTGGCGATTTATCGGATCCCGCCCAATTGAAAGTGCACGACGCGCATATTAGGACATCCACCCTCGCAACTGGAGCCACATTATCAATTTTTTATTTAAAAATTTTTAAATATTCTTCAAATGATAACAAATAACTGGCAAAAAGCCCGCCGCTAAAATATTCATTCCTATTACAAAATAATTGCTAAAAAATACCATTTTTTTGGCCTTATAGGCAAAACCCCTCCTTGATTAATAGAAATTCTGGTTAAAAACGTGTTAAAGGGGGTCCCATCTGAATTTTTGCCCCAATTACCCGGGCGCAATATATAGGTTTAGTTGGGCTCTAGTTCCACTGTTCTCAGATTAGGGCACAACGTCTTTTGTAATTTCAAAAACTGACAGCTTTCAAATACTACGGGCATGCATTGTAACTTTAAATATTCTACTATGTTTCACATCCGCATGAAAATTACTCATTTAAATGAAATAAATAAATGAATGAAGTTACTTGAAAAATCTTTGGCTTGATTCACTTCTACCTGTTAAACATTCCATTTACAGAAAGTTTAATAAAATAATTAGTGAATGACCGAATCGTATTGTCTCAATATTACAGTCATTTTAATAAGAATTATTTCCATACATATCTTTGGTTTTATGCCCTTTTTTCGTTTTTAATTTTCTTAAAAATTTCTGACACTTAACCCTATTGACTATTAGCAGAAGATGAGCTCATATCCAGAAGACACTGCTAGAAAAAAAACTTTTTCAAAGACGCCTGTTTTTCATTTTAAAATTTCTGCACCTTCAAGCTCTTGATGCTTTCTTTTTTTTGGTCATCTGGGGGCCAGTTTCCATGTGGAATAAAAAGATTCTACAATAATGCACTTAAATAGCCGGAAATGATATAGCTCACCATATAAACTTGTCAAAAGCTCAAAGTCGAGATTAATTAGCATCCTACAAGGAAAGTAGAATTGAATCCAGTGGTTCCTGGGGTTCGTGATTCTGTTTCTTTTCTCAGTTCGATGAAGCAATTTGAGCTCTATTAGCTTGAAGGCAATTCCATTCATATAAAGAAAAGAAGCCGCTGTCTACATGAGAAAATTTCAGCGCCCTTGAATATTTTTTTTTTTTTAACACAACGAAGAATCTTTTCTCGAGCCAGCCCCAGCCTAGCTATAGAAAATATAAAAGAAAAGAAAACACAGAATATAAAATAGTTTTTAACGGTGCTCTTGTAGGCGCCCTTTCATCTGGTTGGTGCCCTTTCGTCTGTTTGGTGCCCCTTTGGCTCGGCGCCCCGTGCGGCGGCACACTTCGCACAAATGCGTTGGGCCGGCTCTGAATGCATTATGAAAAATATATAATTGAGCAAACACTTTTAGAGCAATTGTTTATTTTCTTCTCATCAATGATATCACAAGATTCCATTAAGGGGATTGCTAAGTCAGTTCCATAATTCCACTTACTAATATTAAACATATTGTTGTAGAATGTATCAATTCAAAAAACCCTTAACGGGTTAAAAGTTTGCGACGCAGCACTTTATCTTATTGCTATAAGAATTTTAAATACGGAACTTAAAAATAATGATAACAAATTTTAAGAGACGCTATATTATTTATTTCATCTTTTTATTTTTGTTTTATTTATAATTGCATGTGTAACAATTATATTAAATTTAAAAGGATGTATAAAAATTTATTCCTTGATGCTTTAGCATTCACATCTTTCATAAATTCAAAATATGAGTTTTAAAAGATATGGTATCAAAATTTAAGTGACGCCTTGATGTAGCTTTAAACAATTTGTTTTAAAATTCAATTTTAATTGTTTTCGGTTTGGCTAAATATATTTACACATCTAACCAAAACTTTTAATTTTCCAATACACAGTTAAAAACATCACTTTCACTGAACCTATACAATGCACTGTAATGTATTTATATGAATAAATTGATTTATCTTTTGTGCCACACTATCCAAAATCAAAAGTAAAATTTATGTAAACGATTTCTTTGCGTCATAATATCCATTTGCATACATTTCGCTTAGTTTGGATACAATGACGCAAAGAAATCATTTACATAAATTTTACTTTTGATTTTGGATAGCGTGGCACAAAAGATAAATCAATTTATTCCTATAAATACATTACAGTGCATTGTATAGGTTCAGTGAAAGTGATGTTTTTAACTGTGTATTGGAAAATTAAAAGTTTTGGTTAGATGTGTAAATATATTTAGCCAAACCAAAAACAATTAAAATTGAATTTTAAAACAAATTGTTTTGAGCTACATCAAGGCGTCACTTAAATTTTGATATCATATCTTTTAAAACTCAAATTTTGAATTTATGAAAGATGTGAATGCTAAAGCATTAAGGAATAAATTTTTATACATCCTTTTAAATTTAACATAATTCTTAGACATGCAATTATAAATAAAACAAAAATAAAAAGATGAAATAAATAATATAGCGTCACTTAAAATTTTATATCATTATTTTTAAGTTCCATATTTAAAATTCTTATAGCAATAAGATAAAGTGCTGCGTCACAAAGTTTTAACCCGTTAAGGGTTTTTTGAATTGATATAATTACTTTTTTTTTTAGGTTAATAACAAAAAGATAAAAATAATAAATAAAGACTAAAGACCAATGATAAGAACTCATAATTGTGATTTCCATTCACCTTTAATTCTCCCCCCCCCCCCCCCCGCTCAAGAAAGCATACCTCATACTTCAATTGTAAAGAGTGCTGTACTATTTGATTTTTTTTAAGAACTTTTAGTAAGATATGGAAGTACAGTTAAACTTGGATAATTCGAAGTTGAAGGGTCCAGAGAAAAGTTCGAAATATTCAAAAATTCGAATTACATATATTCCCTCAAAAAGAAGAGATAAATAAAGAAGTTTAACTCTAATATAAAAGATTTAACAGATAAACTTTATCTAAGGATACTGGTATATATTTTTTTCCACATTAAATCAGATATTTTTTACTACCTAAATCATTCATCACTTTTAACTCATTAAAGCCGATTGGCAAGAAAACTTGCCAGGTAAAGCGAACAAAATTTTTCAATTTGAATACCAGTATTTTAGTTTGGAAATTTTCCTATTTTTTAATCTCAGATTTTGAGCGATTAAATAAATCCAAGTTACAAAGTGGCAAAAACTGGTGTAGAAGAATTAAAAGAAGCGTAAAGGAGGCTCGTCGTTAATGGGTTAAGAAAAAAAAGTCGAATACTTTTGATTGTTTCTTTGAATGAAATCTTTGAGTGATAGTATTTGATTTAAACCTATCAAATTATACAAAAATAGAATCTCCTACATTATAAGGACTTTCAAAAAAGAACCTTTAAAATAAACTGTTCAAATGTTGTGCACATGAACTCAAAAAAGTCTCAGGAACAATTTTTACAGCAAAATTTTAAGGGCAATCGTACGAAAAATTCGAATTAAAAAATTCGAATTATCTAGAAATTCGTGTTAAACAAGTACGAATTATCCAAGTTTAACTGTATTACACAAAATGGGGGGTTTTTATGGTTTCTTTCACAGATATAGAAAGCTTTGTTAAATTTTGCTACGCAAAAAGTTTACTTTCTTAAGAAAAATATCAAGAAATATTACTCTTTAAACCTTTTTATTTAAAATACAATAACATTGTGAGCACAAGAGAACAACGAAGATAGGCTTTTCATCACAGAATTTGACCCCAAAAGTAATACTTGTTTTGTGGCGCTAGTGTACCCAGCCTGCCGATCACGTAATCGATTGGATGCAGTTCCAATTTTCGATTATAGATGGCACCATCAACTGCCATTGAGTATTTTATTATTTTCTTTTTGAGTCTCAAAAAAGTGTACCATAATTACAATAAATATGAATGAAAATAAGAAAAACAGCTGATTGATATAGATATAGGTTTTGTTTTTTTATTTTTTAATTTATGTTTGTTTAATATTTAAATTTATGTTTGTTGCTATGAACTTATCATAGCAACAAACATAAATTTCTATCAAAATAGCCACATTTTCGAGTAAGATTTAATCATAAAATTTGTAAATTTGTACAAAAAGTTTTTCTCACTAAAGGGTAAAAAATAATAATGCATCATTTTATGATTTTTTAATTTTGTTAATTAAATTAGGCATTATCATTTGATTTTTGTACAAAGAGATTATGTAAGCTACAATTTAAAATACAAAAATTTGAACTGAAAAACGCCTTTTTGAAAAATATTAGAATTGCATCCCAAATTTTAAATATTTCAGCATGGAGCAAGAAAAGATTAAAGTTGCATTGCATTTGTAACAATAAATATATAGGTTAATTCTATAAAAATTGTTAAAAGATATTTTTACATACTCATATTACTGAATAGAAGACAATTTGACAAAAAGACTTACAAATTATTTTGCTAGTCAGAAAATAATTTTGAATTATAATGCAAAACATTAAACAGCAAATTTTTAATGATTTTAATTTGCATCATTTCTCAAAACGAAAAAGAAGTACCTAGTCTAAGGTATGATATTTTCAATATATATAAAAAATATGACAGTTAGTACCTTAGTTACCTTTAGTTACCTTAGTACCTTTAGTTACCTTAATAAATAATTGGAACAATTTCATGAGATTCTTATTTTAAATTACATTAAATTTTTTATACTCCTTAATATAGGAAAAGTACTTTCTGCAGTTTTTTTTTAACACACACACACCTTCCCAGAGAAAAATGTCTGAATTTAATACTATTTGGGAAGTATTTTAGTGTTTTTTTTTTTTTTTTTTTTTAGCAGGTATAAAAAACATACATCAGACAAGAAAAGAGACTGTATTTATTTATATATACATAATTAAATGTGAAAATACTTTCTGAAACAGTTAATCTGAGATTTTTAATTTTTATGTGGAGATAAGATACATAATTACAAAATATTTGAAACGCATAGAACAAAATTCATTACTTAAATTTAGATAAAGATTTTTAACTCAATTACATTCACAAGTTAATACAATCAATGCACTAGATATATTTGCTGTGTGATAGTAACACTCTCAAAATATCTAAAGGATTATGAAATAATATTGAATAACATTTTCCAGTTATCGTTATTTAAAAAATGTTAAATGTATATATCTGTATTCTATATGAAATGTTAGAGATTAGGTTTCTATCCAAAATATAGATGGCGCCACATTTACCAGCTGCAGGAAATGGCACATTTTGTTATTGAAATTTATTTAAAATGAAGTTTGATTTTATTTAGCTTAGTTATAATTGCAATTTATACTTTTGTTTAACTTGATAACAATTAAAAAAGTCTTAAATTTTATTTAATGAACTAATTGGCACTAAAAAATTACAAAAGAACTCATTAAAAAAATCAAAAGGCATCGCTGCGGATTGAACCTGAGATATCGCGTGTATGAGAGCAGCGCTCTTAACCGCTCAGCTAGTGTTTGGATAGCTAGCTGTTCCCAAAAGTGAATAAAAAGAAAGCATGCGCAGGAATACATTAATAACTTGCGCATTTGCGGTAAATTCTCATAGAATGGCAAAAAAATATAGTCTCATTTTTCATACTGATTACATTACAAACAACAGTTTTTCTGTAAATAAGTGTTATGTTATTCGCTTTATCTCAAACAGATTTATATTATATATTAATTTTAATAAAATCGTGCAGGTCATTTGAGAAAAAAAAAAAATGCGAATTAAATAAAAAACAAGAGTTTTTCTGGACACAAGTGTTATCTCATTCCCTTCATCTAAAACAAATTCATATTATATATAAATTTAAAGAAAATCGTTCAGGCCATTTTTCAGAAATGGAAATTAGGAACTTTATCCATCGCAAGTACTTTAAAAATAGGTTTCGAGATCTCAAAATATACTGCATGTAGAAATGTAAAAATTTCAGAATAGCATAAGACCCTATATTTGCTGAGTTATGAAGTGGCGGCTTTTCGTGTTTCCTTTGATATCGAGTTAGGTGTATATATGAGTTCTGCCATTCTTATGTTTTTAGGCGTAAGGCTGCGTCACTGGAATACTACCGTCTTCCATGATTCGCACATTTAAAAAATATCCACATGAAATTAATATTTTTAACTTCTTTTTTCTTTGTACTTTCTTAAAAGATGCCTCTTTTTTTTTTTTTTTTTTTTTTTTTTTTTTAGTGATTAAAATATTTTAAAAATATATTCTTAATTTAATACTTTATGTATTACAAGCTGATGAGCTGTAAGTAATATTCTAACACTCATTGAGAATGTATCTTTTTTTTTAAATACAGTGAATTTTAGTGCGAAAACTAAAAGCAAAATTTTGAAAATTTAAAGTTTGCAAAATGTAATGATTTATGTTCAATGTTTTGTTTTATTCTCTCTTCATTTTATTTTGTTAATATTTTTCATTTCCAGATAAGCTAGAATTTACTTTCTATATATTATGTCAGTTGATTTAACTGTGTAATAATAATAAAGCAATGCACGCTACTGATTTAAAACAATAATAATAAACAAAAATTATTTTTATATTGCTTTGAATTGCTGAAAATTGTTTAATTTTCAACTCCGAAAAAAAAAAAAAAAAAAGACAGATTTTAGATAATAAAATGAATTAAAATAATCTATGTATATGATAAGAAAAAGCCAAAAAGCGAAAACAACGATAATCTTTCATATAAATCATTAAAAAAAAAAATAATAATTTAAAAAATTTCAATAATGAAGATGTATGTTAATATATTTTATCATAATCAAAACCATAGAAATAAAAAACTAGCATCAAACAAACAAACAAAAAAAAAATAATAATAACTTGTTAAATTTGAAAGCTATTTCTAAAATTGAAACAAGATACGCACTATGCAAATAGTCACACCAAGAACTGTTAACCCTTTCAGAGGCAAACAGTTGTGTCACTATAATGTTGCATTCACAACAGAAAAAAAAAAAAAAAAAATCATTTGAACATAAAAAAAATGCAGTAAAAGTTTTATTAAAAAATTCTGAAACAAATCTGATTAAAATTAAGTGGTGCAAATAGTATACATCCAATATCGATATACATAAGTTATAATAGTATTTTAACTATGGCAATTCAAAGAAAGACTTTTTCCCTGAATTTTTCTTGTAAGTGAGAGAGAAGATTAGAACCTTATAACTTGCTGAAACACACAAGTAATTTTTTACCCAGATTTTCTCAGCTCAGTTCTTTATCTCGATTGGTATGGAAAAACAATTGTATATGGCTTCTTCAAATTTTGACTCATTAAAAATGCTTGAATAACAATGAATTTTCAATATGATGTGTGAGTAAACTACAGCATGTACCCGAAAGGAAGGAAAAGGTAAAGGGTGACAAGTTGTTTTGCTGAGTCAATAAAAAATAATGCAACATGAATATGCTGAAAAATGAAATGTTAAATTGGATTTATAATAAAACTTAAAAAAAAAAAAAAAAAAAAAAAGAATTACAATAAAACTCATTTGACATTGGCTAGTCTAATTCTTAAAACAAATATCATACAAATTGAAATTTTTTCAACTAACAAGGGAACCACTTTTGGTGTTGCTCGCACCTAGCATTGAGACCTGGTGCATTTTAAAGCCCTATATTATGAAGTTTGAGAATCGATAAAATTTTTCTGTTAAAATAATATTTCTTGATTATACAGCAGCATAACTTTCTTAAAAATGCAATTTTCGAAACCACTTATCGGACTATTAACATTGAATTTTTTTAAAGAAAAGCACTTAAAAATAAAAATTAGTTAATAATAAGTATAAAACATTGAAAAAAGTTTGAAAATTCCTTCAAAAACCCACGAATTTGATTTTGAAAAATTGCAACTTTATATTCATATTTTTGGCGAGGAAACAGTTGGCGTTTATTTTCAAAAGTAGAGCTTTCCGGCAACCCTAGCCAAATGTCATAGCTGAATTTGTAATAGCTAAAAATTGCAATGTCCGACCTATTTCGCAACAGTAATTTTTCTAAATTGTGTAAAAATATTAATTTACTTTATGATTACTTTTACCGAAGGACCATTTAATACAGTAACATTTCATTTTAAACATTCAAAACTTTATTTCATTCGATTTCAAAAGAAAATAATTTGCTTATTTTGTATTTCACTAAAAAATAGTTTTCAATGATCTTCGAAGCTTTTATAGAATTATATTTATTACTTATATATTTATCGTCTGCATAGGAAAATAAATAAAAACCTTATATTTGTTTCGTATGCTATCAATTATTAAAAAAAAAAAAAAAAAAATCGCAATCTGATATAATTCTAGTAATACGCTCTGTACATTTTCTCTTTGGATAGAGCGGGCGGAAAAATTGTAGCCCCATATTTGGCGACTTAACTCACTTTTGGCGTGAAATAAACAAATAAATATGTAATAATAAAAAATTAAAAGTATAAAAAAGTATATAAAATATTATTTTAACAGAGAAATTTTTTCGGTTCTCTAACTTTTATGTATAGGGCTATAAAACGCACCAGGTCTCGATGCTAGGTGCGAGCAACACCAAAAGGGGTTCCCTTGTAAGTGAAAATTTGTATGACAATGTATGTACGATATCTTTGCTAAACAGTTTGACTTAGATAAAAATAATAAAGCAGGGGTAGTACAGGCACCAAGTGAAATTTCAGGACATACATTTTTCATAATTTAAGGACACTTTTTTGCCTTACATCACAAACTGCAATATGAGACCATTAATTTAAATGTATTTAAGTTTGAAAAAGTGAAATATCAATGAACTTTTAAGTATATAAATTTGAAACAAACAATCTACAGGGAATATTTCAAGGATTAACCCCCCCCCCCATTAATTACTGTTTTATAATCTGCATTAGAGTCGCATGCAAAGCTACAGTAACCCAACTTTGTTCTTTTGACATAAATCTCGATCTTTTTCAGGATACGATTGCTGAAATTCATGATCTTTCTTAGCATGCAATTGATGAAATTTGTGGTCTTTTTCAGCGTTTGACTGGCAAAATTCATGATTATTTTCAGTGTTTGATTAACAAAATATATGATCTTATTCATTGACCAACTGATAAAATTGACAAAATTCATGATTGTTTTCAACATTTCATTAACTAAAGTTGCAATCTTTATGAGTGATTGATGAAATTCCTGATTATTTTCAGTGATTGATTGAACAAAGTCATTTTTTTAGCATATGAATTAGTCCTACATCGGGTGGGATAACTGATTATACCCAGACAAGACTTGCAGTTCAGGACACTTTTTTTTTTTCATTGCGGGTTGGGTTGATTATATTTTGGTTTCAGGTTGAGTTTTGACTCTTTCGGGACAGGTTGAAACAAATTTTCAAAAGAATGTCCTGTACATTTAACAAATGAAAAAAAAAAATTATATATTTGAATATTAATGAGTATGTATATGTTCATTTTTATATAAAAAAGATAAAATGAGTATTAAAGATATAAAGTGTAAACTACTTATACATAATTGTATTAAAACATAAAAACTTTTTATCATGCTAGGTTTGGGTTTAAAAATTTCAGTTGAGATTGAATTGTGAGTTGAAATGTGTCGGATTTCTGTTGAGGAAAAAAAAATTGTCGAGTTGCCTTTTAAGCAGAATTTCCAGGATCATGTCTGGTACAACTCAACCCATGCAGGGCTGTAGTACTGTCAAAAATTTTCTCTATTTTTCTCGTAACTTCTCTCAGCGAATGAATGATAAAATTCACGACATTTTTCAATGTCTGATTGACAAAATTCACAATCTTTTCAGCATTCAACTGATGTAATTCACATTCTTTTTAAGCGTTCGACTGACAAAATTCTAAATCATTTTTGGTGTCCAACAGATGAAATTTGCAATCCAATTGAGGAAATTTATGATGTTTTTAGTATCTGACTGACAAAAATCCCCGATCTATTTCATTGACCAATTGATGAAGTTAGCGATACTTTTCATCGCCCGATTGATGAAATTTACAATATTTTTCATTGACTGATTAACAAAATTCGTAATTTTTTTTCTTCATCATACTATTAAAAAAATTTTGAAATAACAGCAAATGATTGATAACATTCCTGATTTTTTTTTTTTTTTAGTGATCGATTGAAGGAATTCACAATTTTCTTCCATGTCCGATTGACAAAATTTACAATTTTTTTCTTATGCACAATTTTTTTCACTTGACGAAATTTAGGAATTTTTCATCATCAGAATTTATCATGGTACACAGTATTTTCTGCCTCACTTTTTTTTTCGTCTATCCACTTATCAATTCCAAAATATTGACTGTGGAATTCAGTCGGTAAAAATAAATAATTTGCAGAATTTCACGTAAAAGAAAAATATGTATTCACGGAAAAATCATGACTGTTAGTTCTATAGCACAAAACTCTTGCAATTTCAGGACAAGTATGGCCCTCGTAAGTGACCAGGGGCAGTCTTCAAGTAATATAATAATTTGATTCTACAATATAAATTTGTTTAAAAATAGAAGTAAAGTGTTTATTCAAACATTTTACCTGGTCCCCCAAGAAGATTTTCTAGATAGAACAGAAAAGTATGACCCTTTTCATAAGGAATAGAATTGAAAGCATCGTCTGGATCACAGTCTTTCAAGTCTGGCACCAACTTGGTGAATTCTGGTTTTTCAACTTCAACCTGTTTTCAAAGAAAAATTTAAAATAACATTTTTTTTCCTCCATACTCTGAAAAATAGTAATATAAAATAGCAGAAAATGGTAGTTTATGATTAGTGTCACAATAAATTATTCTATAAATAGTCATTCACATGGAAAAAGAAGATTATAGATTTCAGGGGTGATTCTGAGTTTAAAAAAAAAAAAAAAAAAAAAAAAATTCTGAAATTCACAGAAAAATTTCCGAAAGGTTACAGCATAAGGGAGGGGGGGATTCTCCTAAGGACACTAATTATTTTTGTTGGAGGTCGGGTTAGCTCTAACTGTGTGCAATCTTTTAGCCCAATATAGTAAATGTTATCCTCTTTAAATAAAGTTTATTCAGAACTCCTGCAGCTAATTCTGAATTTTTTATGCTATTTTTAGCATTTTTTCATGTTTCGGTTGATTTTTTGACATTTGTAAAAGGAATCCAGTTTCAATCTTTCAGCTCATTATCCTAAATTTTTTCCTTTAAAAATTTTATATGATTTTTAGAATTTTTTCTCATTTCGCAAAGATCTTTTGATGTTTGTAAAAGGAACTGGTTTCAATCTTTCAAACCGATGCTGTAAATTTTGTTCTTTATGATTTTTGAAATTTTTGTGATTTTTTTATATGACTTTTTAGCATTTTATTTTGCAGTTTAAGGCATATTTGACAATCTTTTTTTTTATGAAACAGAAATAATTCTCCAGTAAGTTTTTTTCATCTGAAAAATATTCAGGATTTCTTTGAAAAATTATATCAACCCAAACCCACTCGCAATAGTGAAAACCAAACCCAAACTTGAAATAATTAAAGTTAAACCAATCCACAAAAAAAAGCAGCATCAACTGACACAATCAAATCTGTGTGACACTAAGGTAATTTTAGATTTCTAAATTGTAAGAATTTTAAATCATAGTCTGAAGAAGGCGGCAGAAAATCATTATTGAAAGTTTTTATTAACACAAAACCATTAACGAAAATTTTCTTACCCCTACAGAGCAAAAAATCTGCAAATATCATAACCTATTGATGATGTCCGTGTGCTACTGTAGTGACTGATTGTATTTCACTATTTTTTTTCTGCGGCCATTTCATGAAATTGGCAATTTTTGTTCCACAATTGTTTCACGAAAATAATGATTTTTTTCCACAATCATTTTGCGTTTTTTGCTATGGTCATTTGACGAAATTTTAATTTCTTTTCAGTGACCATTTGATGAAATTATTGTTCCTCCCCCCCCCCCCCCCCCCTCTACAATTGATTGACAAAATTGATTTTTTTTCCTACAACTGTTTGCCAAAATTTGTAATATTTTTGCACAACTAATGATAAAATTTGCGGTATATTACTGCGGCAAATTGACACTATTCACTTTTTTTCTATGATCTTTTTCCTCCATCATTTATCGAAATTAGAGATGTTTTTGCACAATCTTTTACAGAAATTTATAATTTTTCTCCATGACTGATGGACAAATGTTTTTTTTTTTTTTTTTTTTTTTTTTTTTTTTTTTTTTTTCTGTGACTGTTTATATTTGCTATTTTTTTCCAGTGACCAATTGAAGAAAAGCGTTATACGTTTCTTCAATCTTTGACAAAATACATGATATTTTTCCATTATCGTTTGAAAAAAATTGAGATTTTTTCTGTGATCGATTCCAGAATTAATTTTGTGCAATTCTTGATAAGAAAAAAAAAAAAAAAAAGCTGATTCCTGAAAATTAAAAAATATTCGTGGAACAATCCCATGCCTGTGAAAGAATTTACGTGAGGTAAAATAGTCCAGGCAATAGAGACCGTGTAGGTGCTCTACCTAGCAAAATTCATGGTAGATCTAGAAAAAGGCTTACTATATGTTTTTTGGGTCGCTGAATCCGAATTTTTAACTTCCCACCAAAATTTGGGGGGGTTGCTGAGGGAAATGCCCCCAAAAAAGGTTTTTATTAAAAAAATCAATTTTTTTATTGTTTTAGGGAAAAAGTATCTAGAATTTCAGAAAGTAGACAAAATTTGCAACAAATAAGTTATATGACATTATGACGTAGGATGAATGGGGAGGGGGTACCTGCTTCAGAACATGCGCCACGGTGCTGCGTGGACTAATTTGCACAATTCCACTTAACCACTCACATAGTTTACATTCGCCTTTCTGTCTCCCCTCCGAACTTTCCCTATAAGGTTTACTTTAAGTTTTTTGGGTCGCTGAATCCAAATTTTTAACTTCCCTCCCGCAATCCCACCAAAATAGTTGATTTTAAATTAAATTTTTTATTGTTTTAGGGGAAAAGTATATAGAAATTCAGAAAGTAGACAAAATTTGGAACAAATAAGATATATGACATTATGACGTAGTATGAACGGGTACGGGGAGGGCTGCTCTGAACATGCACTGCGGCGCTACACGCACTAAGTTATGCAAGACCAGGCAATAGGGGATTTTACCTGGCAAAGCTAATGCTAGTTCTGGATTTCGACTCACTTTATGTTTTTTGGGTCACTGAATCCGAATTTGTAACTTCCCACCAAAATTTCACCCGGCAACCCCCCCCCCCCCCCCCCCTAAAAAAATTGATTTTTTGAAAAAATTTGGTTTTTGAAAACAGCGTGCAGGGAATGTTCCGAGGCAGCCCCCCCCCCCCTCTCCCCGTTTATCCTACGTGATAATGTCATATATCCTATTTGTTGCAAATTTAATCTACTTTCTGAATTTCTACATACTTTTCTCCTAAAACAATAAAAAATTTAATTTAAAAACAACTATTTTGGGGGGAAGTTAAAAATTCGGATTCAGCGACCCAAAAAACTTAAAGTAAACCTTATAGGGAAAGTTCGGAGGGGAGACAGGAGGGCGAATGTAAACGATGTGAGTGGTTAAGTGGAATTATGCAACTTAGTCCATGCAGCACCGCGGCGCATGTTTCGAGGCAGATCCACCTCTCCCCATTCACCTACGTCATAAAGTCATATATCGTATTTGTTGCAAATTTTGTCTAATTTCTGTATTTCTAGATACTTTTCCCCTAAAACAATAAAAAATTAATTTTTTTAATAAAAACCTTTTTTGGGGGGCATTTTACCAATATTTTTTTGGGGGGGGGGGCATTTTACCAATATTTTTTTTTTTTTGGGGGGGGGGGTTGCAGGGGAAATTTTGGTGAGAAGTAACAAATTCGGATTCAGCGACTGAAAAAACATAAAGTAAGCCGATTTCCAGAACTACCATTAATTTTGCCAGGTAAAATCCCCTATTGCCTGGACTAAAATACAGCACACTATTTTCTGTTATGTGGGATTCTTATGTTTTGTGCTCAATTTGTGCAATCTCGCAGCATCTCAATGAAAACTTTGTCCCAACCCAGAAACTCTTGAAATGGTGCCACTGGTTCTGAGGAAAAGAATTTGTGATGTAAATGTTCACAGAGACACGATTCGCTTTTGGCTAATATTTATTAATAAGATTTTATGTTAAGAAGTTTGTTTTCCATTCCAGATTTTAATTTCCTGAGCTTTTTTTATTTTAAATGTCTAAATTTTTGGATGGATGACCAATCTCTTTTTTTTTAATAATGGGAACTGATCACCTTAAATTTTCAGAAAAGAATCACCCCTGGTAGATTTAAGTAAAAATGCCAGAAATTACTTGGCAAAGTCAAAATGAAAGAGAAGAAAGTTTTCTTTTTAAAGAAAAAATACTGTGTAATGAAACATTAAAAAGAAAAAACTCATAAAATAAAGAAAATTCAAATAAAAGTACTACATTAATGAATAAAAGTAATTAATATTTAATTTCAGTGAATAAAATTTAAAATAAAATAAAAGAAAAAACACATTACATTCATTGCAACTTAAATAAATAAATAATATTTTTAATAAAGATTCATTTGCATGAAAAAGAGAATTTAGTCTAAATAAAAGTACTTTTTATGCCCTTATCTTTTTTTTGAAAATTAAGTGCAAGTTACTTAAATTGAAAAAAAAAAAAAATCCAATAAAATATAAAAAAAAGCACTAAAAATACACACTTTCTTTCAAATAAGTCAGTTAGCATGCTAAAACTTTAAGTCTCAAAACAAAGCATTTAATTTTCAAAATTAGTTTAACTTTCATTATCTTATTTTATAATTTTTATTTACATTTTAAATAATTTTTATCAAGTTGCTTAGAATTTAACACTGACATTTTCAAAAAGAAAAAGTGGTAGGAATTTAATATAAATACGGTTTTAAATGTATTATTTAAATAAATAAGTTTAAAATTGTATGAACGGTGTTTTGAAAGTAGATATAAATAATATACAGTACAAAGTCTAAAGTTCAGACACCCAAAGTTCAGGCTTTCCAGTGGCAGTAGGTATTCAAGAAAGAAGGGAAAAAAATTGTTGAAACAAACAAAGAAAAAAAAAGGTCTAGAGTAAAGAAGCTTTATTACTGAATCTTAACTCATGTCTATGTAAACTTCTTATTGATAAACCTAAGTTAAAAAAGCAGCATACATTAACTGAAATGTTCAATAGTTAAGTAAGTTACAATTTGTTCATTAATTGCATGTTCCCTTAAATAAATATTTTTGTTTTATTTCTTGTTTTGTTATGATTTATTTAATGAAAATGATTATTTGGTTTAGTATTAATAGCTGTTATATGCAATTTTTAATATATGAATGTCATATTTTACATTTTTTGTTTTGTTATGATTTTTTTAATGAAAATGATTGTTTAGTTTAGTATTAATAGCTGTTATATGCAATTTTTAATATATGAACGTCATATTTTACATTTTTAAGTGGCAAAATTAATTTTTCTTTTTATTGGAAAGGCGATATTTTTGATGACCCAAAGTTCGGAAAAATCCAAAGTTTGGATTTGGTAAAGTTCCGAGGATTCTGGACTTTAGACTTTGTACTGTACTATGAAACAGAAAAAATAAAAATGATAATTCTTGTTTTTAATTAGTGGGGGGGGGGGGGGAATATTTCTGCTGTGCATCAAGATGTAATCATCCTTTCTCAACAGAATTCAGGATTATGCTACTTTATCAATGAAGATATCAAAAAAGAAAAATGGATTATGGAGTATTCAAATAATAAATACACATATTTTTTAAATTTAAAGCCAAAGTTTTTTTTTATTACTGCAATTTATTGTAATTCAGTACAGTATATTTACAATAAAGCATGTTAACTTTATATTATGATAATTTTAAAAACGCATAGCACAACTGAAAACACACTTCCAGCAATTATCCCTCATAGATAATAGTGTAACTGAATGTTTTTGTGTATCTCTGTATATGAACAACTAGCAGACCCACCCGGCGTTGCCCAGGGTCCGTAAATAATAACCTTAAACAAAACTCAAGTTTCTATGATTTTATATCTTTTGAAATTCTTTTAAATGAACCTAATTTCGGAGGACCCATTGCCTTCTGCATCGTCTAGTGCGTTCCCAAGAAACTTCTTTCCGAACGAACCTGTAACCTGGGTCCACGCTACATAAGGCAGCATGTACCAGAAGTGCGCCGCACGTGCCGGAGACAATCGAAAACCAAGTTGAGTAAGCCAAACCTCATAGTAATCAAACGCATAGTATCAAAAAGAAAGAATGCATCATGAATGTTAGAAAATGTTGGTAACTGAAGTCTAAGATAAAATTTCATAATACAGAAAGTAGTTGTAGTTGTAATCCAAGTTGAATGAACCAAATCCCGTTGAAATTAGATCCTTAGAATTGGAGGAAAGAATGCACCCCCAAGCGGTGAAAGATGACCTCTCCCCTTGTAAATTTCATGAATTACTTTTAACATTAACACGATATGTATTAAACTGATGAAATCCATTTTCTAAAGTTACCTTTAAATTAACGCGATTTTTAATGTACGGCTGTGGTGAGTAAACGTAATTTGATACTAAAAAAGGAGATTAATGTTCGAAAAAAGTGGTAACTGAGGTATAAAGAAAGACCGGTCCCAGGGGGCCAGAGTGGCGCAACAACTTCAAGGGGGGGGGGGGGGGCAGGGACATAACTGGCATGCAGTTGGGCATAAAGATATTGTTATTAGCTTTTAAAGTAATCGGAAGACGCTACAACTATGTTAAAAAAAATTGCAAGCAATTTGGAAAATTTTTAAAGAAGCTGCACCAAGGGCCCCCAAGAAGGCGATTAATATTCAAAATTGATGGTAGCTGAAGCCTGAGAATTTTTTTTTTGTCTCTCATATAGTGTCTGGAAGTCCCAAGAAGTTGTTAGAAAAAAAAAGTTCTGAATTGAACCATTTTTAAAGGAGCTGTAAAAGAGGGCCCAAATGGGGCCAATTGATAATTAAAAACAGGGCCCTAACATGAAACATGTTAAAATGTCTTAGTACATAGCGCTTTAGATCTTCAATTAGTTAAAATTAAGCATAGGGAATAATATGAATTATTCGTTAAAATAATATTTTAAAGAAATGCACCAAAAGGGGGTAAATGTTTGAAAAAGGGCCCTGGGGCCTCAATAAAAATATGAGGGTATTGGTCTGGGAAAAAGACTCTAAGACTCAACTTTAAAATTATGAACTGAGAAGCCCATAATAGCATTCTTAAATAAACCGGAAATTTGTATCGCAGGTCTGTGCAGAATGGGGCGGGGGAGGAGGTAGAGACTTTGCAAATTACCAGGGCCCGACTCATGTTCAGTTGGAAAGTTTGAATTTTTATTTATCTCACATTTTAAACTCTTTTATTCAAAATTAATTTGTGAACTGAATGAAAATTTAATTATGTTTTTAATATTTTAAATTTTTATTTAAAATCTTTAGATGAAAAAGTAATTACAAATGCATCCAAAACTGTAATACTGGAAAAGAAATAATACAACTGCAAGCAAATATGCTATATAAATTTTTTAAAAAGGTACTATCCAGCAAATTTATTTTCTAATAGAGTAAAGCCTGTTTATAACGTAATCGTCGGAACATTATTTCACTTTAGATACACTTCCAAGAAAAATAAAATCCTTAAGAGCCTACTCTAGTCAATTCGAAAGCCGAAATCCCATATCACAGTTTAAGCGTTGCCACATGGGAGGCGTATTCCAAACACAAAGATTGGCATGTTAAAAGACCAATGATATTTCCTAAGCATGTAATTGACAAACAAATTGGCCATCCCATAGCATAAAAATAGGCTTTCTTTGCCTCCAGGCAAACAGGGGGGTATTTTAGACAAGCTGACCGGAAAAAAGTGATTAGCAGACAGGAATGAAGACAGGCTTCCAATTACACCTTCTGAGAAAGCAGATCTCTACGCAGGTTTTCATTATTGGGACCCATTTTGTGAAAAGTAAAAGTTATTTTTGGGAATTTTACTATATTTTTGTGAAAAATAACATTTTGTAACGAAAGTTAAAATCCAGTTATTCAAATTTGTGCCAAAAACTTCTTTAAATCCTCTTTCTAAAATTTTTGTTTTTCGCGATCTAGTTTCATTTACAAATTACACATTTTAAAATACTTTTTATGAAAGAGAATTTTACAAAGGGGTCTATTTTATTAAAAGGAATTTTATAAAGGGGCACGTTTTATTTAAGTTCATTTTTGTAAAGAGTCCCATTTTATTAAATTTATTTTTGTGAAGAGGCCCATTTCATTAAATTTATTTTTGTGAGGAGGCCAGTTTTATTGAATTTATTTTTGTGAAGGGGCCTATTTTATTGAACAGATTTTTGTGAAGGCCCTGAATAGGCCCCAATTTCTACCTGGATCGACCCCTGGAAAGTTGTTCTGAAGTTTAAATAGGTTATTCACCAACACATTTTCAAAATCACATGCATATTTTTAAGTGCATGAAATTTACCGATATTCTTATTCAGATATTAAAAAATCAAATACTTTTTGAGAAAGAATCAAGTACATTTTAATAATGTTGCACCATTTCAAACATAAGGAAATTGATACGTATTTATGAGGTGCAAAGCATTTATTACTCATTTACAGCACCTCACAAACGAATTCCATTACATAATAGTCTACTTAGACAATCTGTTTACAAAATATTTTAATGATGTTACACTACTTCAAGTACAATGAAAATGATATACATTACTGTGGTTTCATACCATAACCATATACTTACTGTAGAATATGATGTGCATATCATTTATCGTTCATTTACAGGAACACACAAAATTTATCGGATACAACACAGAAGTACTGTCTATTAGCAATAATTTCTGGAAAGTACGGTTTTAGCTATGATACACATTTTTAAGTTACTAAGTTTTGTGCACTATTATGTAATTGTGAAAGCGGGGTGTGGGGGGGGGGGATACGGTGTGTCATATACAGGGCTGTACAAATTAATTAAAAAATTTTTAGCCTATTGATAAAAATTAATCCAGCCGAATCTTTGCCAAAAACGAATTAACTCAGATTTTGGGCCGAAAAAGTAAAAAAGCGGCCTTTGTGCAGATCGATCTCACCTATCCAATGCAAAAAAAAAAAAAAAAAAAAAAAAAAAAAAAAATATTTAAATACAAACGAGATATTTTTAAAAATTTCTTCTATAGGATTAGCATTAGCGAACAGATCTTTTTGCTTGACTAAAGTAGCCTCTTCTCGGTTGCATTTCAATATTTTTAAATAATTTTTTTTTGCATTGGATAGCTGAGATCAATCTGTACAAAGGCTTTTTTTTCTTTTTCGATTTTGTTTAGAAACATTTTTAATGAGGACACTTTCAATTTCGGAACGATTTTCGAAAGTGAAAACATCCCAAGAAAAAAAAAAAAAAAAAAATCCTTTAAAAATATTGAAATGCAAGCGAGATATCTTTATAAATTTCTAACATGGTACTAGCTTTAGCGAGCGGGTCTTTTCGCGTGACTGACGTAGCCTGTTCTCGGTTGCATTTCAATATTTTTAAATTATTTTCTTTTTTTTTTTTTTTTGCATTGGATAGCTGAGATCGATCTGTGCAAAGGCCGTTTTTTGCATTTTCGATTTTGTTTACAGATATTTTTAGTGAGGACAATTTAATTTTCGGAACCGGTTTCGAAAGTAAAAGCATCCCCATAATAAATTCTGCAATCAAGATCAAGCTAAAAAACCATTTAAAAATATTGAAATGCAACCGAGATATCTTTATAAATGTCTTCTATAGGATTAGCATTAGCGAGCGGGTCTTTTCGCGTGACTGACGTAACCTCTTCTCCGTTGCATTTCAATATTTTAAAATGATTTTTTTTTGCGTTGATAGCTGAGATCGATCTTTACAAACACCATTTTTTGCTTTTTCGATTTTGTTTACAGAAATTTTTAGTGAAGACACTTTCATTTTGGGAACCAGTTTCGAAAGGGAAAGCATCCTCATAAAAAAATTCTGCAGTCAAAATCGAAAAAGTGAAAAACGGCCTTAATATAGATCAATCTCAGCCATCCAATGCAAAAAAAAAATAAATAAATAAATAAATAAAAAATAAAATAAAAAATATTGAAATGCAACCGAGATATCTTTATAAATTTCTTCTATAGGATTAGCATTAGCGATCGGGTCTTTTCGATAGACTAAAGTAGCCTCTTCTCTGTTGCATTTAAATATTTTTAAATGATTTTTTTTTCTTGCATTGGATAGCTGAGATCGCTCTCTACAAAGGCCGTTTTTTGTTTTTTCGATTTTGTTTACAGACATTTTCAGTGAGGACACTTTCATTTTCGGAACCTGTGCGAAAGTGAAAACACCCCATAAAAAATTCTGTAATCAAGATTGAAAAAGTAAAAAACGGCCTTTGTACAGATCGATCTCAGCCTATGCAAAAAAATCATTTAAAAATATTGAAATGCAACCGAGATATCTTTATAAATTTCTTCCATTGGACTAGCTTTAGCGAGCGGGTCTTTTCGCGTGATTGTCGTAGCGTATTCTCGGTTGCATTTTAATATTTTTAAATGATTTTTTTTTTTAATTGGATAGCTGAGAATAATGCGTACAAAGGCTCTTTTTTGTTTTTTCAATTTTGTTTACAGATTTTTTAGTGAGGACATTTTCATTTTCGGAACAGGGGCGAAAGTGAAAACATCCCCATAAAAAATTCTGCAATCAAGATCGAAAAAGTAAAAAACGGCCTTTGTACAGAACGATCCCAGCTAACCAATGCAAAAAAAAAAAAAAAAAATCATTTAAAAATATCGAAATGCAACCGAGATATCTTTATAAATTTCTTCCATGGGACTAGCTTTATTGAGTGGGTCTTTTCGCGTGACTGACGTAGCCTGTTCTCGGTTGCATTTCAATATTATTAAATGATTTTTTTTTGCTCTGATAGCTGAGATCGATCTGTACAAAAGCCATTTTTTGATTTTTCGATTTTGTTTACAAATATTTTCAGTGAGGACACTTTAATTTTCGAAGCCGGTTTCGAAAGTAAAAGCATCCCCATAATAAATTCTGCAATCAAGATCAAAAAAGTAAAAAATGGCCTTTGTACAGATCTATATCAGCTATCCAATGCAGAAAAAATCATTTAAAAATATTGAAATGCAACCGAGATATCTTTGTAAATTTCTTCTATAGGATTAGCATTAGCGAACGGGTCTTTCCGGTAGACTAAAGTAGCCTCTTCTCTGTTGTATTTCAATATTTTAAATTTTTTTTTTTTTTTTTTTTTTTTTGCTTTGATAGCTCAGATCGATCTGTACAAAAGACATTTTTTGCTTTTCCGATTTTGTTTACAGATATTTTTAGTGAAAACACGTTCATTTTCGTAAAAAGTTTCGAAAGGGAAAGCATCCTCATAAAAATATTCTGCAGTCAAAATCGAAAAAGTGAAAAATGGCCTTTGTACAAATCAATCTCAGCTATCCAATGCAATAAAAATCATTTAAAAATATTGAAATGAAATCGAGATATCTTTATAAGTTTCTTCGACAGGATTAGCACTAGTAAATCTGCAGATCAAGAGCCTCAACGTCAGCTCTGCAAGTCATTGTTTTCAAACACACTTTGGTAATATTCAATTTCCTGCAAACCGCAATTTAAAGTTTTCAAATTACTTAATTATTTATAAGAATAAAAAAAATACGAAGTTTTCAGATATTGGAAGCGTTAAAGGAAAAACGTTGTTATGTAAGAATATTCTGAAAATTTCATGAGCTGCTAATTCAGGTATTTTTTTAGATAATAAAGTAGATTTCGTCAGGGGGTCGGAGACCCCCTGAACCCCCCGTGGTCTCATTAAATTTACAGATGTAACTTTTTATTTATTGTGCTAGTGGTTATCGTAAATCTTAGATTGATTTTTACACACCCGAGACTTATTTTTTAATACCGGTGAACAGAAGATAATTTACATTGACGCAATTATATTAAAAGTTTAGGTTTTATGAATGAAAAAGTAATTTCCTTTTAAAAATAAAATAATTTTCATTCATATTTTCTGAAATGAGGCTGATCTTTTTATTCCAGCATCTTTGTTTTCGATAAATGACGTCTAATTCACCTGCTATGCGTACTTACTCAAAACTTTTCATCTTGTTATATTAAGAAATACTCGAGAGTTTTCTTTTTATTTCCAATATGCCGCCATATTAATTTTTCTATTCTTAATTTTATTTTTCATTTTCCTGTTTCACGACAACACATTTCAATTGAAAATTGTTTAAAAGAAAATATTATTCCGAGTTTTGATTTTCTTGGCAACAATTAAAGAAACATTGGTAAATGTTATGGAAAAATGTTACGTTATTCTCTATGAAAATAATGAACTTTTGTATTTTTAAGCAAAATATTTGAATAAAATAAATAAAATAAATGAAATATTGCCTATTTTTATTTCTGGGCTAAAATCCATCTATATGCAAATATACAAATGCATTAATTCATCCGTTTTGACGTTGGCTTTACTCAAACATTATATACGCAATTATACTAATATTATTAGGACCAAATACGTTGCTAGGCAACAGATGAAAGAAAAGGAAAAAAATGAAATATGCATTATGTCAAATTGATAAAACAAAATGCTTTATATTATTGGAAAACATGCATAGAATCCCCCCCAATATTATAAACCTAATAAAAAAAAATCTCGCAAATACATTGACAAAATTTCAAACTAATTGGAATAATTTAATAATCTTATTTAAAAATTTCAGCATCAAAAATTTACCATTTAAATCCATTTTTCATATGAGCCATTTCTTTCAATAAATGAAAATCGTCTGACTTGCCATAGAAAAGCATTATAGAGAAAAATAAAATGTTCCATATTTCCCGAACGAATGAACCAAATTTAACCAAAAACTATACAGCTAAGTCCGGGTACCTCATCAACATGCCCAGTGAATTTCAAGCCGATCGGATGCTTTTTGCGGCAGTTATCGCGGAACAGACAGACAGACTAACAGAAACCAAAACTTTTCGTGTCTCCACAGTAAACCTTCACTGACGTTTCGGCAATTAGAGAACGGGCCTATAAATTTCTTCCATGGTACTAGCTCTAGCGAGCGGGTCTTTTCACGTGACTGACGTAGCCTGTTCTCGGTTGCATTTCAATATTTCTAAATGATTTTCTTTTTCTTTTTTTTTTTTTTTTTTTGCATTGGATAACTGAGATCGATTTGTACTAAGGTAGTTTTTTGTTTTTTCGATTTTGTTTACAGATATTTTTAGTGAGGACACTTTCATTTTCGGAACAGGTTCAAAAGTGCAAACACCCCCATAAAAAAAATCTGCAATAAAGATCGAAAATGTAAAAAACGGACTTAGTACAGATTCATCTCAGCTATCCAATGCAAAAAAAATCATTTAAAAATATTGTAATGCAACCGAGATATCTTTATAAGTTTCTTCTATAGTATTAGCATTATAGCGAACGGGTCATTTCACATGATTAAAGTAGCTTCCCTAAAAAAAATGCTGCAATCAAGATCAAAAATGTAAAAAACGGTCTTTGTACAGATTCATCTCAGCTATCCAATGCAAAAAAAAAATCATTTAAAAATATTGAAATGCAACCGAGATATCTTTATAAGTTTCTTCTATAGGATTAGCATTAACAAACGGGTCTTTTCGCTTGACTAAAGTAGTCTCCCTATACAATATTCTCCAATCAAGATCAAAAACGTGCAAAAAAAAATCATTTAAAATTGAAATGCAACCGAGATATCTTTATAAATTCCTTCTATAGGATTATCATTAGCGAACGGATCTTTCCGGTAGACTAAAGTAGCCTCTTCTCGGTTGCATTTCAGTATTTTTAAAAGTTTTTTTTTTTTTTTTTTGTATTGGATATCTGAGATCGATCGGTACAAAGTCCATTTTTTGCTTTTTAGATTTTGTTTACAAATGTTTTTAGTGAAGACACTTTCATTTCATTTTCGGAACCAGTTTCGAAAGTGAAAGCATCATCATAAAAAAATTCTGCATTCAAAATCAAAAAAGTGAAAAACGGCCTTTGTACAGATAGATCTCAGATATCCAATGCAAAAAAAAGAAAAAAAAAATCATTTGAAAATATTGAAATGCAACCGAGATATCTTTATAAATTTCTTCCGTAGGATTAGCATAAGCAAACGGATTTTTTCGCTTGACCAAAGTAGCCTCCCCATAAAAAATTCTACAATCAAGATCGAAAATGTAAAAAACGGTCTTCGTACAGATTCATCTCAGCAATCCAATGCAAAAAAAAAAAAAAATAATTTAAAAATATTGAATAGCAACCGAGATATCTTTATAAGTTTCTTCTACAGGATTAGCATTATAGCGAACGGGTCATTTCGCTTGACTAAAGTAGCCTCCCTGTAAAAAATTCTGCAATCAAGATCGAAAATGTAAAAAGCGGTCTTTGTACAGATTCATCTCAGCTATCCAATGCAAAAAAAAATCTTTTGAAAATATTAAAATGCAACCGAGATATCCTTATAAGTTTCTTCTTCAGGATAGCGAACGGGTATTTTCTCTTGACTAAAGTAGCCTCCCTATAAAAAATTCTGCAATCAAGATCGAAAATGTAAAAAACGGTCTTTGTACAGATTTATCTCAGCTATCCAATGCAAAAAAAAAAACATTTGAAAATATTGAAATGCAACCGAGATATCTTTATAAATTTCTTCCGTAGGATTAGCATAAGCGAACGGGTTTTTTCGCTTGACCAAAGTAGCCTCCACATAAAAAATTCTACAATCAAGATCGAAAATGTAAAAAATGGTCTTTGTACAGATTCATCTCAGCTATCCAATGCAAAAAAAAAAAAATCATTTAAAAATATTGAAATTCAACCGAGATATCTTTATAAGTTTCTTCTTCAGGATAGCGAACGGGTATTTTCTCTTGACTAAAGTAGCCTCCCTATAAAAAATTCTGCAATCAAGATCGAAAATAAAAAAACGGTCTTTGTACAGATTCATCTCAGCTATCCAATGCAAAAAAAAAAAAAAAAAAAAAAAAAAATTAAAAATATTGAAATGCAACCGAGATATCATTATAAGTTTCTTCTAAAGGATTAGCATTAGCGAACGGGTCTTTTCGCTTGACTAAAGTAGCCTGCCTATAAAAAATTCTGCAATCAAGATCGAAAATGTAAAAAACGGTCTTTGTACAGATTGGTCTCAGTTGTCCAATGCAAAAAACATCATTTAAAAATATTGAAATGCAACCGAGATATCTTTATAAGTTTCTTCTATAGGATTAGCATTAGCGAACGGGTCTTTTCGCTTGACTAAAGTAGCCCCCCTATAAAAAATTCTGCAATCAAGATCAAAAATGTAAAAAACGGTCTTTGTACAGATTCATCTCAGCTATCCAATGCAAAAAAAAAAAATCATTTAAAAATATTGAAATTCAACCGAGATATCTTTATAAGTTTCTTCTTCAGGATAGCGAACGAGTATTTTCTCTTGACTAAAGTAGCCTCCCTATAAAAAATTCTGCAATCAAGATCGAAAATGTAAAAAACGGTCTTCGTACAGATTCATCTCAGCTATCCAATGCAAAAAAAAAAAAATAATTTAAAAATATTGAAGTGCAACCGAGATATCTTTATAAGTTTCTTCTATAGGATTAGCATTATAGCGAACAGGTCATTTCGCTTGACTAAAGTAGCCTCCCTATAAAAAATTCTGGAATCAAGATCAAAAATGTAAAAAACGGCCTTTGTACAGATCGATCTCAGCTATCCAATGCAATAAAAATCATTTAAAAATATTGAAATTCAACCAACATATCTTTATAATTTTCAACCATAGGAGCGAGCGGGTAGATTCGCGTCACTGAAATAGCCTCTTATCATCACTCACTGCTGATTTGAATTGCAACAAAATATGCTTATTATTAAATCAAAATTTTTAGAATAACCTTAAAAATTATTCGATTGCTTATCAGTAGGGAAAAAGAAAAAAAAAACATATACACTAAGGACAAATATATCATCTGTGTATGCGGATTTCGCCGCAAGGGAATGTATTTGCTAAACGATTGAAAATAAGTCGAAATTTTCGGTAAAACAGTGAAAAGAAATCTTTCTTTAAAGTTTGAGAAACACATTTCTAAGTTTTAAATTAGTGTAATCCAATTTAATAATGAATTGTACAATATTTATCTTTTAGTTTGCTGTATAGCACAAATGTTTAATTTTTATGAAAGAAACATTTAAACTTATTCAGCAAAAATTACCTAATAAATGATAGAAAAAAAAGGTATTATAGAAAATTTAAATACAAATGCATTTATTCTCTGCATATAACTATTAATTTTTAAAGACGACACTAGTAACCATTGTTATTTTCTCCCCCCCCCCCCCCTCTTTCGATTGCGGATGACAAAATGATAATTCTAGAATCTTTTGAGAATAAGCGACTTCTTCATTTTGATGTTGTACGCAATTAAAAAATCTTTCAAAAATTAAACTTCAAAAGACTAGAAAGAAAAATAATAACAATGATAAATGTGTTTTAATTCCAAATCAATAATGCTCTTTAAAAATCTTTATGATTAGAACAGCCTAGTAAAACAAATTGTCTGAAATCAGCATCTGTTTACGGTATTTATTTAAACTTTCCTCTCTTCTTCGGAACAGAAATTTGTAGTGTACTATCCTACAAGTTGCTTACAGCATATAGCCAAAGACGAGACTCCCCGTTGAGGTAATCGGTGTCGTTTGTCTTTGGCGATCCCCCCTCTTTTTGTAAGAAGGCATTTCCTGGCTAAGGCGGAGATCTTAGCCTTTCTGACTGTTAAAAATGAAAGTGTCAACTTTTTATAAATGCAGCATAGATTTGATTTTTTTAAAAATCAAAATAAAAAGCATTTTCAGAAAGCTAAATGATTAAACTATGCATGCCGCTTTACCAAATTTTAAAATGTCCAACAGATTTTTCACGATAAGGTACTAAAGACAATTTTTACAAAACCTAAAATAACGCATCTAGAATGCCTTAAAAATTAAAAAAGTAAATAAAATTTTAAAGTGGCGTGCATAGTTTAAGAGTACAGCTTTTGAAAGTTACAAAAAATACCAAATTCGAGCAAAATGCAAAAAAATGTCAGTTATAAATTTCTCCCATTGAAATAACATTAGCAGCTCTGTCTCGGAGCGTTAGTGAAGTAGGGCCTTAAAATAGAAAAAAATCTACTAATTCAAATTTCAACTTTGCCCTACCTAGTTTCGAACCTGGGTCTGTTCGTACAGAAAACCAAGGGGTTAAGCCACTACGCCACAACTGCTATGAAAAGTTTAGTAAATTAACGTTCCATATCGGAGCGTAAATAGTTTCTGCCTGTTTTTTTTTCCGCGTCGGCTCAGTTTCATTTGCATAATAAAATAAATGATTATTGTTGTCCAAATTCTCTGAAATTTTAATGGATTGTAAATATTACTAAAACGAAGCCCTTTTTAAAATTTCATAAAAAAATATGCATATTTTAGAGGATAAACATTTAACCGAAATGTAAATAATCTTTATCAGGCGGAAAGTGACCTGCATTTGGCGGTGTATTTGAAAGGGTTAAAACTCTAATTTTTAAAAACCAATTGCACCATCGTTTTGAAGAAGGATTCAGCTTTATAATCATATATTTGACTTGTCAGTACCTTTAAGCATTCTGGGGAGGTGCTGTAATAAGGGAAAAAAACGCTTTTCAGAAAAACAATCCTTTTTAAACTTTTTTTTTTCAAGGGGTTAATTACGATATATTTTTTAATTGATCGCAGCATTTGAGACGTAAGAGCACAATCTTTCAGAACATGTCTTCTGTTTTAAACTTTACTAAGCTGTTTGGACGATGCTAGTTAATAAATAATGACAAAATACCGCCGAAATATTTTTTTCCATTCTTCATTTGCATATCAGCGCCTTCAGCACATGCGTCAGAGATTTTCCCTTCCAAAATGGATTTTTAATCAAAGTGAGTGACGGTTGATAATTAATAACTCAGCTGTTAATTAGAATATTAAAATTCTGAAGCTATGGTGAATCATGAGACACTTTGGGCTAGCTTCAAAAAAATTTTGAACCTCGTACGTTCCGTAGATTTTGCTAGCCATTGCACACAGACAGACAGAGCGATTTGTTCTTTTATTAGTATAGATACATGCTATGCATACCATATTCTATACTAAGCATCTTGTAGTGCACTTCAGTGAAGACATACTGTCATATCTCAATCCAACAATAGTTGAGATCTGCGTTAATAGATGGCAGCACTACACAATCTGTTTGTAAGGTATCACATGTTAATATATTCCACGCAATTATAAGATGTGATTTGTTCTGATAGCTGCTCTTGAGCGGCTTTTGTAAATATGTATAATAAACTATAAGTAATTTTATAGTTATGCCTTCTTCCTTAGTTAAGAGTAATTAGTTAAGAATAATAATAAGAGAGTGGCGATATAAAAGTGGTGACGAATGGGATTTAACCCAAATTGAAATGTTGTGAAAAAAAAAAAAAATTGAAAGAGAAAAAAAAAAAAAGTGGCACGGAAAATGGCCGATAAAGAAATAATTTCTCTGGGACGCTTGGAAGAATATAATGCAAATGTTCTTTGGACTATTTACGTCGAGAAAATTGATTTTTATTTCTCAGAGAATAGCATCAAAAATGATGATATGAAGAAGAATATTTTATTAAGTTCTGTTGGAACAACAACGTTTGCTATTTTACGAGATATTATTGTTCCGAATATGCTGAAAGAAATCAGTTACGAGGATCTTTTAAAGAATGCTAAGGATCATTTTTCACCATGCCCTAGTGAAATTATCAAACGATTTAAGTTCCAGAAATGACTAAGGAAGCAAGGAGAGAATATAGCCAATTTCATAAGAGAGTTACATTGTTTATCCGAACATTGCAACTTCGGAAATACGCTCAATGACCGCCTCCGTGATCAGTTGGTATTTGGAATACAAGATGAGAAGATACAGCAAAAATTACTGGATTCTAGAGACTTAACGTTCCAAACAGCGATAGAAATAGCTGATTCATTTGAGACAGCTGAGGCTGGAGTGAAATCCCTACACATGGGAGATAGTACAACTGTCAATCAAGTGCGTGTTTCGAAAGGAGAGAAAACGAAAGTGGAGATGTTCGCTCATGCACCTAAGCCTAAAGAAGATAAAATCGTGCCTGAGAAACCGTGTTACAGATGTTCTAAAAATCATAATCCCAAGTTTTGCCGTTTTAAATCTGCAGAATGCCATTTCTGCTATCGATTGGGGCATTTAAAAATTTGTTGTCATAATAGAAAATTTGGAATGAAAAGTGAGAAACCTTTTAAGAACAGAAAAATTAAAACTGTTCAGGAAGAATATTGTTTAAATTTCATGGACGACAACTCCAATAAGGTGTCATGGATAAAATCGGTTAAAATAAATGGTGTAAATATACAATTTGAAATTGATAGCAGTGCGGCTCATACTATTGTAAGTAAAAGAGTTGCTCATAAATTGTTCTCAGGTAAGCTGCCTTTAATTAAATCTAATATTAAATTACAAAATTATACTAAAGACTCTAACTGTTTTGGGGGAATTAAAAGTAAATGCTGTTGTTAATGATTATTGTATTCCAGATTTAAGAATATTAGTAATTAAAGAGGAGGGTCCGAGTCCAATCGGAAAAACTTGGTTAAAAGCATCAAAATTATTTTGGCCTAATGTAAATATGATTAAAAGCATTTCGAAAGATGATTTAATTAGAAATTTTCCTAATGTTTTTGCTGACGGTATCAGGACAATCAAGGGTCCTCCCGTATCAATTAAATTGAAAAAAGATGCAAAACCAGTTTTTCGTAAGTCTCGACCTGTTCCTTTTGCTTTAAGGAAAGCTACTGATGTTGAATTGGAATGATTAACTGAGAACGATTAATGAGGGTATTTTGAAACCTGTTGATCATTCAGAATGGGCTAGTCCTATAGTAATTGTTCCTAAGCCTAATGGCTCTGTTAGAATATGTGGTGATTATAGAGAAACAGTTAATGCTAATACTGAAAATGATAATTATCCTCTTCCTAAAATGAAAGAATTATTTTCTAAATTATCAGGCGGTAAATTTTTTACTGTTTTTGATTTAAAAGATGCTTATTTACAACAACCTGTAGATAACGAAAGTAGTAATATTTTGACTATAAATACACATAAAGGTTTATTCAATGTGTTACGATTAGCATTTGGGGTAAAATGTGCTCCTGGAATGTTCCAAAGAAAAATTGAACATATTTTTAAATAATTTGAATATGTTGGTGTATTTTTAGATGATGTTATCATTAGTGCTAGTAATGAATCAGAACATTCTGAAAGAGTTGAAAGTGTTCTGAAATGCTTTTCTGAGCATGGTATAAGATTAAATAAGGAAAAATTAAAATTTATGGTTTCAGAAGTTTCATATTTAGGACATAAAATATCTCAGGAAGGAATTAGACCTATTCCAGAAAAAGTTAATGCTATTTTGAATGCTCCCATTCCAAATAATGTGTCACAATTGCGTTCATTTTTAGACTTAATTTCTTATTATAGAAACTTCCTGCCTAATATTTCAGATGTTTTAGAACCTTTACATAGATTATTAGATAATAATGTAAACTGGACATGGTCAGAAAAGCATGAAAAAGCATTTCAAAAAGTTAAACAATTATTATGTACATCACCTGTTTTAGAATTATATGATGTTAACAAAGAGATAGTTTTAAACTGTGATGCTTCTGAATATGGTATAGCGTCAGTTTTAAGCCACGTTGTTGAGGGTAAAGAGAAACCTATTGCTTATGCTTCGAGAACTTTAAATAAAACTGAAAGAAATTATGCAATGATTGATAAAGAAGCTTTATCTGTAATGTTTGGTGTCACTAAATTTCACCAATATTTAGCTGGAAAAAAATTTAAAATTATAACAGATCATAAACCTTTAATTAGATTGTTTGATTCTGTTAAAAAGGTACCCGATACATTATCACCTAGAATGCTGAGACGGTCGTTAATGTTAGCTGGGTATGATTATACAATTGAGTATCGCGAAGGTAAAAATAATAAAAATGCTGACGCATTAAGTAGATTACCTCTCCCAGAAACTGTAAATATAGTGACTAATCCTGCAGAAATAATGTTCGTTTCAAATAATGATAATTGGCCTGTTACTTCTAAAATGATTGCAAAGTGGACAACTGAAAATCCTGTAACTAAACAAATTTTAGAGTGGGTGTTACATGGGTGGCCGCGTAAGGTTAAACAAGAAGAATATCAACCATATTTTCGAAGAAGGGAGGAAATTTCCTGTCTAGAAAATTGTCTATTGTGGGGACATAGAATGATTGTACCAGAGGAAGGCCGTGAATATATATTAAAATTACTGCATTCATCAGGGTATATCGAGCATGAAAGCGAAAGCTAGGGGGGTAGCTTGGTGGCCAAATATGGATAAAGAAATTGAACAAATGGTAAATTCTTGTAATAGATGTCAGATGTTTGCAAGGGATTGTCCCAAAATGGAACCCTTGAAATGGAAATCTGAACTGCCCTGGGAAAGGATCCATATGGATCATGTCGGTCCTTTTGAAGGTAAAATGTTTTTAATAGTAGTCGATTCTTATACTAAATGGTTGGAGGTAGAAGTAGTACCGAGGTCTGATAGTAAAACTACAATTAAGGTATTAAGGAGAATTTTTGCTACACTTGGATTACCTGTTGAATTGGTCAGTGATAATGGTCCCGCGTTCACAAGTGATGAATTTGAGGAATTTCTTAAAAATAATGGAATTAAGCAGACGCCTGTTCCACCTTATCATCCATCTTCGAACGAACAAGCGGAAAGGTATGTGCAAACTGTGAAAAATTGTCTTAAAAAGCTAGATAAAAGTGACATAACATTGTCAATTTTATAATTTTTGTTAGAAAATCATTCCACTCCTCATTCGGTGACTGGTAAAACTCCAGCTGAATTAATGTTGGGAAGGCCAGTTCGAACAGACCTTCACTTGGTATTACCATCAAAACCTAAAATACAGCAACCCCTGCACAAATATAAGCTTCATGATTTAGTTTTTGTTAAAAATTTTGGAAAAGGGAAAAATGGGTAAAAGGAAAAATTATGAAATTATTGGGGAATAGATGGGTTTTAGTAAATAGATGTGATGGAATAATGTGTAAGCGTCACGTTGATCAGTTGAGATGTAATAAAGAGATAAGTTATGAAATACCAGAGAGAGTTGTAGAGATAAATCGAAATGATAAACTAATGTCAGACAAAGTTGAAAATATGGGACATAGTGGTAAAAATTACAGTAATTATGATAGGTATGAAAGGGTTAACCAAAACCGTTTTTCTGGAATTAATGGGAAAATAAAAGAACAGCTTAATAATGATGATACTATAGAACCAAGCCAATCTCAGCCTTCGCATATTGTGGCAGGTACAGTTGTGAGTAATAAAAATGATACGACAGATAAATCTGTGAAAGACAAGCTGACTGAAACCAATGACAAGGACTGTAAGAAAAGTGCTCCAGTTCGAAGAAGTCATAGAACAAGATTGCCTGTAGTTCGTTTGAACTATAAGGGGAGGGGTGTCATATCTCAATCCAACAATAGTTGAGATCTGCGTTAATAGATGGCAGCCCTACACAATCTGTTTGTAAAGTATCACATGTTACCAGAGTATTCCATGCAGTTGTAAGATGTGATTTGTTCTGATAGCTGCTCTTGAGTGGCTTTTGTAAATATGTATAATAAACTATAAGTAATTTTATAGTTATGCCTTCTTCCTTGGTTAAGAGTAATTAGTTAAGAATAATAATAAGAGAGTGGCGATATAAAACATACCAACTTCAATATATTTTAAAAAGTATAATATTATTAAAATAGTGTGCAAACAAATGGCAATCTTTTGAATGCCCCTGTAAATAAACTATAAATGTTATAATGAACTATAAACACTTTTCAACACCAAACATGCCATGGTAAATCTCAATAATATATATATCAATTACATGGCAATCCAACTATATTTACATGAGTTAGAGACGGAAAGACAACCAGACAAACAATTTAAAACCACTTTTCAACTATGTTGGGAAGTCTTAAAAACGGATCTTTGAAAATGTGAAATTTTAATTAAATTAATATTATCACAGCTGATCGAGCAATTTCATATACAACATAAACTTTGTTGTTTGTGTTTCTTGATTTTACTTCCACTTTAAATATATATCAGACTCTTTCAAATCCACATCCACACAGGTTGAGACCAGAAGTTGTGCAGATTTCTGATCATTGCTTTGTTTATATTTTTTAAACAGTAATTTGAGTGTAATAATGCAATCAAAATTTTAATGAATGCTTGCAATATAGTAAAATATTAAAATAATTAAGTAAAGTAATAAACTAAAAAATCGAAAGTAGGATAATTTAAAAAATGATTAAATTATTAAAAGTAAAGGTCAAGTAAATAATAATGCATAATTAAATATACCTGGTAAAGATGAGATACATTTACCTTGAATTATTTAATGAAACTTTCCACATAAAGGTACCCTATTAATTCACATTAAAATCATAAAATAAAGAAGTTATATTTCAGGTTTAGCCAGTCTTAATAACCAAAAAAAGCTTGATTAATATATAAATATATTTGGTATAAAAAGACTGTGATTACCAGCGATTTCAGCAATATCTTGATTTGTTTTCAGAAATAAAATTATACTTCCTTCATGAAAAAACACAAGTTCAGTCACATTATCAAGAATTACATAATAAAATACATATGGAATGATATAAAACTTAGGCGCACATTCTTTTCTTTGTGGAAGTGTGCTTGTAAACAAAGGAATGGAATTACTATCAGAACCTGTCAAAGCTCCTGTTATGGGAACATTCCAAAGAAACCTCTCTATTGTTGTTTTAAATGGATCTATTTACTTCGAGTTTGAAATATATCGTTAGTTGAAATGTTGGCTTCACATCTTCATGGTATTTCTAAATTCTGAAGAATTTATTTTCTCCATTTTAGTAATTTTACTGGAGATAGTAATAATAGATGAATAATAAGCTTGAAGCTATAGTGACCGTCCAATGTATTCAGGGCCCCGACCCTACACTTTTGCTTTTCAACGTCTAATTTAAATAATGTAGTTTTTAAATTTGCTTAGTATGCAGTCTAATTTAAACAGAAATCTCACGTGACTTTCTTATATTGTGGAATATTGTCTTTGATAACATGTTTCACAATATGAATTTCAGTTTTCTTATTACGTTGTTCTCTTTTTTTTCTTTATGAATTTTTATGTTACAGTGCATTTAGCACTATTAGATTGAAGATATTTTCTCACATATTCTAATTAGGTTGTCAACGAATTAGTGATCAAATCATGATTTGAATCAATTAAACAAAAATCATTGATTAAAATCATAAATTTTCTAAATGTTTAAAGTGACATAAAAGAATATTAGAACTAAGATGAACAATTTTGGAAAGTTTCTATAGGTATTTTGCCTTATGAATAAACAAAAATAAATAAAAATAATAATAATAATAAAGCTTTATATAACTCTTTCCAAGCTTAATTCTTTAGAGTTGTAAAACATTAAGTACAGTAAGTTTGTAAAAAACAAATTTTTATCTGGCATAAAAAGCATTTGATTTAAAAATATTTAAATCTACTATAATTTGCAATGTCAGAATTTCCTTTAAGTAATAAAATTATTCATTCTTTTATATAAAATAAGCATAGCAAGTATAATAAATTTCTGCAAGTAAAAGAATAAATCACTGGTATCTTATTTTCTCATTTTACTTTTGCAATAAAAAATATAAAGGGGTCCGGTCTCAACAGTATCCAATGGCTAATTCCTAAACCGTTAGTCATAGACATATAGTTCCAATTACAAAAATGTTTTAGATCAGGTAAAGAAATATTTTAAAAGTGATTCGAGTCAATGAAAACATTTCTTAAACAATTACGAAATTTAAATTTTTATACGGTCCCCCGGTCCTATAAGTTATATTTAGTAAAATTTTCCTTTTACACTGACAAGTAATACAAAAAAAGTCCCGTTATTCTACGATTAAAATTGACCGGGTAATAGCTGTTTAAAGTTGGAGCACATTTTTTGCTGCAAATTGGGGGTCATTCACAAATTTAGTCGAAATATAATTTCGTCAGATATATTAAAAAAATGGTTGAGAGTAAAATTAACATTGCAATATAAATTTGAAATCTTTAATCATTCTGACATATTAATGCAAAATATACAATTTACAATAAGCATTTAAGAAGAAAGAAAAAACAGAATTTTTGTTAAATAAAAGGATGCTAAAATAACAGCCTCAATCTCTCTATTCTAAAAAAAAGTAACTACCGCTGTCACCGCCGCCGGTTTTGATTTTTTTGTGACCGGAGGCCTTTCTTCGTTAATATTAACAAAAATAATGCATACAAAAATATGAAAATCGGTGGTTTTATACAGAAATGTTTGATAAACACGCTGATGCAGACAGTTTTCAAATCGAAGAATTATTTTAAGAGTTATTTAATGCTAAAGTTGGACAAAATCGTTCCACTAAAAAAGTTTTATAGCAGCAAAAACTATGCATGGCAGTGTAATCATTTTTAGATCATTTTATGCGTTACAATTTGCCGGAGTGCAGATTGCATTAATTTTTTTATTTTGACTCATTTTTTCAGGTTTTATTTCTATTTTAAATTCAAATTTTCAGCATTTCTTGAGATATTTTTTTCAGATTTCAGAAAATTGTACTAATTTAAACTGTTGCCAACTGTATAAAAAGCGTAAGCAATAATGTTTGCTTCAAATTAAAAATTTATTTACACGTGACTATTATAAACAGGAAAAATACTTTCAAATTAGAATTAAATAATTACGTATAAAAGGCAGGAACTTATTAAAATTTATGTCATAAAAAGTATACACGTGAATTTTAAAAGAGAAAGGATATTGTAAAATAACAAATTCATTAACATGCATTAGAAGTCTTAGGAGAAATTACGTCATATTTACGTCACATTATAGTTATCACATAAAATGAACACAAAATAATATTGCAAAAAAGTTTAAATTTAGAAATTGCGCTAGACATTTATTTGATATTTTGCGAATTAATTTAAAATGTCTCATTTAAAAGAACTTTCTTTTCGCTTTGTTAAAAAATACCAGGAGACAAAGACTCTCTTTACTTAATTCCTTCTATATTAGCTTATTTTGAAATGTTGTTACACGTGTATACGTCATCAAGTTATTTTTATTTCAATGTTTTATTTGTGTTTTTATTAATGTTGTACGAATTTATTTGTTCTTTCGTTATTTAAAATAAAAATTATATCAGTTTGTATAATTTGGCGAGTGGTTTGGCGATTTATATAATTTGGCGAAATTAGTCGACGGGATAATCAAGTAGTACCGTAGTGGATTTGGCATTAAAATTCCCCAATCAAAGAGAAATGAATAGAAATTCGTTTATAGGGAGATAGCCACTGTTTTTTAAATTATAATTCAATCTTTCGAAATCTTTTTAAAGCCGATCAAATTAGCGTGCATTTAGAGTCTGCGGTGTCTGGACGGGGGTTGGTGAGCGTAGCTCGTAGGGGGCCGAGCCCCCTAGTTCTTTACAAAATGATATGTATTTTAAAATATTATTAGATAGCACTAGCCTGCAAAAGTTGGGTTATGTCTTGTTTTTTAGCTTTTGATAATTGATTCCCAAGTATTCTGTACCGCTGAATCCGAAATTGGCCTTCATTTTTAACCAGCACATCAGGATTTTTCGCAAATTGCAAATTTCAAAGTTGAAATTGAATCTCCTTCCCCATTTCATCGGACCACTCAGCTGTTTAGCTGTAAGAATCCCAGGATAAACAAAATTATCGAATAAATTATTGAATAAAATAAAAAAAGTTTTACATATGTTTTATAGTGTGAGTTTTTCACTATATTTTAACTTACACATTTACGATTTGCAAAAAAATTCTAACATGATAGTTAAAAATGAAGTTCATTTTCAGATTCAGTGCTAAAAAGTACGTAAAAATCAATTATCAAAAGTTAAAAAACACAACCATCTCCTCTACTTTATAGTATCCGATTTTTGTTTTTAACTTTGACAATTTATGATTTGTGAAATATCCTGATATGATGGTTAAAAATTAAGGTAATTTTCGTATTCAGTGCTAAAAAATACATAAAAGTTAAAAAACTCAACAATCGCAGTCTTGTATGGTATTATCTAATCTAAAACTTTTTCTTAAACTTCTTGGCGGTAATCTATCCGAAATTTTTTGTGTCATCCTGTAAAATAAGTATAAATGATAACCACCAAAAAACATAATAATATTAGATTGTTAGCGGATTTGCGCCAGCATGTAAAATGTAATCTCGATCTGATATTTGAAAGCAAGTTAAAGTTTGATTAAAAATTTTGAACAGGTAAAACACACATACAATCGTTGAAGTAACATAAAAACTTATAAAAATAACATAATTTTTGTTAAAAGAAATCATAAAAGAAACAGTCTCAAATCCTGACAAAATAAAACGTATGTTATGTAGCCAATCTGAAACTTACTAAATATTAACTTAATGGTAATACTTGTACGATTTTTTTTCAAAGCACAGATACACATGAAATAAGATCTTCGAATACTTTAAGCACTTGGTATGTGACCCCTCAAAGCCAAGCCAAACTCATTTGTTTTCAGAGTAGAAAAGTGGCATAAGTCATGCATTTTTAAAGTTTCATAACTCGCTCAATTTTAGTGTTATATGAATGCAACTTTTTTTGTCTTACTTGTCAGTGTAATAGGAAAATTTTACTAAATATAACTTATAGGACCGGGGGATCGTATAAAAATTTAAATTTCGTAATTTTTTAAGAAATGTTTTTATTGACCCAAATTGCTTTTAAAATATTTTTTTACCTGATTTAAAACATTTTTGTAATTGGAAGTATATGTCTATGACTAACGGTTTAGGAATTAGCCATTGGACACTGTTGAGACCGGACACCCTGTATAGCAAATTGAAGCTAAAGAAAGAATGACATATGCTCAACAGCTATTACAAAAGAATCTATGAGAGAAAAAGGACTAATTAGTATAAAAATGTTAAGCATAGCAAGAGCTTCTTAAATAAAGATTGAATAATGCTTAATAATTCACACTGAATGGTAATAATTTGCTGCAATTTAATATTAGAAGGATTTTAGATATAACTGGCTTTTCTTATACCTTCTCTGTATTTGTATATGAATGGGTGCAATTCATTTTCATAATTTTTTTGGTTGGCAAACATATACATATGTGTAAGTTTAAATTTAGGCGATTAACAGTAATTTTTCAAAGTACAAAGCAAAACGAACTGCACATGGTATTTGCTTTTGTTATTTGTGCTATTAACAAATGAAATTACTTATTTGCAATTTTTATTAATTCTATAATTTAGGGTGTCAACGATTTTAATCAGTTGATTTAAATCAGAGATTAAATCGTGATTTTAATCAACCGATTAAAAAAAAATCATTGATTAAAATCAAAAATTTTCTAAAATCTAAGATTAACATAATTTGAAAGTTTCTACAGGTATTTTGACTCATGAATAAACAAAAAAAAGAGCTCTATATAATTCTTTCTAAACGTAATTCCTGAGTATTGTAAAAAATTAAAAAAAGTTAAGTTTGTAAAAAGCATTGTTTTTATCCAAAATAAAACAGTTTCACTTAAAAATGATATTTAAATCTAATTTAATTTGCAATGTCATAATTTCCTGTATGTAATCAATTTATGCATTATTTTATATAAAATAAACATAGCAAGTGTAATAAATTTCTGCAAGTAGAAGAATAAATAGTCAGTGTCTTAGTTTCTCGTTCTATTTTTGTAATAATAAATTAATAGCAATCTTGGGTTAAAGAAGAATAAAAGAGTGACGTCTGTTCAACAGCTAAATTGTAAAGGAATGCATAAGAGAAAAAGAGCTAATTGGTATAAAATGTTAAGCACAGCAAGGAACTTCTTCGGTATAAATTGAATTAAATGTTTTTTTTTTTTTTACTTGTAACCCATATATCTATATGTATAAAAGCCGTTCTCCGAGTGTATGTCCTTTATACAAATCTTCAATTTTAGACCGATTTGAACGAAAATTGATGTACATACATTTTAGAATGTGGAAAAGATTGCTGTCTACTTTTAAAAACCATCAGACAGCTATTTATCCCTTTTTTCTACCACCTTCCATAATTTAACATTATAGAAATCTCTCTTTTTTTTATTTTTCTAATTCAATAATTTCTTTCCTATTGCCCCACATCTAAAAAACTGCTGAATAATTTTTAAAAAATGATAACTCGAGTACTTTGTTTTATAAGACAATAAAAATTCAGATTGTCTCACTATATTTTTGCTGTTTTTGAAATTGATGTCATTCAAAGAAGAAAATGCACATTTTCCATATATATGTAAAAACATTAACTAAACATATGTTAAAATGACGTAGTACCTTAGTTGAATGTTTCTGAAGTTAAAAAATCTATTTTAATGTAGTCGTTTTAATATCAAGAAATTAGGAAAAAGATTTAAAAAAAAAATCGTTTGCTAGCTATGACATCACTTTCTAATAATGTTTTATTCTGAGGGGAAATTCTTGATCTTCTGAAATTAATTCTTATTATTATCATTCATAAGTGAAGGCTTTATTTTTAAACCACGCGAACTAAAATTTCTGTAAATGATAAATCATTTGGATATATTTAATGCATTTTTCTGCATATTGTCAGGGATATCATATACTTCTCTCACACTTGCTGAAGAAAACAAGCATTTTGATTTTAAAAGCTAAAATACTTTACTCTAATTACGTTAAAATGATGTATTTTTCTGAAATACAAATGGTTGCTATGTTTTATTTCCTATCTTCTTGGCATGCTTTATCATTAATTACACCATTTAACTAAGTGTTTAAATACCTAAATGCAATGAGAGCCTTCTGCGATTTAAATTACTACAATTATATAAAATACGATTTTTCTAAGATTTATATTATATAGAAAATGAAATTTAACAAATGTTTCTAAGAGCTATGTCCTTCTCTTTAGAAAGAAAGCTTCAAAATTAGACATCAGAACTGAAAGCTTCTGGAATTTTATGACATTTTTAGGTTAGTCGCTGTAGATTTAGTTTTGATGAATGAAAGTTTCCGCTTAAAAATAATCAGGCAATCCATCCTGAAATATCTGTGGTTAAAGATGGCCATATAATACCCGTTCACAGCGCAGAAAAAAAAATCGCTTTTAATTTAAAACACTAAAATATTTTTTACATTTACTATATATTTTACAATGCCTAAAAAGTAAACCAAAAAGCATTTTTGGTACTTTAGTATTAACAAGCTGTTAATCGTGATTTTTTTTAGTTGTTTACAGCGACCTTTTTTAATCTGATAATTTTGAATATTCGATTTATTTTATTTTATTTATTTATTTATTTATTTTTTTTTTTTGTGGGGTTTTAATTTTGTTTGCCGATTTAGTTACGGAATAGTGCACGAAAAAAAAGTGCTGAATTATTTACATTGTAAGACCAATCGGATTCCTCTTTTGTAATTGGGTTGCATGCATATTTATAAAATATTCATGCTCAAAAACTACTTAAAAATACATATAAAATCAATATACTGTGGTACACTTTTCAAAAAACTATCATTGAAAGTACTTTTTGTTTTTCATTCAACGTTGGAAAAATTGAATGTGCGATGTTTAGAGGTTAAACAAACTGCAGTAAAAGCAAAATTTATGAGTGAGGTTCATTGCCACCATAAATAGGATGCCAGCGTTACTCATGAACATGTCTTTTTCTTATAATACTGCATCAAGAGCAAACGGGTTCATCTATCGTAATTTGGCTGCACACAAGTTTTAAAATATCCATGTCTCAAAAATACTTTAAAATCCATTAAAAATCAGAAAAAGGAGATACAATTTTCAAACAAATTTCATTTGAGAGTACTTTTATCTATTCAGTATTTTTTTTTTTTTTTTTTTTTTTTTTTTTAAATGTAGGTACACATATAACTTTTGAATGTATGCAACAATTTTCATTATTCTTTTTTAGTTGGTGGTCACACACCAATTTTATCAGGATCCAAAAAATTTTATGCTTGTCTGCCTCACTGGTTTTTATTTCCCACCAACGTAAAAATTAGGCAATCACCACAAAATTTGAAAATTTGTTAAGATACACAGTACTATTTATATATTTTTTAAAATGTCATTATATCATGCACAGTTTTGTTTTACAGAGATATGTCAAAGATTTTAATATATTGCTTAATACATCTTACCCACAGCCACAAGAAAAGTTAAACAACCCCAAAAATTTCCTTTTGCACATTATTCCACTAATAGGTCTGATTTATTTGTCTTGCTACAGGAAAAGTATCATAAGTGTAGTTATCCAGATGGCCGCTATATATTATGCCATGTGTCATTTTGCCACCACAGAAAGGGGGGACCGGTAGGATAAATTTACCCAATCGTTCCTACTTCTTTTAAGTCTTTATTTTTAAAGGTTTTATACTTTATGTATGTTTTTAAGCCCTGAAATATTTTTGCAAATGCAATCCTGAAATAATGTTAAGACACTGAAATAAGTGCTATATTGTCCTATGTGACAATCAAATTAATGCCAAAGGAGTAAACAGGCTATGTCAAGCTTTTGCCCACATTCTTTAAATAAAAACAATAAAGCTTTTTGCCGCTATAAAATTCAATTTATTAAAAGAGCAGATCTTAATGTACGGTTAAAATGAAATCTTGATTTGTATAGTATACTTTAATTATAAAAGTGACTGACATAATCGATAATTGAGATAAGCAGTTTCTACTGGATTTTAAATAATTTGACATTCTGATTGGTTATTAAATACAAAGAGGAATGTTCATTGTGCTAAATATAAAAAAAGTAATTAAGACAGAAAATAAAGTGAAGGAAACAAAACAACTAGAAGTAAGATGACAATATGTGTAATATCAAAAGAAAGTAGAACACAAAGATAGTCTTTAAGTTTTTCTTGCTCAAAAGTAGTAATTTGCAGAATTTACTTACATCATATTCAAGATATTTCCATCCTCCTAAGGCGTCAAAATGACGGTAATTTTCACCATGCATTCTACCAATTATTTTTCTTTCTACAAACATTGTGAAGCCTTCATTTAACCTTAGTAATGAAAAAAATTAAACTATGAAAACAGTCATTACAATTAAAAATTTTAATTATACACAATATCATCAAAGATAATATGACAATAGTATTAATTTTATTTCTATACAAGCTGGCCCGGTGTTGCCTGGGCTCATGATAGTAACCTTAAATGAACTTCAAATGTGTATGCTTTTATATCTTTAACCTTATTCTGAATTTATATTTTTAAATGAAAAACTTGCGAGAAAATATTGATTTTTAATGGTCACTCATACGAAGACATTTTCTTGATTTTTCACATACGATTGCTTCATAGTTAAAAAAAAAATTTCTTGTTGCCTAAATTCTTTCAAATTTTTAATAATTTTAATCTTTCAAGCCATACCTTGCTTCTTTGGCGAAAAATTTGTTCTGGTCAACAATTTGCGAATCTCACCAAAAAATCTAAGCTGCAATGTATAGCAACATATGGAATGAAATCACAGATTTTTTCCATTGATACTTGCAAAAATATGTACTAACCTAGCAAGAGAATTAGTTTTCTTGTCTATTTATTTGTTATTAGGTCTTTCTCCTCATGTTTTAATGCCAGATATCTTATTATTTAGAACTGCTTTACATACAGATTAAATTGTGCATAAGTAAGTTACATGCAAGAGAATTTCTTGTTAAGAGAAGCACTTGTTATATCACTTGTTCACATATATAGCTCTGTTTTTGTGTTTCCCCCCCCAAAAAATAAGCTGTAGTTTAATCACTTTTTATTTTACGTACCTGTAAGGAAAGTATTTGCATCCATGACAAAACCCAATTACGGAAATATTGGTACATTTTTTAAATGCCCTGAATCCGTTTTAGCTATTTTTTTTGCAATGATTACATATTGTATTGGGCTGCCATTTTAGGTCAGTGTTGAAAAGGTTAGTACTCAGATTGGAGAGCAGGCACATCTGTTCCACAAATTAAAGGCCGTAATAATAATAATGCATCTGTTATATGCAGGGCTGTGAAGTCGGTGGGAAAAATGGCCGACTCAGACTCCAGAAATTTTAACGACTCCGACTCTGGGCTGGCTAATATACTAGCATTGCCTGTTGGTAAAAATTATGGGGGCGCACAAGAAAAACAAAGAAAAATTTCAATATTTTTGGCATTAATTCTGTTATTAGGGCTTCGAAAGAAAAAAAAGGGAAAGATATATCTTCTGCTCCATCAATTTTATAATTTTGCTTCCAGAAACTCTGCTTCCAAAATTCTTCCAAAAAAAACTTTTGTTTCCAAAAATAACAGAAATTTACAATAATCTCATTACATCCGATTAGAGAGATCTGCATGGGGCCAAATTTCCAGACTTGGACACTTAAAATTTCGGCCCTGCCCGTTTATGTTTTTGCAATTCACGAACCCGTGCAAAAATCACTGAAAAAAAGCACAAACAAAGTTTAAAAAAAAAAATCCAATTTTTATAATAAGCAATTAGGATTCTTTTCAAGAATACTGCATATATATTTAAGATGAAATTTTACCATATGCTTCAGATTACGATAAGTTCACAAGCCACAGAATACAGAAAGCAACATTAATGATTACTTAAGACTCTTGGACTATTACATTCAAATGAAGATTCACCGAAAAAATTAGTTTAGAATAAAAGAAAAAAGATGGTTAAAAAACATTCAGAGCTGCCAACATTGGTCCAAAGTAGTAGGTACTTAGGGACTTAATGATTAAAAATTAGGGACTTTTTAGGGATAGAATGTCCTAAATAGGGACCTTTTATGGACCTGAGAAATAAACAATGTTTACGCAAATCAAATAACATATCAAATACAATTTTTAACAATGAAAAAATATACTAAATATTTTTTTTTTTACTTTTTTAATTAGAAAAAATATTTACAGATGTCTCACAAATTAACCTTTTTTATGTTTCTTACTCATAAAATTTGTAATTAAATTATTTTCTTTTATTTATAACACTAGACAAGCTATCAGCTATATCCTTTTTTAATTCCAGTTCCTTGTTAGCAGCTATTCCAGTTGTAATCAAATTCTGTGCAACTTTAGCTTCAGTTAAGTTTCACTTTTCTACAATTTTCAACCTTTCGTAGCCTTCAGCAATCAAACTGTCCGATATAGTTACTTCTTCACTCACATTTTTGTTTAAGTCTTCCAACTTTTTTTCAAGATCTATAATTGCATTTTTATTTTCTGCAGCTTCTTTTTTTTCTGATTTCTTCCTCTTCTGTAGCTTTTTGCACTTCAAGTTGTACTTTCCTTTTTTTTTTTTTTTTTTTTTTTTCCCTCTCTCTTTTCATTTTCTAGGTAATTCTGATAGTTTTGATATGCAACATTAGCCTTTTTTATCATTTTACTAGTTATCGGTACTAAGCAGGGCAGCATGATTTTCATAATGATGTTTTAAAACATCTGCTATGTTTAGCCTAGCACTTAGCATCTGTTCTTTCATAGAGGTCCGGTCTTCGGAAAGAATTTGATTTGAAGGCGAAAATCTTCCCACATTCCTTTCTCTTCACAGATACCAGTTCATCTAACTTTTTATAACTATTACTAAAAAACTAATACACAATGAGACAGATCAGATTGCTAAAATAAAGAAAGTTCCTATAGGCTGTAGGATGGGGTTACTTATTAATATTATTGGTTTGTAACTTTATCTTAGACTTTGATGGGAACAACTGTTGCAGACACTCATGGGAAAAGACAAGTTTACATGAATGCAACGACGACACATTGGTTGAGTTTCATGATCCTTATCTTTGTTCTTTTTATAAAGGACAATATTATCAATTACTTTAGATCTGGTGGCTGCAATTAATAAAAGTAACTTTATTTTTGGACTGGTTATTTGTTACCACCTTCAAAATATATTCAGAAATCTTAATATGATGTATCTTCTATTGTAAAATGTACTAATGATGTCTTTTTAGCTCTAAAAGAGTTTTGTCAATCAGTAAGAAAGAAACAGGAGACAGGTGTTCAAAAGTTTGGTGACCAGTTTAAGAGAGCAGAACCCTTCGCTAAAGAAACTTTGATTCAACTTTCTTTAGCCATACACATTCATTGTCAAGTTAGACATCCGATGAAGAGGGATAATACATCTCATGACAAACATAAAGAATATTTCAGGAGATCAATGTTTCTTTCTTTCTTGGATGCTTTTATTTCTGGTCTCATTGATTGTTAGAGAAAGTGTAGAGGGATATTGAAAGATTTTGATGTTCATCTAGATTTTTACAAAATAATGGCAGTTTTTGTTTACTTATTTAGTATTACAATTTTGTCTTTCGCTATTATACAGGATAGTTAGGGCAGTTACAGAACTATGGGAAAGTTCGTATTTTTTGTACGAATTCAAAATGATATGAAAAACATCAGAAACAGCTTTTACATTAATTACCCTACAGCGTTGAATTCAGGTAGGAGCTCTCCCCTGCCTCTTGGAGCATCGAAATATCCCCCAGAAGATTCGAGATTTTGTGCTTATTAATGGTCTAGAAGTGCTACCCTTTCCCCGGAACTCCAAAGTGTACCTTCCAGAGCTGCAGAAATCCCACCAGGAGAAAACATGTCTGAATTCAACATTACCTTTGATCCGAATTACTACTTGTGAACGCCCAGTTTAATATTGCTTCCAGAAATTTCATGGTGGCAATGAGAGTTTTGTGTATGGAGAAGGTCTTGGGTGACATTTTGTCTTAAAGAATGAGAAATCGAAAGCATAAATTGTAGCTAACCCACATACCAAAGACCGGAGCTTACTGCTGAACTTTGGGAATGCTCTAAAACTGTTTGAATCATCTAAAATAAATTGGTTGGGAAGTACAATAACAAGAACCACCATTATTTTTTACACAACCTAATACTTCCAAAAAAGTGCTAATCCATCACAAATAAATTTGTTACCAAAATTTAACTTCCTTAAAGATGACCAGATATTGGAAGCAACTATTAGGCCGAATATGGTATCAAAAACAGCCAAACATGAAACAGAGTAACCCAGAAGAATTATGGCTGTTTTAGATAATTGCAACCAAACTATTTTTTTCAGCATGAACTATACTTGATGTATGTGCTTCTTACATTACTAGTTTTTGTAGCTGAAATTGCAAGATCTTTTTCTTAAAGATTAAAACCTTATCTCAGAAACTGCCTTGGGGAATTAACGGCCCATGCGATTGAACCTTATGTGAAATCATTATCCAATATTCATTACAGCACAAGTTCTTATTTTCAATGTAGGCAAATGTTATGTAATATGAAACTTGATTTAAATAAATTTAACACTCCAGTATGCACTCAGTTTTTTACAACATAATGTTTGTAAAATCTTTGTCACTGGTAAATATTAATGTTGTATAGCTGCAATTATAAGAGATTGATCTTACTTTTCTTTACCCATGCTATTTTTTAACTTAAGGAATTAAATAATGATATACTTAAATTCTTAAAGTTACTTGAAATATTTCTATTACGCATACACAGTCAATCCTGTCAAGAAGTGATCACAAGGGACTGGAAAAAAGTTCCATTTTAGACAAGCTTTTATTTAAAGAAGTGTAATTAATTATACTTCTAGGATACACTACCTCAATCAGACCAATTGTTCCTTTCTTCGGGATCCTGAAACTCCTTCTTCCATTTGAGACAGGATTCTGTTATAGAAAGATTCCGCTATCACACGGTTTACCGTGTTTATCCCGGAATTGTTAAAGAGCGGTGAATATGCCCTTTCAGACAGGTTTTTAGCAAATTTAATTGAATGGCAATCCATATCAGGACCATCTCACGCTTCTGTTTAAGGCAGGATTCTGTTATAGATAATTACTATTTTGACAGGCTTTACTATTCATATAACATAAATAAGTACATTTATAAATACAGCAAGACTTGTAAAAAGGGAACCTGCCTATAACGGAATTCTGTCTTAAACGGAAATATTACATCAAAAAGAATAATACCATACAATTATGCCTCCTAACACAAAAACCTGTTTAAAAGGGAATTTTTTACTAACATTTGCGATTTCATCTTGACAGGTTTTACTATATATATATAACCTGAAGGAAAAATTCTGGACCCCACCCCAAAGAAATCCTGGCTACGCCACTGATGCTATGACTGGCCCTTTCTTCTGTTATGTCCAGTTATGTGCTGCCATTTAGGGAATTAAATTTTTAACAAATCTAAATTTTCATGAAAAATTTTATAAAAATATCAGAAAAAAATTAATTTAGACACAATTATAGAGGAAAAAGAGACTTTTAGGGACCAAGTTTTAAAAAGGGCACTTTTAGAGACCAAGTTTTAAAAAAGGCACTTTTAGAGACCAAGTTAAAAAATAGGGAACTTTTAGGAAAATAGGGACCAACTGGCAGCCCTGAACATTATAAATTTTGAAAACGTATGAAAAAAGAATTTTTAAAATATTTCTCTAATTTATTATAGAACATTTTTTAAGATTCTGTCAAATTAAGTCAAGTTATGGCTCGGCTCGGCCCGGCCCAAGTATGTCAGGAAAATGTAAGCTTGATCTCGTTACAGCCTGATGCTGATCTCTAAGTTGGAGATATTATGTTTCTGTATTGATGCTATCAAACTAGCATCAGCTCATGCAGCACATTCCCCATTTATTCTCACCCCAGACATGCCCATTGAAATTTGATATGCAAATAGAAATTTCGTTTTGGTTGCTTATAACTTGAAATCTGCTGAATGGATTTCGATGGGACTTGCACTGTTTAGTTAGATAGTTTTTCAGAGAAAGTTTTAGTATATAACATATCGTTCTATGTTGCTTAGTTATATGGTTATGAGGGAAAGTTCTATAATCAGATGAACCTGAAAGATTATCCTTTTTAAAAAGTTCTACAGCACAGATTTTTATGAGACTTGCGTTGTTAGGTAGATAATTCTTTAGGGAGGGTTTTAGTATATTGCATATTGTTCAGTTATATAATTATGGGTGGAAGTTCTATTATCAAGTAAACCTGATTATGAAAGATTACATAAAATATGGTAGGAAGGATTGTACTTTGTGCCAATATAATAAGAAAGAGAAACAACATAGAAAGACACAAATATAAATATGTATAAAATGCATACAGCTGTTTCAAAACCTCTAAGGTTTCATCATCAGTGCTTAAAATTAAAGATTTAATCCAGAGTTTTAATTTTATCTTTAATTTTAAGCACTGATGATGAAACCTCAGAGGTTTCAAAACAGCTGTACACATTTTATACATATTTATATTTGTGTCTTTCTACATTGTTTCTCTTTCTTAATATGAAAGATTAGACTTTTTACAAAGTTCTACTGAACAGATTTGGATGGTAATTGCATTGTTAGGTAGATAACTTTTTAAAGATGGTTTTAGTATATTGTTCTATGTTCCTTAATTATATATTTAAGGGTAATTATTATCAAGTGAATTCAATTATGAAAGATTTGCCCTTTTAAAAAGTTTCACTGGATGGATTTTGTTAGTTTGTTCGCATTGCCATTGTTAGACGATTTTTCAGGGATGATTTTAGTATATTGCATATAGTTCTATCATTATTTATCCATTCATACTACAAATGATCACCTAAAAAAGTTGGACCTTAACAGCTCAAATTTTGTCTGCAGATTAGAAAATATAATAGTGAAATGGCATTTGCAGAAAATATAATAGTGAAATGACGTTTGCATTGAAATGCGGAGGACATTTCAGGTAAAGGTACATACTGCTTTGAAACATAAGGTCAAACCCACAGATAATTTCATTTGATTCACAGTTTGTTTGGAGAAATTAACCAGGGTAGCAGGCAAAGTCGGCTAGTAATTAGATAAAATGCCAATATAAAACTCTGCTTCATTCTTTAAACTGTTCTATATGTTTTGTTTATCATATTAAATAACAATCACATATAATAATTTTGTAGTTTTAATATGAGGAGTTTAACTAAATAATTTTTAAGCATAACAAATAAATATAATTAATACAACAGGCATAAAATTGATAAATTTTTTTTTAATGGTTTAGCTTACCAAAAGTGTTCAAAATTCCTATTAGTAACTAGATTTCCAGTCCAACTATGAGCAATCTCATGAGCAATGACATCAACCAAAGACTTATCACCTGCCTGAATTTAACTAACTTTAAATACAGAACTATACAGTACATTCATAAGTAAAGCAAAAAATTACATAGCTATTTCAAATTCTCTTATTAATCACAATACTAATTTAACTGGTGAGTTAACTCTTAGTATTGACATAAACTGGTGCTAAATTTTAAGTTAAAAAAGAAAGAAAGAGAAGTCTTTTGTATCTCTCTTTGATAAAGAGGATGCTTTTTAATAATAATAATAAAAAAAAAAAATTGTGGTGGTACACAACAAACTCTTTTGGAGTATCAGTAACACCCTTTTAGAAAAAGCATAAATGTTTTTTTGAAGCAAATGCTAGAATAAACTAATTTATTACTTTCGAGCTGATTAAAACAGAGTGCTCCATTTAGCTTCAAATTGGAACAGTTATGCCAGTCTTATATACACTGTAAAAAAAAAAAAAATTCAGAAACATTACAATCCATAGCAGAAACGTTTCCAAAAATTTTGTGTAAACTATGAATTCTCTTCAGTTACTGATTAACCCTCCAATTCCCACTACAAGAAATTGCTGAAGAAAAAATTATTTTTTAGTCTTATTTAGATGTGGGTCAAATAAAGTAAAAATATGAAAAAAAAAAATGTGATTTCATTATTTTTTATAGGATTTCTGTGTAGTATCATATATGCTACCATGGGCAGATTAGGTTGAAATATGAAGGATTTTACCATATTTCAAAAGTATTTTATTTTGTGAAAATAATTAAAATTTTACATGTTGCATGAGATAAAACAATATCTTTCTTTGTTTATATATATATATATCGTAAACTTCCGATTATCTGTCACTCATGGGACTGACGGTGGGCATATAATCGAAGGACAGTACAAAACCATTACTAAAATTACATTTCAATATGTTAATTTATAAAAAGGAACCATTAAGTTTTTTTCATTCATTGTATACTTTTGTTTATAAAAAGCATAACTGATAATAAGAAGTCTGTTTATCTGGCAAATGCAGAATTTTACTGAATGTCTGAATATATGTAATACCTGTTTTAATCCAAAGTAATTGTTATACATTTTTGTTTGGGATTTTGCTGCAGCAAGATTATGAATTCTACGTAATAAAAGTACTTGGGTTGCACCTGCTTCCTCTTGCATCGCAAACAAACTGATGCATTTAGAGAACAGTCTACATGACTGACTCCTGGTTGATAATTTCTTGATTTATCACATTCACCCACTTCAGATTTCACTGAATTCAAAACATTTTCAATAATTTTGTCATTCGCTAATTCTTCATAACCAATATCATTCTAGTCACAATTAGGCGAGTCTATAATTTAGAAATATTTTCTAGCTGTTGTTCCTGACGTGAGACAAGCATTTAACTCAAAACAGCATCCACTCACTCAGGTTTTTGTGCATTTGAATTTTCATTGTTTGTTTCTGATAAAAAAAAGATAGGAAAGAAGGGTGGCGGTTGATAGAGTGGCAGATAATCAGAAATTTACTTTATATCCAATTTTACACAATAATAATAATAAAACATCATTTTGCTTAATGATTTTGTGCATAATTACATATATAGAATGCTAATGTAGTATGTAGCGGCAAAAAATAACTTATTTTTTTGTCGATTGCAATGAGTGGTTTGTTTATCTAACGCATATAATAAACAAAATTTTGTAACCCTGTCTATCTTTCTAAAGAGATACACAATTAAGAAGTTAGAACCAGGAAATTTTAGAAACAGGCGTATTAAAATATTGCGGAGACAAAGCAATCCGGATTCTAAATAAAGTATAGTTAATTTTTAATTCAATAAAAAAAATAAGATAACAGCTATTTCCTATAACATTTACTATTTATTGTTGCCAAAAACTGAAAATACACAATAAACACAGCAATTAATTCAAAATATAGTAAACTACAGTTCAGTTGATCTGCACCGGGTCAGCTAGTGCAATATATACCGCACAGTTCAAACATACTATAATATACTTAACATAATATACTTGAGTGATACGGCTCAATAAAAAACATTTGCTTATATTTCTACTTTATAAAGTTCAAAATATTAATTCCGGGATTTATTTCATAATTTTCTCTATTTATATATTAAAAAGAAATTTTAATATTTTGTTCAAAAATGTAAAAAAAAAAATAATAATTTCATTTTATTGTATATGGAAACTATAAATTTCAAGTAATTTATTTTGGATTTATTTAATAACATGAGCTTGTCAATAAAAAATAAAACAAGTATCTTAAATACAAAGCTAATACTAAGAAGTACAAATTTCCTTTGAAAATAATATGGTAGCAAAAATGCTACCATGGGCTCATGATCCCTAATGTCAATGGTAGCAGATCTGCTACCATGATTTTAATTACTCAATTTATCATTAAAAAACAAACTTATATCGAACTTTTTTGTGCAGAGAATAGAAGTAACTCTTTTTATACCTATATATTATATGTATTTGGTTTTATTTCAATAAAATATTTGAAAATTTGAGAATTTTTTTTTTCTTATTTAGTGCTCCATCTGCATTCAAAATTTATAACTAATATCACATAAAGATCCAATTACTATTGTAATGACTTAAAAATATACATTATTTATGAAATTTCATGCTGAAAATTAAAGCTGAACATATGGTAGCATGGGCATTAGAGGGTTAAGTCAGAAAAGTTGCGCTCATTTACATGGAAAGCAGTTGGAGTGAATGCTCTGATTTTCTGCACATGCCCGATATGTTCTAAAAACGTCATGATCACATGCTTTTTATTGTTTTGGGATTGGAAGTTGAAATAACGAACAGACGTAACATACATTTTGAGGAAAGTAAGCATCTATGTTTTATAATTTTTTTTTTCATTTTGGAAAAAGAACTAAACTTAAAAAAACCTTTTTAAAAATAATTAATATTATTAGAGTTGCTGTTAATTTTTTGTTGCATATGCAAAGTTAAATAACTCATTTGACAGTGTCTTTATACTCTTGCTCTATGAATCTTACAATAGATATTAAATACAGTAGACTCCTTCAAATCTGCAACCCTAAAATCCACACATCATCATAGATGTAAACAATGAAACTTTCAGTTCAGATGTTAGTTCAGTGGGGGGATTCAAAAAATTTAACAACCGGTTCACTGCCTGAATGATTTAAGATGCATAAACATGAAAGGAAAATGAAGCCTCGTGCATTGATTATGAGACACTTTCCAATATTATAAGAACATTTTTAACTTTGGTATAGTGAAAAAAAAAGTTTTTTGAAACATGTTCCCCTATAAAAGGACGTAATTTATTTAATAAATATTCGGCAATTATGAAAACCTGATCACAATTTCTATCACAAACTGCATCAATAATACCGCAGTATAATACAATAAGGATAATACAAAAATAGCAGATATTTGATCTTAAGAATTAACCTATGTCCATGATCTAAAGTTGCAGTCAGTTAGATATTAAAAACACTAACTATAGGAAGAGCTCGAGATGTTGCTGAAGTCAATCCTCGTGAGAATACTAATTCACTGAATGTGAAGAGTTCCTATTTACATCCTTGCATTGGTGATAAATACTTGTAATATCTTCAAAGTTAATCTCGATAAATCGGCTCTTGTGAGTGGTAGGTGCCTGATTTCTGAATTTTTTTTAATGCATGTTTTATGTTAGGTTTTTTTCACCGAAGTCGCGAATTTCAATGAGATATTTGTCAGTTGTCTTCTATAATTAGTCCCAAATGAACCTAATATTGTTTTTGTAGCGACAATAATGTGCACGCAAAGAAGACATATCTGGAAATTTTGTATCAATAACAAAATTTAGTTCAGTTTAAAAACATGCAACATCTTTTAAAAACCTTTCATACAATGACTGCCATGGATAACAGTTGGCGAGGAAATGCATCAGCACACTATACATTTTTGTATTCTAACTAGCAAAAATAAATTCGGTGTTATTTTGGGTAAACTGTACTGAAAATAACTTTATATTTATGATGTTGAAAAGTTTTCTAAAAGGTAGTATATTATTTCATATAATTGGTACTTAAATAAAACATTAAAGATTGTAGAAAAAACTAGATTATAGTACAGAAAATAATTCTAAAATATTAAATAGCTTCTGTTATTTGAGATATTTACATAATAGCTTCTCGATAAGAATCTTAACTTTCAATTTTTTTTGTCTTTACTCGAACATTATCGGATATGTGCTTCCTTCTTGAGTAGCCTATTTTTTTATTATTATTATTTGTTATGCTGTTTTTAAAAATACATGTTCCCGAACTCACTAAAACATTTATGATCTACAAATTTTGATATTTTTCTAGTTTCTGAAGTAATAAAACCCTCATCCTCTTTCTTTTGTATGCACTTTTTTCCCGAAGCATTTCAAACATTATAATAAATTTTATCACAAGTTTTCATTGTTTCTTATGTTTATACTTCCCGTTCGCAGTACAGTTGAAAGATGAGCAATTTCATTTAAAATACACAGTTATCGAGACAATATCAATTATAAAATATGTAGAGCGTGCCTCCTTATCGCGGATCAAGAACTAATTCCTAAATCGTTAAATTTAGAATTCTTCTCATTTCAAAAATATTTCAAATCATCATCATTTTAGAAACCGTTTTTCGTTTAGAAAAAAATTACAAAACTTAAATTTTTATGCAGTCCTTTGTGACCACATTTTTTACTTCTTTGTAACATTAAAAAAATATATATCCATGCTACAAAAAGCGAGACAAATTTTGTGCGACCAAAACTTCTCGAGTTATGATATTTAGAATTTTAGGAATTTACCATTTCTTAGTACAAAAAACAGGCCAGACAACTCTGGAAATTTATAAAATACAACGTATCATGGCTCGGCAAGTTTAGACCATACAATGTTTTCTCATTTTTTTAGAGCATGGAGAATGTTTTCCTAAATAGAGTTTATAAGACTAAAGGATCGTATAAAACACTTAAAATTTGTTACATTTGCGAAAATAACTACTTTGATTTAAATGACTTCTAAGGTATGAAGAACATAAAAAAAAATGCAGTTGGGAGTATACCACTAAATCTAACGAATTAATAATTTGCTATTGATCAGTGATAACAGGGAGTATTCCGTATATTTTCAAAAGAAACAGCCAAAGCAAAGCACCTTTTATTCAAATACTAGCTCACCCACCTGGCGTTGCCCGGGCCCGTAATGAATGACACTTAAATGAACACCAGATTTGTATGATTTTATATCTTTAACTCTATTTTGTCTGAATTTATATTTTCCAATGAAAAAAATCGCAAAAAAATATTGAATTGAAAGTATATGCTATTTGGTATTTTATTTCTGTTTAACTTGATTTATGGAGTCTATGCGTACCGAAAGCGCGACGAAACACTCATACTTTTAATGATTTCGTCGACATTTTCACACATTTTATTTTGTAAAACTATATTTCTACCCGTCTGAACGTTTCAAAATTTTTTTAGATGATGTAAATGTGGTCTATTGAGATGCTCTAAAAAGATTGTGTTAAAATATGGACGTTTAATTACTTTTAGCGTAGAAAAACACATCGTCCAGGTGAGGCGCGAAGTGACCTTCATTTCAAAGGGTTCAAATTCATATCTTTTAAAACCGATTACACCATCGATTAGAAGAAGGTTAAAACTTTAAGAGCATATTTTTGGTTTATCAGTAACTCTAAAATTGTGTCTTGGAGGAGCGAAATCGCGATGAAACACCCAAGTTTTTATGGATTTCTTTGAAATTTTACACATATTATTTTGTAAAAAATATTTCTACCAGTCCGAATGTGTCTTTCAAGTTTAACTGTACTGAGCGGTTTCGTCGATTTAGCTTAAAACAAGACTATTAATATCATAAATAAAATTGAAAGTCTATTCTTCGCATTCCTCCGATGCGTAAATGGGTTTGTACACGAGCGAAAGCGCTGTCTTTGACTGGGCATCAAAAAGATGACTTTTTTATGAGAGTGAGTTGCGATGTTTAATTAATAACACAACTAATTATTAGAAATTAAACATTCTGAGTCTCAGGTGCATTGGGAGACACTTTGGACTACCCTCACATAAATTTTCAGTCTCGTACGTGCCATAGATTTTGCTAGCCATCGCAGACACACACACAGAGCGAAACTTTATTTTATTAGAATAGATAAGTAGTTATTGTAAAGTTCAATAAACATGCCATATTACTAGAGTTAGCCTAGGCTGATGATTTCTACCCCAAAATTATTCAAAATTTCATATATAATTTTTTAAAGTTAAATTTACTCCTTAGAGGAATTATGGAGAAAAATTTTTTTTTTTGCAAATGAAACATTATTTTATTAAATCAAAAAATCAGAACATGCCCCAGTGTTATGCGTTATGATTAGAAAACGCTGTCTTGCAGATAAACATTTAAAGAAAGGAAATTAACGTAAATGGGATTTTCGCATTTGAAGTATCATTTTAACAACCGGTTCGCCGAGCTGAAAACAAATTAACAACCGGTGCAAACCGGCTGAATCCCACCACTGGATGTAAGGATAAATTTTCAGAATTTTTTAGTTTTATATCATTCTGTATGTATTTTAATATGTAAATCTTGATAATATGACTCAATTCATGGAGGAAGTATAAATTTATTTCTAAAAAAAATCAAGATTTGCTGATATCACCGGTAATCATAATCTTTCTACCAAATATATTTATGTATTAACCTTTTCTGGTTATTAAGACTGGCTAAACTTGACATAAAACTTCCTTAATTTATGATTTTGGTGTGAATTAATAGGGTATCTTTAAGAGGAAAGTTTCATTGAATAATTCAAGAAAAAAGTATCTCATCTTTATTATGCATATTTAATTATACATTATTAATTTTTTACTTGACTTTTACTTTTAATAATTTAATCATTTTTAAAATTCTCTTACTTTTTATTATTTAGTTTATTACTTTATTTAATTATTTTAATGTTTTACTATATTGCAAGCATTTATTACAATTTCGATTGCATTATTGCATTCAAATTACTGTTTAAAAAATTTAAACAAAGCAATGACCAGAAATCCGCAAAATTCTAAAATCTGCACAACCTTTCGTCCCAAGCTGTACAGATTTGAAGGAGTCTACTGTATTAAATTAATAAATACTAAGGTGGTGGCTAGTATTAGTGAAGCTCAGATTGCACCGTTTATATGTTATTATATTTTTGTTTTGAGCTTATGTTCTGGTTCATAATATTTACAATAATGAAATGTTTCATTTATATGCAAAAGAATTTCAGTATGGTATTTATACTATAAATTTTTTTTCCTCGCTGTTTATGAATTACACACTTGTAAATAGATCTTATTGAAAAGTTTATTTATACAACTATAAATAATTCTTTTTCATAATGCAGTCATATGTGAGTTCCATCCTGCAATTAATGACATTTTAAAAATACTTAATTTCCCTACGTAAATAGATGGATTTTTTTAATACTTTTAAATATTTATTTTTTTATCTTATAAATATAGTATACTATTTCAAAATACTTCATATCTGGGAATAATTAATTTTCATGAATTGTAATACTTTTAAACAGATACATTTTTGAAAATGTTTTGTCTACTTGTAAATATTTTTAAATATAGTGTTTTAGGATTATTACGCTTCTAAATGTATTCCTTTAAAAGTATTTATTTTATTCGTATCATTTGAGAAGTGCTGAGATAACCTGAAAAAATATATCTAATTATGTTGGAAAACGTCCCAGTGTAAGCGATTTTATGTCCAACATCACCTCGCTTGTGAAATGACAATTTCCTCGTGACATATGCAACGCGTTTTTTAGTTGTGAAATATGTTCCAAGATGGCGACACTTCCCTGAGCTACGGTGGCGTAAGATCACAGACTAGCGAACAATTGTGTAAAAGACTTTTGTTTCGAAAAGGCGACAACAGATAGCAGCACTACAGAACTTTTCTGATAGACTCATTTTAAATAGAACCTTTTTTTGCTTGTTAAGCAGTTTTTATTGTTTCAGGCTTTTTTACTCTGTTTTAACTCTTGTGGGCCCCTTTTTACTTCTCACTCGAATGGCCGATGTTGTCGAGCCAACAACGCACGAATTTCTGTGCGTTGTTCTATTGTTATAAAGAAAACCTTGTATCTGAGTGGATTTAATATCATGATTCAAACTGTATCACTAATCTTATTTTATTCTTCTTTTATAGTGTGAGTGTTCGACCTTATGTAACCAAGATATAGCATTAGATTAAACGGTTTTATTCTGCACTTCTGCTCATCAATGAATACCACTTACACATTTTTTCAAATAAAATTAATCGAGTGTTTCTAGGTGATCAACGTGAGAAGTCAAGCACTCTATGTTCACTTACCAGAAAGGTAAGAAAAAACTTTCTATCTTTCATTGTTGATATAAATACTTTTGGTATAATAATTTTATATTTATACTGGGTCCTTAGCTTCCAGCTAATCGCGAACTCACCCCTTCTAGATATTTTAAAAGATTATGAAGGCTGAGTTGAAAGGGAAAGTAAATAAATAAATAAATAAATAAAAAACCCAGTAATAAAAATTTGTTTATCTGATTGTGATAAAATGATGAACAAGATGCACATATGAGATATGAAATATTGAAATATATACATGAAAATAAAAATAAATGTGCATGAATAAATAACGATATATATAATATCGCAAAAAAAAAAAGAGTATTATTGTGAATAAATATTGATTGATTATTGTGAATAAATGATCATTTTATTTATATTTATGAATATATTCTAAGAAATTATTTTAAGAAAGTCACAAACTTCTTATAGTAAATATATTTGTTATCAAAGAATTTATAATACTTGAATAACACGTTATGTCTGCCTCAAAAGAAATTACGGCAGTAGAGAAATTAAATGATAATAATTATAATCATTGGTGTTTTAAATTAGAAAATCTGTTAATTAAAGATGACTTATTCAAATATATAACAGAATCTCCACCTGCCACACCCGATGATACATATACTAAAAACGCGGCTAAGGCAAAAGCCATAATTTGTTTGTGCATTGAAAATACACAAATTGTGCACATCAGACATTTGACATCTCCCAAAGAAATTTGGGAAAGATTAAAAAGTGTTCACCAAAGGGCGAATTTATCATCCAAATTATTCCTTTTGAGGAAACTATATTCGCAAAGGCTCAACGAGGGCGGAGACTTAAATTTACATATCAACAATATTTTAACTATCCGCGACAAACTCGCTGCCATTGGAGAGCTCATAAATGATTCGCACATTGTGGCTCTTATGCTTTGCAGCTTGCCTCAGTCATACGCTTCTCTTATAACAAGCATGGAGGCTAGAGACGAAAAGGATCTAGACCTCGAGTTTGTAAAAAACAAGCTCATCGAATCGAATACAAAAACACCAGCACACGACCAAGGGACACAGCATATAAAATTATAAATAAAGGAAATAAAAAGTATTGCAGCTTCTGTCAATGGGCACGCTCGTTCAGAATGTTACAAATTGAAAAACAAACAGAAAAACAATTACCAAAGAAGTGAAAATTATAATAGTAATAAATTTAACAACCATGCCAACTTTAAAGCCAATTCGGTAAACACCAAAAATCAACACAATGGTAGTAAAACCGACTCCTCGAATTTTTGTTTCAACAGCAAGTCAAATATAGAGGATGAGGTCAACCAATCGATCATTCCTCTCTTCCCAGTGGAAAACAATTTTGAAATTGAGTCAGTAAAAATTAACCAAACACAAACAACAGATCCAAACACATATATCATTGACTCGGGTTGTACCAGGCACGTTGCATCAGCAAAAACAAATTTTGCTACATTCACAGCCGGGAATTTTGGGAATATAACAATCGCTAATGGAAAAAGGCTTAATTCGGAAGGTATGGGCGACGTAAAAATAAAAACAGACAAAAACCACTACATTACACTAAGAAATGTATTGTACTGTCCAGAACTAAAGGGCAATTTATTGTCAGTTAAGAAAGCCACTGAAAATAATATAAAGGTAATTTTCGAGAAAAATGCATGTTTATTTGTCAAAGATGATAATATAATCTTGACAGCTAAATTAAATGATAATCTCTACGTATTAAACCCTGAAGATGATTATGGCTATACTATAAGTACTCAAACTTTATGTAACAATACAAATTGTATTTCATTGTGGCACCGAAGACTCGGACACAAAAATTTTTATGATATTAAATACCTTGTTAATCATGAATTAGCCAATGGGATAACAATTAACAAATGTAAACATGACAAGCGATGCACCAAGTGCATTGAAGGGAAACTTTCCGCTCTGCCCTACCCTAAAGTAGCCACAAACAGAAGCAAAGACATCGGTACCCTCGCACATTCCGATATATGTGGCCCTATGAATACTGAAACGATAGGAGGGAAAAGGTACTTTATAACATTCACGGATGATTATAGCAGGTATACAATGACATACTTAATTGCGCATAAATCGGAAGCCGTTATCAAACTGAAAGAATACATAGCGCTAACAAAAAATAAATTTGGCAAGTTGATAAAGGCAATAAGGTCCGATAACGCAAAAGAGTATATCAGTGATGAATTTGAAAACTGCCTGATAGAAAACGGGATAGAGCGTCAATTGAGTGTTCCCTATTCTAGCCCACAGAACGGCGTTTCAGAAAGAAAGAATAGAACGATAGTGGAAATGGCTAGAACCATGTTGTCGGACGCCAAGTTACCTAAGCAATTCTGGGGGGAAGCTGTCATGTCTGCCACCTACCTCATCAACCGTCTACCAACAAAGGTTAACAAAAATAACATGACACCCTATGAACTTTGGCATAAAAGAAAACCCGATCTCTCGAACATCAAAACATTCGGATGTAAGGCATTTGCCTATGTCGACAAACCTAAAAGAAATAAATTAGATGAGAAAGCCATCGAGGGAATAATGTTGGGATATGATTTCAGAAGCAAGGGCTATAGGATATATACGGGTGAAAATAAAATTATAATATCTAGAACCGTAAAATTCTTCGAAGAAGGTATAAAAGATGAGGAAATTAAACCTGCCAAAGAAAATCAAAACAACGAACAAACTCCCGCAGATAATATTGAAATTGATCTAGAAGAGCGCGACGATGATCAGAATAACACCCCGACTGACACATCCCTTGAGCCGAGAAGATCGCAAAGACAAAATCGTGGCGTACCACCTAACCGTTATGGAATAAGCGCAAACCTGTGTCAAATTCAGGAGCCAAAGTCATGGACAGACCTACAAAATATCAATGACGCAGAAACTAAAGATAAATGGCTAAAAGCCACTAGTGAGGAAATAGATTCTCTGAAGCAAAATAATACTTGGAGATTAATAAAACCTATCCCGGGAAAACGCGTCATAGGTTGTAGGTGGATGTTTAAGGCAAAAAGGGGAGCCAACGGGTCTATAGAGCGATATAAAGCCAGATTGGTCGCTAAGGGATATGCTCAAAAATATGGAAGCGATTTCGACGAGACCTACGCACCCGTTGTAGCGCATACCACCCTGCGAGCATTCTTAAACGCAGCGGTGTACAAAGACCTTAAAATAACTCACCTAGATGTCAAAACTGCTTTCTTACATGGCGATTTAGAAGAGGAGGTTTATATGCATCAGCCAGAGGGATACATAACAAAAGGGGAAGAAGATAAAGTGTGTAGTTTAAACAAAGCGATTTATGGCCTTAAGCAGGCAGCTAGGGCGTGGAACCAAAAAATAAGTAAATCTCTAAAAGAACTAAATTTTGTTGAATGCGCGTCAGACAAATGTCTGTACAAAAGAGTCCAAGATGGAAAAATCGCATACATAATAGTGTATGTTGATGACATCTTAGTCGCAGGAGACAAAACAGACACACACGAAATATACACTGAATTATCAAAGCAATACGAAATCAAAAATTTAGGTGAAGTAACACAATATTTAGGCATAAACATAAAGGAAACAGCAAACGGTAATCTAGAATTAGACCAGGAACACAAAATAATACAAATTGCAGAAAAATTCAATTTGTTAAATGGTAAGCCTACGTATACACCCATGAATACTAACTACTTTAATCTAGATCCAAACGGGAAACTAATGGGAGATAACGTAAAATTTAGACAGGCTATAGGAGGGCTTCTATACATTGCAACTTTAACTAGACCCGACATAGCATCAGTCGTTAACATCCTGGGAAGAAGGAATGAATCCCCAAGGGAAGTCGATTGGCAAGCTATCGAGAAATTAATTAGATATCTGCTTACTACCAAAGATCTTAAATTCGTCATAGATAAAACAAAACCTCCAATCCTAACGGCATATAGCGATGCCGATTGGGGGAACGACAGAATAGACAGGAAATCAACCACTGGAAACTTGTTTAAATTAGGAAATAATATATTGGCATAGTCATCGAGGAAGCAGAGTTGCACAGCACTCTCGTCCACGGAGGCTGAATATATCGCTGCCTCTAATGCAGGTCAAGAGATCTCGTGGTTGTTAGACCTGTTAAATGACCTCGAACTATGTCAACAACTACCCGTAACATTGTACGAAGATAACTTATCAGCCATAAGATTGACCGAAAACGAAAAGGCACAGACAAGAACTAAACACGTGGAAGTTAAGTATCACCACATCAGACATCTATGCCAGAATGGTATAATCAAAATAACTTATTGCCCATCGAAGTTAATGCTGGCAGAAGTGCTCACCAAGCCGTTGCCTAAGTCTCATTTCGAGTGTTTGAGAAACAAGTTAAACATTCTACGCTCGTCGGTTTGACATAAAAAGCGGGGGTGTTGGAAAACGTCCCAGTGTAAGCGATTTTATGTCCAACATCACCTCGCTTGTGAAGTGACAATTTCCTCGTAACATATGCAACGCGTTTTTTAGTTGTGAAATATGTTCCAAGATGGCGACACTTCCCTGAGCTACGGTGGCGTAAGATCACAGACTAGCGAACAATTGTGTAAAAGACTTTTGTTTCGAAAAGGCGACAACAGATAGCAGCACTACAGAACTTTTCTGATAGACTCATTTTAAATAGAACCTTTTTTTGCTTGTTAAGCAGTTTTTATTGTTTCAGGCTTTTTTACTCTGTTTTAACTCTTGTGGGCCGCTTTTTACTTCTCACTCGAATGGCCGATGTTGTCGAGCCAACAACGCACGAATTTCTGTGCGTTGTTCTATTGTTATAAAGAAAACCTTGTATCTGAGTGGATTTAATATCATGATTCAAACTGTATCACTAATCTTATTTTATTCTTCTTTTATAGTGTGAGTGTTCGACCTTATGTAACCAAGATATAGCATTAGATTAAACGGTTTTATTCTGCACTTCTGCTCATCAATGAATACCACTTACACATTTTTTCAAATAAAATTAATCGAGTGTTTCTAGGTGATCAACGTGAGAAGTCAAGCACTCTGTGTTCACTTACCAGAAAGGTAAGAAAAAACTTTCTATCTTTCATTGTTGATATAAATACTTTTGGTATAATAATTTTATATTTATACTGGGTCCTTAGCTTCAAGCTAATCGCGAACTCACCCCTTCTAGATATTTAAAAAAATTATAAGTATACAATTCATGAAAATAAATTACTTATTTGTAGTTATGAACCATTTTGAAATAGTACATCTTTTTGCATGATAAAAAAAAAAAAAACAACTATTTAAAGGTATTAAAAAATCCATCTAGTTATAAGTAGGGAAATGAAACATTTTGATTTATTTACAGGATGGAACTTAAAAGACCATTTAAAAAATAATTATTTATAGGTCTATAAATCAATTTTTCAATAATATCTTTTTACAAATATCTGATTCAAAACGCATATAGTACAAGTGAAATTATGAATTTCTTCAGTCATACAAATGATACATTTCATCATTATAAAAGTTGTGAATCAGAACATAAGTTCAAAACAAAAAGATGAGAAAAAACGTATAAACAGTTCTATATGTATTTAAGTAATACTAGTCATACATTATTATTCATTAATCAAACATTTAATATGTATCATAGATTCATGTACAAGAGTATATATTTTGAAAGAGTGGTTTAATTTTATATGTGCAACAAACAATTAACAGCAACTTCAATATTATGCAATAAAATTCAATTGGATAATATTAATTCTTTAAAAAAAGTCTATTACTTTCTTAAATAAAAAAATTATGATATATCCAGGACAGTTTTTGAAATGGGCAAACATACACAGAATATACACTAACACTTTCAAAATATGCAGAAACGTAACTGAAAATTTCAGCCACATTGCTGCCCCATTTATTTGGAATAACGTTTCCGATTTATTTATTTATTTTTTACAATGTAGTTGAAATTTAAAATTTGATAAAAATAAATCAATAAAAACTTTCAATGTTGATTTTTCATACTTTAAAAACACTTTAATAGCCAAAAGCTGGGATGTAGCTACAGATATTTTTTCGGGGGGGGGGGGGGGGGGGGGGGGAGAATTCGAAAATTTCCCAACTTGAAACAAATTCTTTCAACTTTCAACTAAAGTGTGTATAATACATGTACCACAATGTGTATAATAATGATAATGAAAATGATGCATAAAAAATTCCTTTCCAAAGAAAAATTTTGAAACTGGAAACATAAAAATTCTAATTATTGGTTTGTTTAATAAAAAACAAACATGCAGGTCCAGAACACGATTTGACTGTTTTTAGAAAATGTCTATCTGTGTGTATCTGACACAAATTTTGTGGTTGCTCTATCTCAAGAACTAATGTGCGGAATTTAATAAAACTTGATTCAGTTATATCTTGATAAGAATTAATGCTGATAAGTTTTTGGTGTAAATCGCCCGAAAGGTGGCGCAGCTAAGCTGCATTTTTCACGATTTACATGATTTTAGTGATAGTTATCGCTCAAAAACTGTTGCACGGAATTTGATCAAACTTCATATTCTGTTAAACCTTGACATAATTTGGTGCTTATTAGGATTTTGTGTATATTATATAACAGGTGGCACTGCTGTGCAGTATTTTTCACGATTTTCACGTTAGCTATATCTGAAAAACTAATCCACGGAATTTAGTCAAACTTCATATTCGGTTGCACTTCCTTATTGGGCTTGGGTGTTTACTGTCCAAAGGTATCACTTTTGTGTTCTTTGGGTTTGGAATTTTGGATGCATCTAACAGGGTGTGTGCCGAAATTCAATGATTTGTTTGAAAAATGCGAGGCTTCTATCTCCTTTTTAACCCCCTCACTGACAAGCCTGTGTTAATATGTTCACTAAGCTCCAGGTTTCACTACAATACAAGCAATATTTAAAGTAATATAATTCTATTGATTTAATGTATTTTTAATACATTGAACAATGATTAATACTTCCAAGGATTGCATTCATATTCGTTATTAAGTTTTTTTATAAAATGTTCAAAGAATAATTTTTTTTTTAGCATTTAAAACAAAATGAAGAGAAAACAACATTACAATTTTGCCCTTTTCCAAGACAGTCGGAGGGTTAAATGAACACAATTAAACAAATCTATACCTTTAGAATTCATTATTATGGGCATAGAATTATTATTTAATTTTAGCATTGTGGTTGCAAATTTTGAGGTATTAACATATATGGGATAGAATAAAGTTTTGGGATTGGCACATCTGAATTGTTTTCATTTAACATTAATTCTTCTTGTCTTCAAAGAAGCCAACCTGATGATAACATCATCCAGTTTAATAAAATCCACTATTTGACTTTCACATTTTAAAAGCATTAGGCTGTCAAGCCTGTCATCCCTCATTGTAGTTTGTAATATATATACCGTAAAATCCCGATTGTAAGCCCCCATCCCACTTTTAAGCACTTTTTATTTTATTTTACACTCCCAAATATAAGCGCCCCTTCCCCCTTCCTTTCAGAAAATTTTTTTGTGGGAAAAACCGCGACGATTCCGGATTTTCTAATTTTCTGGATTTTGGAGATCTGTTAAAAAATATTTTTCATGGCAATATAATAACATACAAAATGCTTTTTTTCCCCTAGTGCAAATAAACGACGATTAAATTTCCAAATTAAGTTATAAAATTGGAATGATACACTAAAACATAACACTTATGCTGAAATTAAATATACATATTAAAACACAATAAATTAAAATATAGTACACAATAAATAATACAGAAGTGATTTTATTCCAAATTTTCTGAAAATTTAAGTCATTCGGTTCCGAAAATTAAAGAAATATCGGCCACCAGTCCAAAAAATCAGACATTAAAAAAATCCTCAGAAAAAAAAAATCTGGAAAAGAAAACAAACTTCTTAACATAAAATCCTCTTAATGGATGTTAAATATGAGTGAAATCGTGTAGTTACATCACAAATTCTTTATCTGAGAAGGTTTTGTGCCATTTCTAGAGTTTCTTTGAGATAATATGTAAAATTGCGCGATTCTTCCGAGAATATATTTAGAGAATTTCTTCAAACAATCATGAGAAAATATCATGAATTTCGTCACATATTTAAGAAACAATTAGAGATTGTTTTTTTCAATTGATCGCTGTAAAGAGTTACTAATTTCAATAACCAATTAAAGGGAGAAAGAAATCAAATTTGTCTACCATTCGCTGAGAAAAATCGCGAATTTCGTCATAGGTTGCAGAAAAAAAAAAATCAGAGTTTCGATAAACGATAAAGAAAAAAAAAATATCGCAAATTTCGTCAAGTGTGAGAAAAAAAAAATAATGTATTTTGTCAGTCTGCCACAGAAAAATATCATGAATTTCGACAAATGATCGTCCAAAAAAAAAAAAAAAAAAAAAATCAATTTTGTCAATCAATTGCAGAAAAAATTGCCAATTTTGTCAAACGATCGCAAAAAAAAAACCTCATCTTGTTTTCTCATTTTCCTACTGCATTCTAAGTTCTTTTCAAAGAAACAAAACTGAAACAAACAACACATCGAGATCGGCAAATGACAGCATCAAGGTCATGGGGCAATATGTCACCAGGTTGATCATTCTGTTGGAGAAGGAGCAGTTGTTAATGGAATGACTATCAAGTGTGTTTATCTTTCAGTTCAATCAAAAGAAAATGAAATTGCATGTTTGTTTCTTTAGTTATAAATATGTACTTTAGTGCTTTTATTAGAATTAAAATATATGAAGCTTCGAGTCATCAATGTTTAAAGTTCAGTCAGTCTTTTTTTTTTTTTTTTTTGCCTTTTTTTAACTTTCCCGTTTTTGTAATAATTAAAGTCTTTAATTAACGGCCAATCATTATAAAAATATACCAGAATATGTCTATGTTTATTTATTTAGTGTTTATAGTTGAAAGAATTTACCTGCATTAGATGAGAAATACGAAAGATACAGCAGTCTTATTTTAAAAATTAATAAGACGAAAATCAGAAAAATGTCCGGATTTTAGAGATTTTCGGAATTTGGATGTCCGGATTATCAAGATTCAACTGTATTTTGTAGCAAGGTGATTGATCTGAAATCTCATCTACATAATCTCATACAAGTATCACTCATCTAAAATCTTCCTCCTCTTTGAAATTTTTGCTTCATCCTTTCTCCCCAAATGGTGGTGGTGTGTGTGTGTGTGGGGGGGGGGGGAGGATTTCTAAATATGCAGAAGGAAAGTAAAAGATTTTTCTGCAGTTTGGCTGTTCTAACCCTTGAATTAAATGTGTATTTTATGATTAAATAAAGCCAAAAAAAGTAAAAACAATTTGTTTTTAAATATGTGTGTTGGGGGGAGGGAGGGGAGAACAAAAAAGAAGGGAAAACATTTTTTGGGAGGAGAGTATGAAATAATTTAGGTGGTTATTTAAATATTTTATGACAAAATCACAAATCAAGCAGAAATTAAAAAAAAAAAAATACAGATTTTAAACTGCATGAGATGCAGGGAGGGGGGGGGGGGGGATGATCATGATATGAGAGTCAGGAAGAGAATAATTTATCTAATAGATAATTTATTGTAACTACAGTGTATTTGTATAGCATATTGTGTATTAAGAAATTTAAAGAGTTTTATAAGTTAAATTATGCATATTTGGTACCAGAGGGGAGGGAGGGCGAAGTAATATTTTTTTGAGGGGGGGGCTTAGATGATTGATTAAATATTGTTGCAGTAAAATAACAACGAAAGAAGTGCATTTTTAAAAAAAAGTAATTTTTAAAATTTTTGCTTAGATTTTTTTTGAAGGGAATTTTTTTATTTGGGGGGGGGGGGGGGGATTTAGATTTTTTTTTTTTTTTTACAAACCGCCAAGCTGTCAAAATATGGAAGATTCTCCTCTCTATATTTACTTCAAAAATAATGATAAAAACAGGTTTTAAAATAATTATTTAAAAAAATCTCGATTATAAGCCCCCTCCCAAATTTAACTGCTTTTTCTTTTGAAAAAGGGGGGCTTACAATCGGGATTTTACGGTATTTTTAATTTTTATTTGACTGAAGATTCTTTCATTAGATGCAACGCCTTAAAGATAAGCTTCTGTGAATGTTAAGATATGAGTATATAGTTTGACGTCATGACCCAAATAGTCTTTGAATTTCATGGCATGAGTAAAAGGTTTGTTTAAAGCTGTTATCAGATTCACCAACTTTTCGAGCAATTTTTGAGCCAACTCTTGATTTCCTCCAACTTTTCGTGAAATATTGTCTCAACACCCAGTGTGATAGCAAACAGCGATGTCCCCAACTTTTTATCCACAGCTCTAAAAGAGTATGCACTAGCCACGCTTCCCCCCCCCCCCCAACTTTCAACATTTTAGCCAATCAGAGATAAGCGATTGATACGAATAGGCGATAAATATTAACGACTGGTACTAGTGGTACTGGTTTTCCTCCAACCTGAGCAACGACAACCTTTTTCTCCCTTTGAACGGGAAAAAGTTGGGTTTAAAATCGGCTGAAAAGTTGGTGAATTGGATAGCAGCTAGTCAGTTAGGATTTGGTTTATTTCTATTTGACTCTGCAAGTCATGCACATCCGTTTCTCATATATAGGCAGAAACATTATTAACTTTTCTAAGTTAGTGATACTCAAATTTGCCTTGCATAATTGAAATTTAAATATGAAATGTATTGGTGCAATATTCTTCTGATATAGGGAACATTGTCATTTAAGCTCATTACTAAATTGCCGAAATTTTCTTGTATTTCTTATAATTATTTCCTGTAAAACTTATGTGTATCAATGTTCATTGCTGTGCTATTATTTTTATCTATTCTCTTTGGTGAAACCGTTTTCCTACCGCGCTTTCAGAAGTTAGCTTCTTCAGTCATATCCTAATATTCATAATTGTTTGTGAACTTGTCTATAAAGAAATCTTTATTTCTTCAAAATTTTATTCAAGTGCAATGTGTCAGCGTTACTGTGCATGTCGATTTTTTCTTCAGATGATGGACAGCTTTCATAATCATATTTCTTTCCAAATTCAAATCGTCCTTTTTTTACCTTTATCATCCTCCAATGGATTTTTAGATGTTCCAAAATCTTCCACGAAAACTCTTTTCCTATTATGAAGGGTTCTTTCGTTCTGGTATTTATAGTCATTTTTTAGAACAGCTTTAAACACACAACACTGGACTTTTGGTTTAAAATTTCACAAACACCCATAAATATAAACGAACAGGACTAATGTATATTTCGCACACACACAAATAAAAGTAAAATGTGACAAATTTATCAGAACCAACGACTTCTTACATTCACATAATGCCCTTTTCTTTACTGCGAAGGGTTAACTAATTTTTGAGGCAAAAAATCACGAGAATGAGTAAAATATTGTCCAAAAATCGGCAAATTAGTTAAAAAATTATTGCAATTTGTGAAAACTCATCAAATCTTCTTGCCCAGCTGTGTTTCAAGTAGGTGACTACATTCCTTTCTGTTATGATACAAGTGATCTCCAATTTTCAAAAGAAGATGCAACTCCTTTGGATTAAAATAGCTGGATTCTGTTTTAGGAGGAGAAGGTGAGGTAGGTTGAAATTTTTGAGAAAGGAACAAAGTTTTGGAGGAAATAAAGGAACTGGAAAGCCAGCTATTGATGGACAGGAGTAGAGAAATTTAGGTCTGGTAGATGTATAATATTTTTGTATAACCGAAAAACACAATGATAAATTGAGTGCGGCTGATTTCTTTTGATAATTTAACTTGTTTACTGTTACAGTACTCAGAAACATAATCACCAAAACAATAAAAATTTCGTAATTTTTTTACTATTACTTTTAAAAAAAGAAATTGTCACAAAAATCTAGAATTTCCCAACTCTAAGCTCAAATTTCCCAACTTCACATATATTGGGGGGGGGGGGGGGAGGTTCCCCCCCATGGCAACGCCCCTGGCCAAAAGTTAAATTTGTTCATAATTAAAACAAGAATATCTCAGTGTGCTACTAACAACTAAATAAAATGCTTGTTAAGCAAAGGAAAACAATATTAAATGTTAAAAAAAGGAAAAAAAAAACACCTTTAAGCATTTGATCATTTTACCAGCCTTTCTTTTCTTTCTTTTTCTTTCCCACTTTGGTTGAGAAACAATATCTTGACTATTCATCAGGTTTTTTTTTTTTTTTCTTTAACTTAAGTAAAACAGAATGTAAAATTCAAGATAGCATACACAGAACAAAAAGATGGGAGCATTTAGAATTATAAAAAAAAACAACATAAAGGTTAAATAAACACATATAATTTATAATTTTACTATTCAGTTTACTTTCCCGTAACTTAATACTATTTCTAATTTTAGTTCAAATAATTTACAGATGATTCAAATATTACCAGTATGGTAGGAGTAAGAAATGTTAGACAAGGGTTCTCCATTCCACTAAAGGCAAAAGATGGGGGTAACACAAGTAGATCATAGATTTCCCATACATATTCACCTAATAAATCCTCTGCTGTCGAAATCATTTTCTCTGTCTAAATTAAATAGGTGAAAAAAAGGTGAAATTTATTAGAGAGGAAAAAATCTTTGACAGAACTTAAATAATAAAAAAAGTACATTTTCAAAGAAAAAGTTATTGTACTACTTATTTATAAATCATATCACAAATAAGATGTTAACAATTTCCAAAATTAAAATTTCTAGATTTAGTCCCCCCCCCCCCCCTCTCATAAAAAAACCACTAGAGAAAATATAGATATGCAATCAATGATTTAGTTAGTTAGTTAATACATTTATTTCACAAGCTATTTCTTTGATCCCTTCAAACTTTTTTATACATGAATAACTATATAAATATTATATACATTTTTTTTTATTATTATTTCTAAAATTTAAAGTAAAAACAATGCTCAAAATTTAAAACCAGATAACACAACAATTTTCTTAAAACTAGCTGGGTTTCACCTGTCTAAATGGTTGAGGCAGCATATAAACAGGTTTCACCTGTCTATTTCATAGTTTCATATTAAAATAAACTTTGGATACATGGTGGAAGCCTGGTTCTATAATAATCATATATAGTCTTATGCAGGTTTCTGTTACAGACAGGTTTTACCTTAATTAAACAGTTGGACAGATGGGCAAAGCCTGGTTCTATAATGACCAAACAAATAATAAACAAATTAATTCTTTTTTATTAAAAAAATATAATATTAATCATCCTTTTTTAAAATAAATTTATAACAAATACACAAAATATAATAATTTTCTCTAAAAATCTATTTTCCCTATTAAAATAAAATTATTATTTTATTGTTTGTATTAAATATATAACAACTGATTACTGGCAAAATGAAGGAAAACTTTCAAAAGGGCCTATAAAAATTTAAGCAAGTCGACTGGCCCAATATAAAAATTTAAATTAAATTGATAAAATATGAATCATTTTCAATAGATATCACTATGAGATAAATTTTCACAGTGTTTAAATTTTATTAATTTTGTTTTGTTTTCTGCTTTTGGCACCGGTGTTATTTTATTTAAAAATTTCAATCACATATTTTGTTCTTTTAGCACTCGGTGTTGCTAAACCTAACATTGGCTTCCTTAGCCCTGTCATCCGTGTTGTTCTTTCTTTAGCCTTCTACAGTATTTGGAGGAGCATTATATATTGTTCAAAAATAATTCTAATGAGTTTGAAAATGGCAAAAACTGTTTTCAAGAACATATTTGATATTTTTTAAGAGGCAATGGCTTTGGGTTAAATGTTAAGTAAAGCTATAATGGAAATTGCAAAAAATACAGCATAGCACCAGCACTTTTTGGCTTTAAAACAATTATTAAATAGAAATAGTATGGAAGAAATCATCTAATTTTAATTCATTCAAGAAAGTTTTATGATTATGTGTGCAACTCTTCTAGTTAATAAAAATGAAAATGCCTAAACAAAGACTGAAAGAATAATTTATAATATATTTAAAGTATACAGTGGACAACATTTATATATTTAAAGTATTCAACATAAAACTTATAGGTTATTTGTATAAACCAGTTACTTAATATACTGACAAAATACAAGTAATTTTATTATTAGTTAGGTACAAAAACCAGATATAGAATTTTTATGATGACTATTAGATCACACATCTTTAAATGTAACAATATAAGAAAAGATCATATAAAAAATCAACAATTTTAAGAATCTTAAAAAATCCATATTAAAATCACAGTCTTTCCCGAACATTAATATGTTAGACAATTTTACTTATTAATATAATTTATTTTTTAACATGAAGTACTTACATCAGAAAATTCTTCTGCAGCTTTATCAACATATTCTTTTTCAGACCAAACATGTGAGCGTGGGCCAATTTGTCTAAAAGAATATTTTTTAATGAATAAATAAATGTGTAATAAAGATTAAAAAAAAAATATTGTAAATATGCAATATGTAAGCTACCTGCTTTCTAACTGACCTACTGCAATTGCAATCAGATAACTTGGAATAGCAACCTAGTAAGAAGGATATAAATAATTTTGTTAATGTTCACTGAAATTTTATCATTTTCAATGAAATCACAGAATTTAATTTAATTTGAGATGCAAAAGAAAAAAAATATCTTTTTTTTTTAATTGCAATTTTCAAAATATATATTAATTAAGACAATTTTAATATGCTTCAAATTACAGAACTTATTTTAAGGAAAACATGAATATATTTAAAATCTCATTTTTCAATAAATAATATTGACAATGTGTAACAGCAACTGAGTACTAATTTCTAAGGTCACCTATTCAAGGATTATTTCATCCACCCCATACCCTCACAAAAAAGGGTCACATCTTAAAGTAGCATCTCTGAGACAAGGTTGAAGCAGACATTGAGGTAAGTATATAAACGATTTAGTATTGTTTGTAGTCTTATAATTAATAAATAATAAATAGATACAGAAAAATACATAACAAATATTATATATGGGTTTACCAGAATGTGAATATTATTTTTAGAGATTCTAAGAACATGAAAGTTGTGAAGCAATATCATTTATAAAATATAAATATAGAAAGTTATAATTGTTTATAAAGAAGAAATATAAAAAGCTGTTTAAATAACAAAATTAATTTATCATATTTTAACAAAATCAGTGTTGAATTCAGACACTTTTCTCTGGGAGGGATTTCTGTTGCTCTGGTGGGGGGGGGGGGGGGGGATATTATAGAGTTCTGGGACTGGGGAGAAATGTCTCCCCCAGCCCACCCCCTGAATTTAACACTGAACGAATTTTCCTATTATAGCCCTACTCATAATGCAATAATTATTTGTTATTTCATTTAAACAGAATGCAAATTTACTAAGCATTTATTTTTAAGGAAATGAATTATGACTAAAAAATCATTAGAAAATAATATTTATTAAATTTTGAAAGTATTTAAGCTAAATTAAAAATTATACTTTTGAAGAATTATTATTGTTTTTATTTCTGAAGAAATAAATATTAAAATAAGTTAATCAAATGAAAGGGTGTTATCAAAATTTTGAATAAAAAATAACAGGACATTAACACTAGAAAGACGGACATTTTTACTCAAGTTTTTAAAAAATATTTAATACCAGAATTTTTATTTAAAACTGTTTAAATTATTTAAGTAACTATTTTTTCTTTTGTATCTTTTAAACTTATTTTATAAAGAAATTTCTGGTTCGAACCAAAATATATTCATTTGGTAGGGGCCAAAATGGCCCCTCACCGTCATTCTAGTATTAAATAAGCAAATAACATAAATAGATATAGAAAATAAATAAAACATATAGCAAAAATGAGGTATAAAATAAAAATGCAAAATAAAATAAAAGGAAAAACTGTCTTATTGATACACTTCATTTATACACCAGAGGGGCTAAAATTAATGAATACTTTTACTTTCTGTGCTAAAAAATATATTTTATTCTACAGGTGCATTAGCACAATCTTCAGTTGAGACAGATTTTCAATGCTCCCAACTATTCTACGGGTGAATTAGCACAATCTTCAGTTGAGACAGATTTTCAATGCTCCCAACTATTCTACGGGTGAATTAGCACAATCTTCAGTTGAGACAGATTTTCAATGCTCCCAACTATTCTACTGGTACATTAGCACAATCTTCAATTGAGACAGATTTTTAATGCTCCCAATTTACACTCTATTTGTAATATTTATTTTTCTACTTTCTACAGGGTAACCCTTTATATTAGTGATGGGCGATTTTCAAAAATTTACCAATAAAAAAAAAAAAAAAAAATCGTCAGTGTAAAAAACATAATCAATACATTCATCAATTACTTTCGAGAATCTACAATCGAGATGTTGTACAATCGATTATTAAAATCATTGTTTTTACATATTTATCAGGCAGATTTTATTAAATATATGGCAACTGAAACCAGATGGAATAAAAAAACAACAAACCAAAGAGAGGCTATAATGGAGTCACAAGACTGGAAAAGTCATATGTGGGCGCCCCTTGGTTGAAAAAACGCGAGTAGGTATGAAGTGGTAAGGGGAGTTTAAGTATCAAAAATTAGAATTTTTCAGCAATTAGCACCAAAATGGCCAAAGAAATAAGAATCAAAAGCACCCTCTAGTGGCAAAAACATGATCTAAAAGGATGGTAAATGGGATCAATATTTTATATTGATTTTTCTATGTCATTTGAGATCAGATCTTTAATTTTGCCATTTTTAGAAAACCTTCTACTGGAATACATTAAACGAACCCCCGTGGGGAGCAAAGTTGGGGGAGGGGCAAGAAAAGTGCATAATATGAATAAGTGGTCACAGGACTTTCCAATGATATATCACATGAGGGGTGTTGGCTAAATTTAGAAAAGTGACCCCATGTGAGGGCAAAATAGAGGGAGGGGCACGGGCGATATATAAAATGAAATAGTAGTCACAGAGCTTTCCAATGATATATCACATGAGGGGGTATCGGCAAAAGATAGAAAAGAGTCCCAACCCCCAGGATTTCAACTATGGTGCCCCCTGGAATACACCCTGCCCTGATATAATCTAAAATGATTATACACGTTAAAAATATAATCAAATGATGCAGATAACGCAGGTGAAAATATTTGCTGGGAAGGACTATCCTGAAATTGAAGGTATAGAGATGTAGAAGTGTAGTTTGATCTTTATAAGTGCAGAGTAAAACATATGCAGGTTGAATTAAATAAAAGACAGTTTATTATACTTCTAAAAACATGCTTGACATCAGTAATAAATATCATTCATTTGAACAGACATATTGGAGAACATGATGACGATGTTTCACATATCAGAACGGACATTTTGTTCGATGGTATCACAGCTTTAGGCTTTGGGGTAAAACATAAAAACACAGGTATAACTTAAACAAATATTCCAGAACGTGGACTAGCCATCGTTCAGTTACTTGACAAACTTCTTCCATTAAAGGAAGATAAAAGTGCGACTAATTAAAGTAGGAATCGCATATTTATGTAAAAAGGAACGGATTGAAAACGTCGTTTCAGGCGAACGAACCAATCAGAGAACAGCATCGAATCGATGCAAAGCAAGATTCGATTTGGAAACGATATCCTAAGTCGCCACCTGGCAGGAGAAATATCGTTATGGGAGTTGAAATGTAGTTGGAGGAAAAATTTTGCCAGTGAAGCACGGTAATGAAATGAAATTAGAAATGGCAAAATGGTATAAATTACTACGGATGTTTAAAAGAAGTCAGAAAACTTTTATTACAGCTGGATATTGTCTAGAATCAATAGAGAGGGTAAGTAAAAGTTTAAGGAATATTTATTACTGTCATTATTTAAGAAATAAAGTAAATAAAGTAAATGAATAACTATGAACTTAAAAATAAAATGAGGTATGTGAAATGAGGTTTTATGACAGGAGATGATAAGAGGCAATGAGAAATACAGTGTTTGTATCTCTATCAATTTCATCTTGATGATATTTCTGGCATATCATCGCCTCTCGATGGTTTCTCTCGCGCTTTTCAACATTTCCCGATGAGAAGCTTCTCGATGGTTTCTCTTGCGATTTTCAACATTTCTTGATGATTTCTCTCGCGCTTTTCAACATTTCCCTATGAGAAGCTTCTCTATAATTTCACTTGCACTTTTCATCATTTCATACATTGGCCGAGAATGAGAAATCAATTTCTCGTCCTCGGTAGAGAAAAGATATGAGAAGATTTATCGAGAAGTACCAAGGGACGAGATGGAGAAAGAGGCAGGACAATGAGCTGTGAAATGAAGCCCTAATTTTCAAAGTTTCTCTTATTTTAGTCCTACCAAGATGTCACATACCTAGAGCCCTCCGATAAAAATTATTTATTAAATATTAAAATTTCAAAGAGGAAAGTGGGTCGGGTGAATTCGGGGGGAGTGAGAGTGGACCCATGCAGGGTGCAATTTAAAAAATTTTTCTGAACCCTTCCTGTGGCATATAATCGAAAAGCCCTTTGACCACTCTTTCATATTATGAACCTTTCTTCCCCTGAAATTGAATTTTGAGGGTGGGGGTGGGGCAAAAATTTTTTAAAAACCGTAGCAATTTCTTAGATGTGGAGTGGACCCACAAGGGGAGGGAGAACAATTTTCAAACTTTTTTTGAACCCGTCATGTGATATATCATTGGAAAGCTCTTGGATAACTCTTTCATATTATGAGACTTTCGTCCCCCCTCCACAATTTTGCACCCACTGTGGGGGGTAGTTTTCAAACTTTCTGCATTTTCATCATTTTAGATTGGATATTTCAAGGAGCCATCCGGTAAATATCATTTATAATATATGAAATTTCAAAAAGTGGGGTGTATTTCGGGGAGTGCGGTAGTTGGCCCTCTGGGGGAGCCCTTTCCTAACTTTTACTGACACCCCTCATGTGATATATCATTAGAAAATCCTGTGACCACTTATTCATATTAAGCACCTACCGTGCCCCTTTCCCTACTTTGCCACCGTGGCATTTTTCTAAATTTTGCTGGCACCCCTCATGTTATATATTGTTGGAAAGGCCTGTGATCACTTATTCATGTAATGCACATCCCCCCCACACACACTTTGCCCCCACGGGGGTACTTTTCTAAATTTAGCCAAGACCCCTCATGTGACATTATCATTGGAAAGGTCTGTGACTATTTATTAATATTATGCAACTCCGGTGTCCGCCCTTCCCCCAAAAATTTAGCTGACCCCTCATGTGACATATCATGGGAAAGGTTTGTGACTACTTATTGATGTTATGCACCTCAGGTGTCCTGTCCTCCCCACTTTGCCCCCACAGGGTACTCTTCTAAATTTAGCCAAGAGCCCTCACATGACATATCATTGTAAAGGTCTGTGACTACTTATTGATGTTATGCACCTCAGGTGTCTCACCCTCCCCACTTTGCACCCACAGGGTACTTTTCTAAATTTACCCAAGACCCCTCATGTGACATATCATTGGAAAGGTCTAACTATTTATTGATGTTATGCACCTCCAGTGTCCCCCCCCCCCACACACACACACATACTTTGCCCACATGGGGGCACATTTCTAAATTTAGCCAAGACCCCTCATGTGACATATTGTTGAAAAAGCCTGTGACCTCATGTGTAACTCATGTTATGCATCTCTTGCAGCCCTCCCCCAAATTTGACCCCACAGGGGCATTTTTATAAATTTAGCCAAGACTTTTCATGTGACATATCGGAATTTATATAAATTTAGCCAAGACCTTTCATGTGACACATCATTGGAAAGGCATTTGACCATTTGTACACGTTATAAACATCCGATGTCCCTCTCCCCACTTTACCCCTACAGAGGCACTTTTCTAAATTTACCCGAGACCCCTCATGTGACATGTTGTTTGAAAGTAGAAGTCTGCACGGGCTGATATTTCCAGGCCCGGGCCCGGCTCAACTCATAGAGAAAAAAATTCGGCCCGGCCCGTAGAAAAAGTAATATTGGCCTGGCCCAGCCTGATAAAAAAAATAAAAGTTCGGCCCAAGCCCAACCCAGAAAAAAGTTAAAATCTCGACCCGAACCAGAGTGAATTTCTACAAAACATTGATTTTTACGTCGAATTGGTTAAAAATTTATCTCGTAAGAGGAGTTCTGACCAAAAATATTTACCTTAACTTTTTTTTTCATGTTTATAATCTTCATTTTTATAGAAGTGCTGCAGGCTGCGATATTTATTTTTTTAATGAATCTCTATTTGTTGTATGTAAATGTTACAGTTATCATTAATGTTGCTAATCCATACTCCATGTATAGAAGTGTTAAAAATCTGAAAAAGGCTATACAGTAAAATCTTCTAAGACGGAATTGCATAGAAAAGAAAAAAAAATGTGTTATAGACAAGTTCCCTTCTTAGCAAATGTAAATGTATTACATATTCTTTTCTTACTTATTAGTATATTAATTTTGCATGGATAAACACGTTTTTCAGTTTAAAGCAGGGTTCTGTCATAGGCAGGTTCCTTTTCACACATTTTACTATATTTTAATTTAGCTATATTTTAATATGCATAGAAATCTACTATTCTTTAAAATTAATAAACTTTAACGTTTAAGTGTAGAATAATGGCAATTCAAAAATGTATGTATTTTTTGCAAAAATTTTTGGGTCAGGTCTAATTTAACTGACCTTTAAATAGACCAGGCCACGCTGAGACAATGATTTTCATACGGGCTGGCTCAAAACTAGGACTGAAAATTTTGGACTGTGAGGACTAGGAATGAAACCAGGCCCGGCCTGAGCCTTCAGATAAAAGTATGGCCTGGCCCGAGTGCCGTGAATGAAAATTGGCCCGTGGGCCGGGCTCAGGCTTCATGCCAGGCATTTTTATAAATTTAGCCGAGACATTTCATGTGACACATCAGCATTTATATAAATTTAGCCAGACCTTTCATGTGAAATATCGTTGGAAAGGCATGTGACCACTTGTACATGTTATAAACATCCGATGTCCCTCCCTTCCACTTTGCCCCCACAGAAGCACTTTTCTAAATTTACCCGAGACCCCTCATGTGACATGTTGTCGGAAAAGCCTGTGACCACTTACTCACGTTATGCACCTCCCATGCCCTTACCTCCACTTTGCCTGCACGGGGAGGGCTTTTTTATAAATTCAGATCGAAACCCCTCATGTGACATATGGTTGAAAGGCCTAAAGCCATGTGAAGACTTATTCATATTATGCAGCTGCTGTGCTCCTCCCCCCAGGGATCCGGTGCAAGGTTTATTCGGTTCGAGATTTTTTTTTTTTTTTACAAGATTTTGTAGTGCGTGCACACCATGCCTGCTGTACGGTGCCTTATATAGCAGGGAGCCAGTTCGAGATTTAATATAAATTAGAGCACAAAATTACGTATAAACAAGATTACGTATAAATTAGAGGCCCCGATTAAAGGAAGGGCCCACAGCGGACCTTAGTCCTTATTAACGTTGACTCATTCCAGTTCACACGCAGACGATTATTGATAAATGTATGATGTATAAAAGGAATTGGTAAACTGGAGTCATCAAGAAAAATTTTACACAATCGAAAAATATCGAGATGCCCATACAATAAAAAAAATCGATAAAAACATCTCGTTATCGCCCATCACTACTTTATATTGTTATCTAATAGCTAATTACTAAACCATCAGTTTTAGAAGTATGGTTCCCGTTGCAAAAATGTTACAAAAGTTATTCTTCATTATATCAAGTTACAAGATATAAATTTACATGTTATAAAATTTAAATTTTATATGTCCCCTGGATCCTATAGGTTATATTTATTTTTAAAAAAATCTATGTTCTAAAAAGTAAAACAGTAAAAATTCCATTTATCTACAAGCAAAACTTACTGAGTTATACTTAGAATTTTATGAATTTTCAGCCGTTTCTGATGCTGAAAAAGAAAACTAAGTTTTAGTGCCAAAATAAGTCATAAAATTAAAATTATCATAGCTTGATAAGTCTCAGTCATCTCATAGAAGAATGGAATTTTTACTGTTTTACTTGTTAGAGAATGACAATTTTTTTTAAAAATTTAACTTCAAGGAACCAGGGGGTATTATATTAAAATTTAAATTTTGTATATTAAAAATTTTAATTTTAATGCATTAAAATTTAAATTTTGTAATTATTTTGACATGAAGGGCTTTTGATATGATGAACAACATTTGAAACATTTTTGAAATTGGAACCATACTTCTAAAGCCAACCATTTAAGAATTCCAATTGTTTTAATAGAAATTTTAATTTCTTAGTATTATATTAAAATTTTGTAATTAATTATTTTGACGTGCATGGCTTTTAATATGATGAACAACGTTTGAAACATTTTGAAATTGGAAACATACTTCTAAAGTTAATAATTTAAGAATTCCTATTGTTTTAATAGAAATTTTAATTTCTTCGTTGCAGATTAGTTTGAATTTTTAAAGAATATTTAACTAAAATTTAATGCATTTAAATTCGAGAATCTTTTATAATAGAAATGTTTTTTAATTTTTTTAACAATGCTCTTTCAACAACCAAAACTAATAGCTACTCTATCAGTTAAAAAGAAAAAAAAAAAGTTGTTGCTATTTTTATGATTTGTATTTTTATCATAAATGTAACATCACTTTATTCACTGACTGAAAACAATAGCTACTCTCTCACTAATAATGATAAATCACTCATCTCTAGTAGTCATAGCATTGTTCATGCAATAAAAAAACACAAAAATATAATTTTTTTAACACTCTGCATTTATTATAATCTAAAAAAAAAAAAAAAAAAAAAAAAAAAAAAAGAGGCAGTACCTTTTGCTGAAATTTAAACGTTTTTAATGGGCTATCTTCAGTGGCTTCTGTACCATCAGATATAGCACTCATAAGAACAGTAAGTTCTTTAGGAGCTTTGATCTAAAATAAAAGTAACCAGTGAAATAATAGCTATTTATAAGAGAGTAAAAATTTCAGAAATACAAATTTTAAAATAAAGAAGAAAGAGCATATACTAACTGTTGCTGTGTAGGTGGCTTTTACACTAGGCGTATCTTGACAGGGAACCATAGAACGAGCATTAATGGCCTGTAAATAAATATTCATAGATATTTCCCTTCTAATTTTTACATTAACTGAATGTATTTCATTTACCATGTTACAATTTTATGAAGTACAATTAGTAAAATACATAAATATATATTCAACCAAAATTATTTTGTTACACAGTAAAATTAGAATACTAGGAATACTTTACTATAGCCATTCTGAAACTACAGTGGCAGTCAAAAGTTTCCAGCCAGCATAACATTTTTGGTTAATTCGTAAGTATACGTATATGAAGTGGAATCTCAAAGTGATACTTATTTACTAAAAATCCAAAGTTTTTTTCATGATTACTAGTCCAAAGTTTGAAAATGTTTACAAAGTATTATAATCTGAAAAATTAAAGCAATAAAAGCTGTTTTTGGAACAGAGTGAAATTCTAATGCTAATAAACACCTAAAAACTCCTATCTTGAAAATATTTTGACATTTGAACGAATAATTACCCAGATAAAATTTCTCCACACATTTTGCTAACTCTGGACATTCTAAACGACAATTGGGTACAGATTGCAATAATGAAAAATTAGCAGCAGGAAGAAAAAAAAAATAATTTATTTGGCTTTAAAAAATATTATTTTAGGGCAGTAATTTTAACTAATAAAAAAAAGCATATGAATACAACATACAGGACTCCCACACAACTTTTGTAGTAAAAAATGGTAAAAGGAGATAATTTTTTTCAAAAAAACAGGGACCAGAAAAGACCATATATTTTGTATAAAAAGGAACCTTTAGGGACCTATTTCAGTAAATCACAAAATAAAATAAACACAAAATCTTCGCAACCATTTCACGAAATTAGAGTGTTTTTGCGATCCTTTGACGAATTCGCATGATTTCACGATCTCTTACCAAAATTTGAATGTTTTTTTAAGATCTCTTACCAAAAGTTGAGTGTTTTTTGCTATCTTTTACCGAAATTCGAGTGCTTTTTGCGATCTTTTGAAGATATTTGCTTATTTTTAGCGATCTTTTGACTAAGTTCACATATTTTTTGCGATCTTTTGACAAAATTCGCATATTTTTGCGATCTTTTGACGAAATTCGCATATTTTTTGTGATCTTTTGATGAAATTCTCATATTTTTTGCTATCTTTTGGCAAAATTTGTGTTTTTTTGATAAAATTTGCACTTTTTGAAGAAATTTATGGGGTTTTTAACCACATTTTGTTCGTTTTTTCAAGAAACTAGCGATCCTTTGACAAAATTCACGTATTTTTCGCAATCTTTTGACAGAATTCGTGTATTTTTGCGTGATCTTTCGACGAAATTTGCATGTTTTTAGCGGTATTTTGAAGAAACTTGCTGTTTCTTCGCAATCTTTTGGCGAAATTCGCTTTTTTTCGCAATCTTTTGACGAAATTAACAATTTTGTGACAAAATTCCCATTTTGATTTTATCGCGATCCTTTGACGAACATGGATTGTTTTTTTTGCGATCCTTTTTATAAAATTTGCATATTTTTTGTGATCTTTTGACAAAATTCGCGTATTTTCAAGATTTTTTGACAAAATTTGCATTTTTTCGCAATCTTTTGATTAAATTCGCAAATTTTTCGGGATCTTTTGGTGAAATATGCGTTTTTCGTGATTTTCTAACAAAACTTGCTCCTTTTAATTTTCCTGAAATTTACGGGTTTTTTTAACCGCATTTTGTTCGTTTTTTTAATAAACTAGCGATCCTTTGACAAAATTCACATTTTTTTTTGCGATCTTTTGACAGAATTCGTGTATTTTTGCGATCTTTTGAGGAAATTTGCATGTTTTTAACGGTATTTTGACGAAATTTGCTGTTTGTTTCATAATCTTTTGACGAAATTTGCGTTTTTTCACAATCTTTTGATTGCATTTTGTTTGTTTTTTGACGAAATTAACGATTTTGTGACAAAATTCCCTTTTTTTAGTGATCCTTTGACAAGCATGGCATGTTTTTTGTGACCTTTTGATAAAATTCGCACTTTTTCGCGATCTTTTGATGAAATTCGCCATAATTTGATAGCAGTTTTTTCATTTTTTGACAAAATTAGCGGTCTGAAAAAAGTTAAAAATGGAATTTTTCTTTGTTTCTCGGATCGACGAAATCGTACTAAGTACGTTTTGGTGCAAATTTAAGGAAAAATGCCATTTCTGTGCAGATATGCACAGCAATTGTATTTCTACGCAATGCGCAGTACTTGCACACCTGAACCTGCCTGCATTTTGGTTTAAAATTTAGTACCAATCATAGCCTTCATCTAAAAAGTTACACCCTTCTTCCTCTTAACACGTCAGCCCCTTTCCATTACGTTGCTAAATGCATGGGTTAAATCTCACCCCGTTTTGTCTCCCATTGTATTTTTGGCTAAATGCATTTTAAAAACATCTATTGCTCTATATTGTAAAATTCACCAGTACTACTTCTTTTAGGGAAAAAATCATGTTTTTCATATTTATTTTCAGATTTTGTAGCAGTTTCTGGAAAAATCACTTTTTTTTAAATAGAAAGTATGAAAACAATGTAATGATCATGACCATGATATAGTGGCCCATTCAGCCCCACCTATAATTCTGGAATATATTCAGGCTTTTTCATACATTAAATTCAAATAACATCTAAATACATCGTAACAACTAAAATTAGTTTACAGATATGCAAAGACTTGCTAATACACATATCTGCAGTGAAATAATAGATACTTTTTAGCTTATTTATTTTACTGAAAAGGGAAAAAAATTACTTTTCAATCAGATTCTTAACCATCCTACTCTAGTGGGAAAATGGCTTCTCACAAACAATGGAAAATTTGATGAGTTTGGTAGAAAAAATAGCTTCATCTATTGGTGGCATCTAAAATAATTATGCAAATACTTTTTCATATTTTGTTAATGGCCCATTCATTATCACTCTCTCCTATATTTCTTCCCTCCTAGCAAACAAAGAAAAGACATTGCTACACCCACCCCTAATTAGTACCACATTAAGTACATAATTTAGGGATATTTATAATAAAATGTTGCATGAAAATATTCACAAACTTAATAGAACATAAAGACATAAAATAATTTTTCTTTAAAATATCTAATATTAATAAGATTCCACTTAAATATTTAAAATTTATTCTTCAAAACTATATAAATGATAATCATTTGAAATACCTGACACTGACTGAACATATATGGATGCTTTTTACCAGCTGTTTGGCATGGATCTAACCATTGCAAAGCGCGAGCTTTGGGTGAAGTTTCATACTCTACTCGGACATACATAATTCTGGAAAAGAAATCATATCTTAAATAAATAAAACTTCATTATTACATAAAGCAATTTTTATTCATACTTGAGGCCAAGTTATGTTAAATTATTTATAATACTTCATTACAATAAGATACTTTGTGACTAAAATTTTCTATTTCGATGCCCAGAATTTTAAATATTTATAACGATTAATGCTGCCGGGGGCAATGTGCTCCACGCCTCACCCAGCTAGTTCTCAACAGGGTTGCATAATTTAAAAGTTTTTTTTTTTTTTTTTACAAAAAAAAAAACTTAAATATTTCTATTAAATGAATTGCTTTTTACTTATAATTAAACTTCATGAAAACTCGTAGTTTCACTTAATGATCTTTTGAGCTCAATCTCCGATTGTTATTTCAGTAATGGTATGTCTGTAAATCTGATTAATAATATCCAATACTAGAAATCTATAAAAATCAACATGTTTCTGAAAAATATTTTGCACAAAATAATATAAGTAAAATTAAGGTAAATCATCAAATTTCAGATAACGGTTCTGTAAAAACAAAAAAATTATAAAAATCAAAATACAGCAAATTTTATTATATTGTTGGACTTGTTTCACAATACAAAATATGGAGGCCATCTAGTTTTCAGTAAAATTCAGCAGAACTCTCATAATAAAGATGCAGAAAAGATTAATGACAGAAAGACTTGTTTAAACCCATCAAAATGCACTTTTCGAAGTTGAGTCCTAGTTAGATGGTTTTCTCGCACTCCAATTAGCATATAAGGTTTATGTCATGAAAATCATCCAAACATTTTCAATTTAGAAATTCTACATTTCTTGTTCTGTCTAACATGCCAGAACAATTTTTCCCAAATTAGGGACCTTATTAGATCATCCAGTTTCTGATGCTTAATTTAGTACAGAAGACAAATTTCATGAAAATCACTAAGCCGTCTTCGATATTGTCCATAATTGTGTTGCTGACCAACAGTATATATGCAGGAATTCCGATTACGGAAGATTAATTTTGAAATTGTTTAAAACTATGAAAGTGAATTTTTCCGATGTTGAGACCTGCTTAGATTATTTTCTCGTCTTCAAATAAAGCTTTACATGAAAATAGTCAGAACTATTTTCAATTTATACCATAATCTTAAGTACTGAGTTTGTTTTAACTATATAAAATAAATTTTTACAAATTAACAACCTAGCTAGATTGATTTCTCATGCTCAAATTAGTATAGTTCTAAATTGTTAATAAATTGCTTGCTTTTAATCAAATCTTCATTTATGAGATCCTTTTTCCATTTAGTTATTCTCATTTTCTTACATTCCAGTTAAGACCCTGGGGCCCCCTATGGTATTGTACGACAAGGTCCAGAGCCCCTTGAACTTTTTGTGCACCATGCATTTTTCACCCCTAATTTTCTCACCTTCTCCATTCATAATTGTAAAGTTGAGTCTTGGACTTTTCTTCCTGGACCAACACTCTCATATTTTTATCGGGGCCCTAGAGCCCTTTTTTTTAAGCATTTACCCAATTTTTTGTGCATTTGTTTAAAATATTATTCTAATGAATAATTCATACCCTATGTTTAACTTTGACTAATTGAAGATCTAAAGTGCTAAGTACTAAGAAATTTTAACATTTTTTCATGTCAGTGCCCTGCTTTTAACTATCAGTTGGCCCCTTTTGGGTTTCTTATTATAGCTTCCTTAAAAATGGTCTGATTCATTAGCTTTTTTTTTCTAACAACTTCTTAGGTACTACAGATACTACATGAACAACAAAAAAATTTCTCACACTTTAGCTACCATCAATTTTGAATATTAATCACCTTCTTGGGGCCCTTGGTGCAGCTTCTTGAAAAATAATCCGAATTGCTTGCAATTTTCATTAACATAGTTCTAGCATCCTCTGAATACTTTAAAAACTACTAAAAACTATCTTTATATCCAACTACATTTCAGTTAAGTCCCTTGCCCCTTGGGACCCCGTACAGAGCCTCTCGAAGTTTTTGCACCATAAATTGTCAATAAATTGCCCCCTTTTAATCCGATCTTCAGTTTTAGAACCCTTCTTCCATTAGTTATCCTCCCATTTCTAGATTATAGTTGAAATCCTGGGGACCTTTAGGATCCCGATCCGGGGCCTATTGAACTGTGTGGCATGAATTTTTCACCCCCTAATTTTCTTGCCTTCTCAATGAATAATTTTATAGTTGAGTCTTAGACTCCTCTCACAGACCAACACCCTCATAATTCTTACTGGGACCCTAGGGCCATGTTTTAAGCATTCCCCTGTCCCCTTTTTTGCACATTTCTTTAAAATATTATTCTAATGATTAATTTATACCCTATGCTTAATTTTGACTAATTGAAGATCTAAAACACTAAGTACTAAAACATTTTAACATGTTTTCATATTAGAGCCCTGCTTTCAACTATTAGTTGGCCTCTTTTGGGCCTACTATTATAGCTCCTTTAAAAATGGTCCGATTCACTAGCTTTTTTTTTTCCTAACAACTTCTTAGGTCCTCCAGCTACTACATGAATGACAAAAGAATTTCTCACACTTCAGCTCTAACCAATGTTGAATATTAATCGCATTATTGGGGTCCTTGGTGCAGGTTCTTTAAAAATTATCCAAATTGCTTGCAATTTTCTTTAACATAGTACTAGCGTCCTCCAATTACTTTAAAAACTACTAAAAAGTATCTTTATACTCAACTACATGCCACTTAAGTCCCTGGCCCCTTGAAGTTTTTGCACCATAAATTGTTAATAAATTGCCCTCTCTTAATCCGACCTTCATTTTTGGAACCCCTTTTCCATTTAGTTATTATCTAGTTTCTAGATTTCAGTTAAAATCCTGGGTCACCCTGGTCTGATCCGAAGACCTCAGGAACTTTTTGTGCAGCATGCATTTTTACACACCCTAAATTTCTCGCATTCTCAATGCAAAATATTTAAAGTTGAGTCTTGGACTCCAATCCCCGCACCAACAACCTCATATTTTTACTTGAACCCTAGGGCCAACACAATGATGAAACAAGATTTAAGTTTTTCTGAAAACTAAAGTTTATTTAAAAATAAAAAATAAATAAGTACATAAATCATTTAAAAATAAACTCAAAGTAAATTAAGTAGAAGTTTGTGAGCAATGACACTTCAAGCATTAAGTATAATAATGATAGATGGCAGCATGCAGTAAAACAGTTCAATTGATAAGATAATAAGACTAAGTCATGTATTGATAAGACTAAGTCATGTGACTGTCATCAACAGTTCCGGCTGACCGCTTCACCTTTTTATTGGGCGCAGGTGATTCAATCACCAAATAAGGTTACATCGCCATCATTTCATTTAAAATGTAAAGCTATCACTGACTTCATTTAAAATACATGACTTTCATTTAAAGCAAATAAATTTAAAATACAGTAGAAGATCTTTATAACGCAAACCTAAAAATGAAAGGTTGTGCGTTATATGGATCACATCATTAAATTCACCTTGTAAGCATAGCCAAATATGTCTGAAACATATCTAAATACGTTAGAATATCTTTATACTGCATTCCTTGTTATCAAGAGTTATCCAAATTATAAATTTTTGCATAATATAGGTCAGACATTGTTAAATTTCCTTTATAAACATGATCCAAATATCCACACACCCATATAACACAACCATCCCTTACATTAGACATTTTCAAAATGTTTATTGTAATAATAGCATTTTTTTTTTTTTTTCAGTAAAAAGGTCTTAAATTAGAACATAAAGTTGAACTAATGTATCAAATTTAGTCCTCTAGAGAATAGCAATATTTTACAATGTTAAAATACAGGTGCTTTTTAACTTCAAAATTCACTGTTTACATCTGAGAAGTTGTGCGTTATATGGAGAATTGCGTTATAAAGATCTTCTACTGTACATACATCAGAAATCAGATACATTTAAAATACACATCTTTCTCCATCTCATTTAAAACACCATAAGTAAATAAATAAAGGTACTTTTCAGTATAGGTATTTGACGAAAAGGCGGCCGGCGAGAAAAGAAATTGGGCAATGTATTTTCTGGCAACCTATTTACTGTTTCGTATACACAGGCATTTTTTTCCCATTTAAATACAATTTATTTAATATAAAGAAGTCATTTATACTTTTTTATATAGAAACAGAAGTAATTTGTATATACAAAAATATGTATAAATAAAATGTTTATAAAATCAGGTTTGTTTTCAGAGCTGTTTATATATTTTGGCAACATATCTTCCTTTTTGAAGCCAGAATTGCACCAAGCTTTTAAAAAAATACCAATGCACCTATAGTGGAAAAATATCTAAATAAATAATTAATAGTAATAAAAATAACATATACGAACATATTTTATTTCAAAATCAAAGCACTTTCTAATTTACATACCCGAAAAATAAAAGCTAGCGACGGGGAAAATGATGTTGGCAAAATTTGCATCCGCCCAACATAGAAGTTCATTTTTACTCAATTTTTTAAAAAAATATTTAAAACAATTGAGCGATGAGTTATATTCAAAAATATTTTTATATGTTTTGAGATAACTTCATTTAAAATTATTGTGACAGTCTATATCTTTTTCCCACCGAAGTAAACATAAAATATTCGTTCTTCAGTGAACGAAAAAAATATTAATTTATGGAGGTAATCATTACCACAGCAAGAATAAATTATCTTGACATCACATTCACTTGCTGTCAAGTTCGTTATACCTGTTTGTTACTTCATAAAGGGATTTTTAATTCAACGTTTATCTGCATTCATAATGACAAATATATATAATGTATAAAAGAAATGCTGCCCTGATTGCATAGATTTGTTGATTTCTCTATCAGAATCTTTACATTTAGTGAAAGTACGTAACTAAATCAGGGTTGTAAAAAACCCGTGGTTTTTTTTAGAAAAAACCCAGCCCGGGTGGGTTTTATTAAAAAACCCAGGTTAAATGGGCAATTTTCTCCTGGGTAAATTAAATTAAAATGCCAAAAGGTGGACGATGAATCCACCTTCCTCACAAATAATAATCTTCACAGTTGCCACTGTATAGGGAAAACTAGAATATCTGAGGGAATTTTAAAATGAGTATAAAAAACAAGGAATTTTACTAAACTTTGGTACTTTTCAAAATTTATCCGTTGAAATTTTGAAAATTCTCAGAGGAATTATTCTGGGAAAATTTAATTCTTTGCTCAGGAAAGTGCAAGGAATTTGATTGCCGAAATAAGTGGCAATCCTGATCTCAAATACAATCTTTGTGAACACTTCATAGTCTAATAGATGATAATGACTTCATAGTCTTAATAATGATCTCACTATTTTTCTCTGTTCTTAAAATACATATATAGATATGATCCCTTTAATTCAAATAACAAACAAATTTTAAATTGCAAAGCTATCAATTGTGTGTTTTCCAATTGTTTCCAATCTAAAAGTGCAAGTAAATTAGTACAAATATATTTTCTAAGATTCAAAGAAGTGAATAAATGAAACAAAATAACCATAAACTGTTAACAAATACATCATCTGTTCTTTTCTAGAAATGTATTTTTAAAAACCCGGGTTTTTTATAAAAAACCCAGCCCGGCCGGGCAGGTACCCAGGCAGCTACCCACTACAACCCTGAACTAAATAACATTATGAATAAAAGTAACATGCTGCAAGCTTAGATACATTTAAGGGAGACCAAACTGGTCGCCAGAGGTGGCTAGCAGACTTGTATAAAACCAAAAACTTTCTGCGTACATAAATATTGGGTCAAAAACTTTCTGCAAATTAATTTAATGTTTAATAAAATAACGTGTTATATTATTTTGACGATATGAATTAAAAACAGTAGTTTTAAAATAATTACTATTTTTAAATTAAAAATTAATATTAATTACAGAATAATTATGTTAGTTAAAAAAATAATAAAGCTAAAAATCCATGATAAGAAGGGGATCTTATCAATTATTCTGTCAATAAATTTAGAAACAGCCCAATCCTTTATATTGTGAGCTCTTCGCACAAAATGCCAGTCTTAATATTCACAGAAATAATGTGACATTGCTTCTGAAACAACTGAATCATATTGTGTAAGGAGAGGTCCATTCATAGGTATCATTAAAGAGACCGGTGAGTTTTTATTGCGGCTGACGAAATTCCTGTTTTTTCCACGATCCTTTGACGAAATTTGCACCTTTTTCGTGATCCTTTGACGAAATTTGCATTTTTCCGCGATCCTTTGATGAAATTCATGCTTTTTCCATGGTGCTTTGACGAAATTCACGTTTTATTTCGCGATCCTTTGACGAAATTTGCATTTTTTTCTCGATCATTTGCCGGAGTTTGCGGTTTTTTCCACGATCGTTTGACGAAATTCGCGATCGTTTGTCGAAGTCAGCATTTGTTTCACGATCCTTTGACGAAATTCACGTTTTTTCGCGATCGTTTGTCGAAGTTAGCGTTTGTTTCATGATCCTTTGACGAAATTTGCATTTTTTGCAATATTTTGATGAAATCCATGCTTTTTTGACGGCGCTATGACGAAATGTTCGGTTTTTTTCGCCATCCTTTGACGAAATTAGTTTTTTCCGCGATTCTTTGACGAAATCTACATTTTTTTTCGTGATCTTTTGACAAAATTCGCACGTTTTCCGCTATGCTTTTACGAAATTCGTTTATTCCTGCACTCCTTGGACTAAATTTGCTTTTTTTCTGTGATTTTCTGACAAAATTCTCTTTTTTTCTGTGATCTTTTGACGAAATGTGTTTTTTCACGAACCTTTGATGAAATTTGCCCTTTTTCGAAATTAGATTTTTTCCGCGATTCTTTTATGAAATTTGCGTGTTTTTCGCGATCCTTTGACAAAGTTTGCGTTTTTCCCGCTATGCTTTTACGAAATTTTGTTTTTTACGAAATGTCCTTTGACGAAATTTGCGTTTTTTCTGCGATTCTTTGACGAAATTATCTTTTTTTTTCACGATTCATTTAAGAAATTCGCGTTTTTTCCATGTTCCTCTTAGAAAAAAATTTGCATTTTTTCCGCGATGTTTTGACAAATTTGGTGACTTTTTTCTGCGAACGATTGACAAAATTAGCTTATTTTTGGCGCCCATTTGTTGAAATCCGCAATATATTTTAGTCATACTTTTTTTATGTCTGAATTTTCGGACTGTAGGCTGATTTTTTTTTTTTCCCCAGAACCGAATGCCTTAAATTTTCAGAAAATTCGAAACAGAATCCCCCCCCCCCCCCACCCCCGGCAAACAATAAATAAATCGTACATAAAATTGGGGAATATTTTTAATTTTTCGGTATTTAAAAAAAAAAAAAAAATTGCAAGAACAAAAATTAAGTTTTTTTTCCCTAAAAATTTTCCACAAAGTTCTGAATTTTGCGGAAAATTTTCTGCGCACAGCGTGCGCGTCTATATTATACAACTCTGGTGGCTAGTATAAAGATAACTCACGTTGGGTTGACTCAAACAGCATTTTAAGTAAATATCATTAGGTGGAGATAGAAGAAGATTTCAAAATAGTGGTTGACAAATTCATATGATAAAAATGATGTATTGAAAAACCATCTTGAAAAAAAAAATGAAAGTTCATATCATCTAGCTTTATGGCAATGTCCGTGAATTGAATTGAGACACTTGATATTTCCCTTAAATAGCAGCAAACAACCTGTCTAATCTAAGACCGTAACAAAAGTTCAAACAACTTCATACCAGCGTAAAAGTTCAGTAAAAATCAGAATCATTATATGCAGCACAGTCTCAAAGTTATTACACATGAAGATACTGAAGTATAACTATCATCGTTCATTGAATTATGCTTATTTAAAAACTGCTTTCAAACTCAAATTAAAAATGATAAACAGCACTGATATACTTTATATCAAAAATTATAAAACGAACTAGCCACATATATCTAAACACTTTCGAAAAAAAAACTACATTTCCAAATGATAACGGCAAACACCAAACAGAAACGAAAAGCCAAATACAAACAACCGAACGACAGAGAAACAAAGTTAAAAAACTAACGTCCCTTTAAATATTTTCAGACTCTAGCACATGCTATCGCCGAAAACGCCCCCTTCCTGAAAAGCAATGTTCAGCGGAGTTGAGTAATACCTGTACTGCTGTAATGAAAAACTATTTTTAAACTCCGGAGCAGAAGAGATGCAATTACACAGTGTGTACGAGTTACATAGCCATACTGAACAGATGTGCCAATCAGAAATGAAAAGTCCGATGACGTGAATCGATTCTCAATCGAATTGTAAAACGAATAACTGAACTAGATTTACAGTGAAATGAAAACAACAGGTAAGTATACTACGAAACGATATTTGAATAAACTGAAAGTAATAAAGATAACCAAAGGTAAGTAGAATATCAGAATGAACTTGACAAGGAAAAGTAAAGAAATGATTGAAATAAAGTAGGGGAAGTGGGGGCACATTGGGACAAAGGCTCTAATTCCTTTATTATTGCAAAATAAATTTTGTAAAAATTCACACTAGATGGCGCTACTGATATATGCTTGCACCTGTGTTTCCAGCTCATTCATTCAAGTCTGCTGTCGGTGAGTAAGGTAAGTCTATTTTATCACATCAAAACCCCGTGGCAGAATGTGCGCAACATTGCGACGGGCGTCGCAGACTTTTTAGGGCACCTGCAGACTAAAAAGAATATTGCGAATTTTGACAAATGGTCGCTGAAAAAAATCTTCGTCAATCGTCTTCGTCAAAAAAATCTTCGTTTGCAGAAAAAAACGTCAAAGCTTCGCGGAAAAAATGCAAATTTCGTCAAAGAATCGCGAAAAAGCGCAAATTTTGTGAGAGAAGCGCGAATTTTGTAAAAAGGATCTTGAAAGAACGCGAAATTCGTCGAAGATTCGTGAAAAAAACCGTAATTTTCATCGAAAATTCGCGCAACAAAAACAACGCAAATTTCGTCAACGGATCGTTGACAAAGCGCGAATTTCATTGAAGAATTGCGGATAGAACGCAAATTTATTCAAAAAATCGCAGAAAAAACGCAAAATTTCGTCAAAAACTTGCGAAAAAAGTGAATTTGGTCAAAGAATTGTGAAGATAGGGTGAATTTCATCAAAGAATCGCGGAAAAAAAAAAAAGCAAATTTTGTCTAAGAGTCGTGAAAAAAAACGCCTCAAAAGATCGTAAAAAAAAAAAAAAAATCCCGCTTTTCGTCAAAGAACCACGAAAACACGATTTTTCAAAGGACCGCGGAAAAAGAACTTTCGTCAAAGGATCGCGAAAAAAAAAAAAGATTTTCGTCAAAGGATTGCGGGAAAAAACGTGAATTTCGTTACGATCGAGGAAAAACGCGATTTTTACTAAAGGATCACGGAAAAAAGCTAATTTCGTCAAAGTACATCGGAAAAAATGCATTATTAGTGCCGGGAGTGATCCCTCCCTCTTCTGCCGAACCTTTCAGAATATTTACCGTGGATTTCACATTTTTTTAAAGCCCAGAATCACTTCCGGGAAGGTAAAAACCACAAAATGCGCCAATTGGTCAGAAAGGCTATAGTGAAATTTAATAATCAGTCGCAGGAAAAGAAATTACAAAATTTGTCCCTTGGTAGCGAGAAAAACACCTCAAATTTCGTTACCCAAGCACTAGAAAAATATCACTAAATTCGTCAAACGGACGTGAGAAAAATATCACTAAATTCGTCAATAGGTCATGAGAAAAATATCGCAAAATTCGCCAATTGGTTTCATAAAAAAACCTTGAAATTCGACAGTCTGTCTCGGATAAAAATCATAAAATTTTTCAGTCTGAAAAAATCGTGAATCAAGTCAATCTGTTGCAAGATAAAATCGTGAAATTCGCCAATCCACGGCGGAAACTATTTCGAATGTTGATAGTTAGTCGCTGGAAAAAAAATACCTGATATTTTCCCCTTGGTTTTGGGGAGTAAAAAATCGTAAATTTGTTATTTGGTTGCGGGAAGATATCACGAAATCCATCAATTAAAAGCAGGAAAATGTCGCGAAACTTGTCAATTGGTCACCCAAAACAATCTTAAAATTCGTCAGTTTCTCGTGGGTAAAAATCGCAAAATCTATCTGTCACACTCGATCAAAAACGTGAATTTGGCAAATCTGACGCAAGATGAAAACTCGACATTTGACAATCGGTCAAGAAAATATCGTGAAATTTTATATTCGGTCGTAGGGTGGGGATCGTAAATTTCGTCATTTTGTCCTGGGGAGAATAACCTAAAATTCGCGGATCTGCCATAGGAACATAAGGCAAAATTTGTTAATCGATCGCATGAAAAAAATCGCAAAATGTGTCACTAAATAAGAAAAAACGCGAAATTCGTCTATTAAAAAAACTATGAAAATTGTTATTTGGTTGCAGGAAAAAAATTGCGAAATTCTTCAGTTAATCAAAAAAGATTAAAACGTGAAATTCTTTAGCTGATTGAAAAAGAAAAAAAAAACGTGAAATTCGCCCATCGGCCATATGAAAAAAAGTTTCAATATAATTTTAAATAGGTTTAAACTCAACTTAAGCTTAGAGAACCACTTTACGTTTATTATAATTTTTTTTTTGTAAAATATTAGTTTTGTTTATCTTAATTAGATTATATTATAATTAAAATGTAGTTGTATTTTTATATTATTAATCATCAGTTAGAACCCTATTTTTTTCAACGTTTCTAATGTACATAAGAAAATTTAAACATGCTACTACCGCAGACAATTTTCATCCCACTAAATTGCTGTCGCAGACACAACCGTAACTTTCTGCCACTGGGCATCAAAAGTAAATTTTTAAAACTCATTAAATGTTGGTATTAAATTTTATGGAAAAAATTATTTAAAATTCTAGATATATATTATGCTTTTATAAACATTTAGCTTTCATTTCCGCCATAAATCATTATTCCATGTGCTCTAGAAAATTAGGCCTAACCATTTGTTTTAATAATGACCTATTGGGACACATTGGGACAGTAATGCATGGGGTACATTGGGACAGTCTCAATCTGCCTCCATCCAGTTTTAATATGAATCTCATAGATATATTAATAGCTTTTCTTTTAAGATTTCTAATTTGCTAATTATTTATCTATTTCTTTTTTAGTTCTACTAATTGATATTCTAGTTTATCATTTTTTTTTTTTTTTTAATGAAATTAATAGATATTTTAATGATTTTCTTTTTTTCTTTGCTAGTTTACACTATTTATTTAGTTATGTTAACTGATACTCCAAATTTAATTTCATTCTTATTTGATACAAATATTCTAGTTCATGAATTTATTTTTCTAATATAAATTCTAATTTATTAATTTCATTTTCCAATACCAATATAACATATATTTTAATAGCTTTGTCATATATTACATATATATTTTTGTAGTTAGGCTAACTGATATTCTAAATTTATTTTTATTCTTGTTTATTTAATACAAATGCTCTAGTTCATGAATTTATTTATTACTAATATAAATTGAACATATATTCTGGTTTATCAATTTCATTTTCTAATACCAATATAACATAAATTTTAATAGTGTTCTTTTATACATTTTTACTATTTGTTATTTTTTTTCATAGTTGTATGCTAGTTGATATTCTAAATTTATTTTTATTCTTGTTTATTTAATACAAATATTCTAGTTCATAAATTTATTTTATTAATAATTATTGAATAGATATTCTAGCCTATAAATTTCATTTTCTAATACCAATGTAACATTTTAATAGTTTTCTTATATGTTTTTTCTATTTGTTATTTATTTTTATAGTTATGTTAATTATTTATCAATTTCTTTTTCAGATATTCTTGTAATACAGGAAAATGGTGAGAAATTATAAACCAAAAACTGAAAGGACTAAAATTTCAGAAGAAAATATGGAAAAAGCAATAGATGATATTGTGAAAGATAAAGTTTCTGTGAGAGATGCTGCTATAAAATATGATCTATCAAAATCAACATTATTTAATAGATTGAAAAAGGTGAGAAAAAACAAGATTGATTGTGTAACAAATATAAATTATAAGTTCCAGTCCAAATATACATCTCAACAGATCTTCACAGCTGAACAAGAACTCTTGTTGCGAAATTATTTGATTTCATGTTCTCAATTGAATTATGGTTTAACCTGTGCAAATACCAGAAATTTTGCATACCAATATGCAAATCATTTGAAAATTTTTATTCCTGAAAGTTGGGAAGAAAATAAAATGGCAGGTATTGATTAGTTACAACACTTTATGCATCGTCATACTGAACTTTCACTACGAAAACCAGAGAAAACAAGTGTAGGGCGAGCTTCAGCTTTTACTGCTGCTGCAGTTAAAGCTTTTATGGATAATTATGACACAGTCGTGTCAAAATACCATTTTACTCCTGAAAATATATACAACTTAGATGAAACTGGAATTACTACTGTAATGGATCCTCCTAAAGTGATTTCGCAACGTGGACAAAAGCAAGTTGCACAAGCAGCATCATCTGAAAGAGGGCAATTAGTTACAATGTGTTCAATTGTCAATGCCATTGGAAATTCTCTTCCACCAGTTTTTATATTTCCCAGACATAAATACAAGGACTATTTTTTGAAAGGTGCTCCTCCCGGTAGTAAAGGTTGTGCTACTCCTAGTGGATGGATGAATGGAGACATTTTTCTTGAAACTTTAAAACACTTTCAGAAGCACTCAGTTCAAAAGAGCATCCAGTTTTAATTATCCTGGATAATCATGAAAGCCATACAGCACTAGAAGCTATTTTATATTGTAGAGAAAATGGAATTGAATTGTTGACTTTTCCACCTCACACATCACATCGACTACAGCCACTTGATGTCGCAGTATTTGGTGCTTTCAAAGCCAATGTAAAATCTGCAATGAATGATTGGATGATGAATAACCCCGGAAAGAGACTCACAATATATGATATTCCAGAAATATCAAATTTTGCTTACAAAGCTTCATTTACAATTAAGAACATTTTAAGTGGATTTAAGTCTGCAGGCATATGGCCTATCAATCACAACATTTTCGATGAAAATGATTTTTTGTCATCACAAGTGACTCAGAAACATAAGACGGAATCAAATGTAGTGAATTCAAGTCCTTCTGCTGAACTTGCAAGAAAAGATTTGGATAGTCAAGAATCTGTTACAGTATCTGATGAAGCAGATCTGTCTGATACATTATGTATGAATCAACAACAATCTTTGATATGTGATCTACAGACAACTTTGTTACCAAATGGAAGTTCATTAACGACACCAGAATCTCTCAGACCATTGCCTAAATACAATAGAAAATATGCTATAAAACGAAGAGGTAGGAAATGTGGTAAAACACGCATTTTAATTTCTACCCCTGAAAAAAATCTCATTCAAGACAAAGCGAATCAACAGAAAGCAAAAAAGAAGCATTCAGTTCCAAAGAAAGAAGCCTTAGCAGCTAAAAAGGCTAAATATAATATAAAAATTGATTCAGATAGTGACTCTGAAAGAAGTTTAGATTTTAATGTGGACAGCAATTCAGAATGTGAATCATACGATGATATTGACTTGTATCAAAAGCTAAAGATATTTGATCCATCAACAGATGCATTGCAGGTTAATGATTTTGTACTGGTGAAATTCCTTGCAAAAAATTTTGTAGGATCCAAGCCAATTCATTATATTGGTCAAATTGATAGGATAGGAAAGAAAGAAATTAATGTGTCTTTTCTAAGAAGAAAGGATAAATTATGGAACTTCATTTTCCCAGAATCTGCAGATGCAAGTGCAATTAATTTAAATGACATAGTTATAAAACTGCCATCCCCAATATCATTGCCTGGAACATCAACACGATCCTATACAACTTTAAAATTTTGTGCAGATTTACAAGATTATGATGTGCGTTAAAATGTGGGTGTTATTCATTGATTATTTTGTAACAACTTCATTTCTCCATTAAATCAATTATTCATTATCATTTCTTTGTATTAATTTACTGTTTAATAAGCATTTCATTTAGTTTAAGAAATTATTTTGTAATATTGTCATTAGATAAAAAAAATAAGATGGTTGTCCCAATGTGCCCCAATCTTAAAATCAGTGCTGTCCCAATGTGCCCCATGCACGGGGCACATTGGGACAAGTTTTCATAATTTTTGTTTTAATTATTTCTACTTAAATATTAATGGTACACTGTTCATTTAGTATTTAAAAGATGACCAATAATATAAGGAATAAGATAAAATAACATCAAAGTACTAAATCATTTTTAAATTTGAAAAAAATATGATTTTATAAAAAGTGTCCCAATGTGCCCCCACTTCCCCTAATTAACTTTTAAAAGTATAAACGTCAAGGAAATATAGGGCTAACAGGAAGAAATATATGACTGACTGGTGTATGAGAGTGAGGGGTTGATTGCCTCCAAATATGAATGTCCTAGGTGTGGAAGTGATATGAAACCGACGGTTAGTAGTGAACTAAATGGCACTGTAGGGTGCAAGGACCAAGGACAAGTTAATAACGACAAAATAACTAGGAGTGTAAGGAAGGGCACGTGGTTTTCATTGAGCAGGATGGATGTTTTATGTAAGGTTTTGAAAGTGACGTGTATGTGGTTTGGTGAATACTTGGAGAAATATTGCATGGCTGATGTGAAAGTAATGACGCAATGCAACTTTCCGCTAGTTCCTGAAGGACATCATAAAAGTGTACACACCGTGGGAAAAGAATCCCCCCCCCCCCCTCCCAAGCAAAACGAGTAGTTTGTTTAAAAAAAAAAAGGGGGGGGGGTTCAGGGAGGCAGAGAACCCCTGATAAGAACAAAACATCGGCTTTGGGTAAGTAAAAATTCTGCTTTTTGTTATTTTTGAAAAAACGCATTCCTTTAAGAAGTGTATTCAGAAAAACTTGAATTATTTTATGTACTTTTTGTTTATTTTCATTGCCACCATCTTGAACTGCGCTGTTTTGCGTAATGTCTCCTGGAGCAAGTAGCTCCGGGAGGCAAAATGCAAAAATGTGCCAATTTGGAGATTTTTGAAAACCGCACCAAGAAGGAGATTAAACTGCGATCGCAATTATGAAAAATTCCCAAATTTAAAATAAAAAAAGTACAGTTTACATAAATTGAATTTTTTTTTTACAGCAATGTAAACTGAGAGAAAAATAAATAATGTACTCATTCAAATAAAGATTCATTACTTTTTACCACTTTTCTTGGGAAGTATAACTTTCAGTTTCGATCCAAACAGATCTGCAGCTTCATTTAACTCAAACGGAAGCTTATTGAGGTTATTTTTATTGCGCACAGTAGTTACAGTAAGATCTCTGGTGTCTAAAATCTGAAAGATGTAAAATTAAGTAAATACAGAACTTAAAATTCACTAAACCAAATAACAACACAGTTATATACTATAAAAATTTAAATAAATGATTACTACCATAATACTTACAAGATCAGCTGTTCTGTCAATTCTGTCGATTGTGAGATCAACATAGCCTTTTAATATACGTGCTTGAAAATCAACTTCTAAATGCATATCAATATGCGTGACTAAACTTTCTTTAGGATTTGCATAAGAATTTGGATCACCTTCACATCTTTCTTCAGCCATTTTCATAGTAGATAAGTTTGTTTCAGTACTCAAGTTCACAAAAATTGAAAATATTTTAAGCAAAGTAATTTCAAAATATGATAGCAGTTTGTGAATGAAAAAAGAAAATGTATCACCGAAATAAATTATAAAATTTAATCACAAGTTTACAAGTAACCTGCCAGATAAGCAGAAAACAATAAATTTGTCAGATCAGTTTGAAGGGAAGACAGCTTTGACAGATACAGCGGAAAGGCCGTTGTCTCGACTGATCTACAAAAAGAGATCACTGAAAACAAAATGGACAAAATTGCTAAAATCGATCTATGCTAATGATATGTTTGCCAGATCAATCAAACCACGAATGAAAATGAAACAGCGCAAGTGCAAGAAAAGCAGACGAAAAAATAACAGCGCCCCCTAAGATTAATCTAGCATGTCCTGATTTATATAAAAATTTAACTAGAAGTTAATTAATTCACTTTTGATTGATATTATGAATATTTTCATTTTGAGTCGCGTATTTAATATAAAAAATATTTAATATTTTGTCGTGTTTGGTAGTTGCTTAAAGCCCATTCAAACCTCGTGTAACATGTCTGGTGATCAACCAATCAACCAGTCAATACATAAACATAGTGCTAGAGATTCAAGTTTATTCTGTTACGATGTCCATCCTGATGGTTATTCATAGCTACATTGTTTGAAGCGTGTAAATTTCTTTTTAATGGGAAATAAATTGCATTCATTATCATATAAAGCGGTTAAAATGTCAAACCCATCTTCATTAGTACTTGTTGTCTTGGGAAGCACGGGAACAGGAAAATCTAAGCTTGCCATTGAATTGGCGAAAAAAATTAATGGAGAAATTATTAGTGCTGATTCGATGCAGGTTTGGATTTAATTTATCTGTACATACATTAAATAAATGATAAGTTAATTCATTTTGGGCACAGATGTCATATACGTACCATATTAGCGTGATTTTTTTCTGAACCCAATGTCATATATACGCGACGGGTACTTAAGAGTCATTCCATGTCAAATCAACGAGAAAAATGCAATTTTTGGACCTCGACATCTCAGATTTCTATAATTTTTGGTTTATAGTTTGTATCCATGGAGTATATGAAAAATCTAATTTTTTAATTTTTTTTTTCTTAGCGGTTTATTTTTTACGGAATTTAAAAAATGGTCAAAAGTACCAAATTTAACCAAATTCTCAACCACAAAATCCTCTATAATTCTTTAACAAATTGGGCTAGAGAGTTAATTTATATTTTATTTGAAAGCTCTTTTTATGGGCTTTAATATGATATGCAACACTAACTATTTTGAATAAAATAAATTTTTTGACAAATTTTCAAAATTTTTGAATTTAAATTTTTCAAAAACACCATTTTTGATTTTTTTCAAAAAAATATATGTTAATCTTTGACTTTTTGGCTACAAGTATGCAAAATTTCAAGATGGAGAAATGATGGGATTTCGAGCTATTAATTTTTTAATAAGAATGGTTTATTGAAACTTTTCAGGGTTAACTGGTACCTTACCTGGAAATAAGGAGTTCTATATTTCTACTCTTTTTATAAGTAATTGAAAGAATATAAGTTGAAACTGGTGTGAAACAATAAAACTTAAATATCTTCTTAAAACACCATTAAACTATTTAAAAAAATAATAATAATGATGTTTTAATAAGATTTTTCAGTTCTTATTTACTTGAAATTCTAATATATTTGGATGTCTTACTTAATTACAATTTTACTTTCTTGTTTTTAGTTTTCGTTTCAGCTGACTGTAGCCATTCAGGTGGAGAGTCTGTATTTTAGTTTAGTTTAATCAGACCAGCCAATCAGAGAGCTGTTTTCTTTTTTAGTTTAGGTTTGCACTACAACTGCACTGCAATTTTTTTACTTGTGCACTCAGTGATATAAATTCTGCATTTAAACAGTTTTTGTAAAAGTGTGCCCTACATTAATTTTCTTTTAACTAGGGGGGAGGGGCCCAGCCCCCCCTGCTCGCTACGCTCATCAACCCCCTTTGTAATCACTTCGCTATTCCGTTCGGTATCGTGAAGCCAACCCCATATGTAATTGTTTCGCATTTCCATTCTGGATCGCTTTGCGATCCCTTATTTCCTATGCATTCAATTTTTAGATTCCACTTGGTAAAAATACGCTCCTCCCCAACTCATGACAATTTTTTTTCCTATCTCCGAGCACATAATCAGAGCTTACTGAGTTTCATAATTATAAGAATTATTAAATATAAAATCATTAAAAAAAGGTAAAATTTATAATTTATTTCAATGATTACAAATTAAATAAATTTATAATTAAATAAAATTATAAATTAATAGAAAATTTAAAATATTGTAAATTGAAAAAATATGTTAAATTTAAAAAGCAACAACTTTATTAAAATTACTGGAATTTTTTTTTCTTATCTTTGTAATGAAGTCGATAATTTGTAGTTACAGTAAATAATCTTATCATATAAATCTCCTCTCCTCTGAAATTTTCACTTCACCACCAACATATATGTGTGAAATTATATATATATATATATATAAATATTTTCTATCTTTTTTTATAGTAATAATAATTAAATAATCTACATACCCTCCCTCATAAAAAATAGCAGAAGGCAATCGAAATGCTCCCCCCCCCCCCCCCCCCGTTCTCATTAGTTAATGTAAATTATCTTCTTTCTGTAAAAATCACTTTTGCCATCTACCCCTTAAATAAGTCTATCGAAATGCAGAAGATTCTTCCCTTTCCCCACCCATCCTCTCTACTTTCATGGTTTTCGCGAAGCACAATTCCTGCTAAGAAAAGTCAGAAAGCTCTGACTAATCAGATGCATTTTGAGGTATCTATGCAGATTTTCATTGGTTCATTTCGAAATTGTTTGGCACATTCCCAAATCGTTATTATTATTATTTTTTTTTACGTATAGAAGGATAACTATTTAATAAACAAGCTTCATTTTACTTTAATCAAACGCTTTAACAAAGAAGTCTTGAATTACTACTATTAATGATGTCAGAAGATAAGAAAGACTGGGCATTATTTTCTGTTAAATGCTGCAATCCCTATAAAGGCTGGTTGTATTGAGTTTTATTGCACAAAATCCCTTTAGGGACATGCTGTGCCAAACAAAGAATAAAACAAAAGAAAAGGGAGTTTAAGAAAAAGACATAATTAAATGAGTTAAAATGGAAATAGAAAAGCTATATAGATGAGATAACCCATCCAGAAACAATTCATTCAATATCAGGCAAACTTAGGAATGTAACAACTTGGTGGTACAGTTTAAGATTTAATATTCAAAAGGGCATGAAAATATGTGATGGCTGTAGAATTAAACTATCAAAAGATAGAAGTGCCAGGTGAAAACACTCTTCACTTACTTGAAAACATGTGCTTGGTAATGCTAAACCTATGGGCAGGCTGTTTTCGAATTTTTCATTTAAATTTGAATATTTTTAAATAATTTTTTTTTTTTCATAGGATAGCTGAGGTCAATCTTTAATAGGGAATTTTTTTAATTTTTCGATTTCGGTTGCAGATTTTTTTGATAAAGGTACTGCAACTTTTGAAACCGGTCAGAAAGTGAAAGTACCTTTATTAAAAAATCTTCAACCAAAATCAAAAAATAGACAGATGAGAGATCGACATCAACTACCCTATGTAAAAAAAATCATTTAAAAATATTCAAATTTAAACGAAAAATTCGAAAACAACCTGCCCATAGGTTTAACTTTACCGATCAGGTGCTTTCAAGTGAATGAAGAGTCCCCTTAAGGACAAATTATATAATTATATTTTGAGAAATATGCTTTAGAAAATTTTCTTGCCTTAGAACTAAATTTACTTAGCATCAAACTCTGAAATTTTTAATGAAAAAGAAGTGTGAATTATATATGGAAAGAAATTGTACAATTGTTAATTTTCCCCTGATACTTGAAATTTTTCATGTATAACTCATATTTAAAAATTAATAGTTCAAAGCCCCATCATTTCTCCATCTTGAAATTTGGCATACTTGTAGCCAAAAAGTCAAAGATTAACATATATTTTTTTGAAAAAAATTAAAGATGGTGTTTTTGAAAAATTTAAATTCAAAAATTTTGAAAATTTGTCAAAAAATTTATTTTACACAAAATTGTTAGTGTTGCATACCATATTAAAGCCCATACAAAGAGCTTTCAAATGAGATATAACTTAACTCTCTAGCCCAATTTGTTAAAGAATTGTAAAGGATTTTGTGATTGAGAGTTTGGTTAAATTTGGTACTTTTGGCAATTTTTAAAATTCCGTAAAAAAAAAATCCGCTAGGGAAAAAAAAAAAAAAAAAAATTAGATTTTTCATATACTTCATGGATACAAACTATAAACCAAAAATTATGGAAATCCGAGATGTTGAGGTCCAGACCCCACGTTGATTTGACATGGAATGACCCTTAACTGGCGCCAAAGTGTTGATATGGTAACCCGGATATTGTTGTCTATGCTGTTGATGTTTTCGCCAAATTGGCGTCAGAATAAAATCGCGCCAATATGGTGCGTATATGACATCTGTGCCTAGGGATGCAACGGATATCCGATATAGGCTGATTTTTCAATATCTGAAATACCATCGGATATCCGAATCACAATCACCGGATATCCGACTTCTCTGCGGATATCCGGCAGAGCGCAGCAAAGCGAATATATAAGGATAAGAGAAATCGTTTGACCCAAACAATACCGAATAACTTTGTTTATAATGTAAAATATGAAAGTAAGTTCACTATTCATGAGTAAAAGGTAATTCTCAAAAGTTTAAAGAATTGCCAGCTTTCCGAACATTGATATTTGAACTCTTTATAATAAATTTAAAAATTTACGTTTACATCTTTTAGAAAATTGTAGTTGTTTATTAAAGTATAATTAATAATTTTCTTTCTTTCTTTTGAGTTTAACAATTAAACAGGCCTATTTTTACTTTCTTCTATCTTCACTAGACGAAAGTATTGTAATTGAAATTTTTTTGATTTCCGGTTTTCAACAGATTTAGACGTTTTAGGGGTCAGAGATCCCAAAACATGTTTATACAAAATGTCTGCCTGTCCGTGTATTGCCATCTCACCATCAAAAAGTGTATTAAGTTATGCATAGAATTGAACCAAATTTTTTGTGAATGTTTTTGGCTATAGCCAGTTGGCCTCATTCAATATGGAAACATTCCGCTGGAAGGGAGCACTGTAATTGCGATTTTTGTGCCATTTTCATTATTGTACCATCGAAAAGGGTATGAAGCTAAGCATAGAATTGAACCAATTTTTGGTGTATAATTTTGGCTATGCGCAGCAGTTTCTCCTTGAATTTGGAAACATTCCACCATAAGGTGACACTGTAACAGAGATTTTTGCAAAATTTTCTTGATTTTTCACAGTTTTTTTTTTTTTTTACTCTATATTGGCAGCTTGTGAAGCGACGGTAACTTCGCATCCTACTAAGCTGGCTATTCACAAACAACTGATGTACAACAGAATTACGAAAAAATTATTGATTTTAATAAATATCAGATCGAGATTAACTTATTCTTATTCTGATTAAAATTGACTGGAGCAGAAATTTTAGATAAAAATCAAAGTTTGTATAATATTGACGTATTAACATTTGGAACTACTTTTTGAAATATTAAGATGTATGAGATAGAAGAAAGTTTTGGGATTGGCACATCCAATTAGTTATTTTTGTAACTTCATTATAAATATTTAAAATGAAAAGCAATTTTCTTTTTACTTATAAATGTCAAAGTAATTTAACTTAAAATGAAACTAAATGTGACTTTAAAGTAAAACAGTATTAAATAATTAAAACAGAAAATCGGCATCAACTAAACCTATGTTTGGAGAAAATAACTCTTTAATCATGGGTATATTAGTAGATATTTTATGTTTAAATTATAAAACGAAAGTATGTATTTCCTTGTGAAAATACTCTAGAATTATTTGCATATTAACTGGTTAAAATTTGTTATACAAATTATCAGCATTTCATTGTACAAATTAATTAATTATTAGCAATTATTAATATAGTCAATTCCGTATCCAAATCCAACAGCAATTACAGCATTTCATTGTACAAAGAAACAGACTATTTTAATGTTTAAACTACATTTTTTATACAACATTATTAATATACATTACAGGGCTTGAATTTCGAGATGGGATGGTAGGATTCATGTCCTAAAGAATACTGGGGCGGGAGGCTCCTGTTTCTAAAAAATGATTTTCCAAAAATGTTTCTTTGTTAAACGATGATCAAGTCTCAGGACCGACTGACAAATTTCGTGATATTTTTCGCTATTGACTGGCAGATTTCACAGTTTATTCTTACAACAAATTGACAAAATTCATGTTTGTTTTTCTGCATCTGACAAAGAAAATTTGTGATTTTTCTCCACGACCGACTGACGAATTTCACAATTTTTTTTGGAGGCAGATCGGTGAATTTCATAATTTTTTTTTTCTCATGATCAATTGATAAATTTGGAAATTTTATTCTGTGACTGATCGGCAAATTTCTCTGTTTGTTCTTGCGACATACTGATGAAAGTAACGATTGTTTTTCTGCATCCAATTGAAAAATTTCGCATTTTTTTCTCTGCGACTGCCTGAGGAATTTCACGATATTTGCTCGTGACATACTTCAAATTTCACAATATTTTTCCATGATCGATTGATGAACTCTGTGATATTTTCCCGCTGCCAATTTCCCACGAACTTTAGTTTTTTTTTTCTCGCGACCGGCTGACAAATTGTTTAATTTATTTTCACCATGATTGACAAAATCAGCGATATTATTTTCTACGACTGATTTATGTATTTTGCAATGTTTTTCCTGTGTGTGCAAAATAGGAATTAACTAAAAGGGCAGTAACCGCCACTGGAGACTGGGCTCTACCAAATTGGCCAATAGTCAGCTCTAAACAAAATAAGATTACACTTGTGCGGATATAAGTTTTGTTCGGATATAAGTTTGTTTAGAAAAGTGAACTCATCGTGGTGGAACTAACAGATTTTGCAGAGCATGCACAACAAGCCTGATATACGGTGCCACAGGCAGCGGGGACATACATCAGATGTTCTTACAGAACATATTGCCCCTTGATTTATGAGTGATAGTTATCCCTATTTCTGAATAGTAATTTTAGCAATTTTCTTAAATTTTTATTCGAGTCTTCCATCCCCTCGAGTAATATATCTACGGAAAGGTTCAGTAATGCAGTTATGTTCAGATATAGGTTTATTTAGAATAGAGCAAACCCCTGGCAGTGGAAATTGGTACAAACAGATTTTGCAGAGCGGGCGCAGCCCAGCTGCTATACAGTGCCACATGCAGCAGGGATGTCTGAATTAGAGATGCAACGAATATTCGGCTTCGGCCGAATATCAAGTCCATTATTCGGCCTTGGCCGAATAATTAATTTGACAATTTATATTCATCATGTATAATGAAAATTTTATTTGAAATTAACTAACACTTTTTTTTCCATTAACTTTCATACCTCGAATGGGTTTTATCTACCCATTTTTATATAAGAGGCTAATTTAGGAATCATGTTAAAAAAATTTTATGCTGTATCAGTAAGTACAAAAAATATCTGCTTGTAATAAGCTAACATAATCTGTTAAATTTAAAATTAATCTATTCAAAATTGTTTTAATACAGCTGTACAAGCAAATTCAAATTTTATTTTTATCATAATGGGAAGTTTAACATTTATACCTTGTTACATAAAAAAAATATTTCTTTCAATAATATTTTGAATTATACCTATAAAGAACTCTAGTGCTATCTGCTGACAGCAACGAAAAAAAAATAATGATAATAATAAATGATAAAAATGTTTTTGTTAATTGTGAGCTTTATAAAGTCTACAATGATTTCTTTCCACCATTTTAGAGGATATTCCTTTCATCCTTTCTCTCAGTGGTTTTTCTTAAGATATTAAGATTTCTTATTTTTTATTTTATTTCATCTGAAAGTTGAAACTTATGTTTCCTAGTACTTTTCAAATTTTGTCATTATTTTAAAGTGCAACAACAACACACATAATATCTATTAAAATGTAACTAGACAGTACCTGATGAGGAATTTTTGCTAAGAATTATTTTGGGGGGCTGAATTATATTATTGAGGCAATTTTTAGGCCGAACATAGCAGAATATTTTTTCAGAGTAAAATAATGCTTTAAAAAATTAAAAATTTGTATATAAATAATTTTTTAAAAGAAACAATACATTTTAATTGTGAAATATACAAGAATTGTGCCTATAGTGCATACTATGTTTTGTTTTTATGCAAAAAATAAGTTCATTATTCGGCGGCCGAATAGGCCGAATATTCGGCTGTAACTTGGCCAAATATTCGGTTATTCGGCCAAACCACTATTCGTTGCATCACTAGTTTGAATAGTACCTTCTACAAATTTCTTAAATTCTTATTTGAGTTTACCATCCACCCTCCCCTGGACTTAAATATCTACAGATAGGTTGTATAACGGAGATTCGTTCAAATAGAGATTTGTTTAGAATAGAGTGTGTCCCTGGTGGTGGAATGTGGAACTAACAGATTTTCTGATAAAAATCAGTTTGAAAATTAAAAAAATTTCTCTCAGGATTTCGATGTGAAAAAAAAATGGTTATGCATAAGTCAGAGATTTTTGCAGTTAATTATCAACATTTCAGCACGAAAATTAAGAAGTCATTGGAAACATCTCCCCTCCCCCTTCATTTCCCACTTCAGTTATCTCGAGCCCTTTTACTTAGGGTGTCAACGATATCAGGTGATTTAAATCATGATTTTAATCAAGCGGTTAAAAAAAAAATCATTGATTTAAATCAAAAATTTTTTAAATGTTTAAAATGACATAAAAAAGTATTCAAATCTAAGATGAACATAACTTGGAAAGTTTCTACAGGTATTGTGACTTATGAATACATAAAACAAAGCTTTAAATAATTGTTTTGAAGCATAATTCCTGAGTATTGTGAAAAATTTAAGTACAGTAAGTTTGTAAAAAGCATGGTTTTTTATCTAACAAACATAAAAAAAAATTAATTTTAAAATGATATTTAAATCTAATATAACTTACAATGTCATCATTTCCTTTTAATAATCAAGTTATTCATTCTTTTATATACAATAAGCATAGCAATAGAGTGTCAATGATTTTAATCAATTGATTTAAATCAGATGATAAAATCACATATTTTCTGATTTTTTAAAATAGTGTGAAAAAGCATTATAATCAGTAATGGAAATTATCACTAAATCACTTGTAAAAAATGTAATATTTGTTATTGTTAATTATAACAATATTAAACTGTGTAAAAAGAAGTATTACACATTTAAAAAACATCTAACTAAATGTTAAGTAACTTCAAAACATTTTAATATTTAGTAGCTATTCAAATATTTTAATGTTGTGGAGAAAAAAATCTGATTTAAATTTCAAAAATACAATTTTTGTAATCTGTTTATAAATTATGTGTGAGTTTGATGTATACATTGCTACAATTTTTGATCAATTTGATATACATACGCTTTAGAACCTGTGTAAAATTACTGGCTGCTTTATAAATTTATCAAACTATTATTTATCACCTTTTTCCAACCACTTTTTCAAAAATGTAGATTGTGTTCTTTATTAAACAGTTAATTTTTTAATAATTACAAAATTTAATCTGTATCATCAATTTGAAAATAAATGCAATTTATCAATAACTTTAAAATATAGGCAGTATTTAATATTGGTTTACATAATTATTACAAAATATTAATGCACATAATTTTGTATGCTACTAAAAAAAGTTTTAATTTGCAGTTTTTTGTAATTTCTATAATTACATAATTAAAATTTTATTAATTAAAGCAAAAAAACATAGATTATGTTAGTAATTGGAGGGTTATTCATTTTTGAAATGCTTAATTCTTGATAGATGTTTAATATTTTAATACAGGGAAAAAAATATAAAAAATCCGATTTTTTTTATTTTTTTAAAAAAAAATCATGATTTTTTTACACTCTACTTTTACTGTTAAATATAAATTTTTTGTTATTGATTTTTCACACAGTCAGCAGGCATGTATTTCAGATAAAGTCAAGTTAAAGATATAAAATCATACAATTAAAGCCATCTGAATACATATGATTGATAATAAATTATTATTCTTTATAAAGCCTACATATGATAGTTTTAATAGGGAATCATTTAATTTATTAGATTCCATGAATGTATTTAGTTTTTTCTTTATATTTTAGGTTTATAAGGGCTTAGATATTGTTACTAATAAAGTGACTCTTGAAGAAAAAGAAGCAGCTGTTCATCATATGATTGATTATGTTGATCCTCTGAGCCGTTTTACTGTTGTGGATTTTCAGAACCAGGCTTTACCTATTGTATCCTTTTGATGATGATATTATATATATATTGTTCACTTTTTAACAAGACTTTTATTACCATAAATTTTTTTTACAAATTATATTGACATTAATTTTTTTGGAAAAAAATAGATTTTGCTTATGGGTGTCTTGGCACAAAATATGTCTTTTAAAATAAAAATTAAAAAGTATTTAATCTGAGACAGTGATTCCCAAACTATGTAAATTTTCATATACTGACACGTAAAGTTTACACAGAGAATTATTATGCAACTGAAAACATGATTTAGAGACTGGTGCCACCTGAAAAATATGGCAGTAGATATATGCCGATAAGTCATAAATACTAAATAACTATAGATTTCACATCAAAAAATATCCTTAAAAAATCTTCATAAAATATTTCACACAACTTTTACAATGTTTGTCATCTAATTTTTTTAATACAATTTTTCTTATTTATTGAATGGATCTTGTTTAAAATATAAATTTGGTGTTACTTTTATTTGAATATCTATAAAAGAAGATAATCAGAGTATTAATTTAGAGATATAATAATGCCATTTTAAATATTAGCATTACCGTTATTAAATATAGTATGTCAAAATTATGAATTCTGACTTTATATGCCAGTTGAAAAGTTTAGGAATCCTTGATCTAAGGCTTTTAAATTAGATTAATTCTTTTAAATATTATTTTATTTTATTTTTTATTGTTGACTTTTTACACATGCCAAAAGTGTAAGTAATATTATTAATTAGGAATTTAACTCAATTTTTGGAAATTTTAAAGGAAATTGTCTGGCAAATGTATGTAGATTCACTTGATATTTTAACTGTGTGTTTTGTCAGGATTTTGTTCTTCATCTCCATCTTATAATATTATCTCATTATTGTTTAATTTTACGTTTATTTATAATTGCTAACTAATACTTCAGGGTTTCTGTTTCAATTTAATTTAATTTTTTACCATGTGACGACAATTTAATGCTGATCCTAGTCAAAGTCTGAGAAATTGCACAAATCTTATTTATATGTTTGAAAAAATTTTCAACAATAAATAAATAAAATCAGTCTCATTTGAAAATTTGTTGACCAAGTACTGCTGCTGTTGAAAGAAAATTTTCAAATTTTTCTTTTATTCATTCTGAAATTTTTCTTTTATTCATCAAAAACAAATTTTCTGTGGAAACTATCGCAAAACTTTTATTTTGTTATGCAATGTTTAAAAAAAAGGAAAGGCTGATGCAGTAATTTTGCACTCTGTTTGATTTTGAAATATGTCTTACTTTAATAAAATAAAAATGTAAATTTATAATTTTATTTTTATGGTTATATCCAGGGTTGTTACGTTTAAAACATTTTGTTTAAAACATTACATTTAAAACAGTGTTTAAAACATGTTTATTAAAGAATCGTTTGATATTCAAGTTGTACGCTTTATTTACGCAACAAATACATCATTTTCATGTGTGGATTATTCAGAATTTAAAAGGATGGTGTTGAGTACAAAACCTGGCTACAAACCACCAAGTCATCATGAAATAGGAGGCATATTACTTGACAAAGTGGATGAATCTGTGCTGGAAACTTATAAAAATGATTTAAGAGAACAGATTGTTTGTGCTGCTCTTGACAGATGGAGTAACATTCTCAATGAGCCAGTTGTAGGAATTACAGTATCTTGTAAAGGCCAAATTTACTTAGTAGATTCAATTAATACATCTGGCCATCCTCATGAATTTAATTATCTTTGTGAGCTTGCAAGTATTGCCATAAATAAAGTCGAGGAACGCTATGGTTGTTTTATTGGCAGCTTTGTAACAGACAATGCTGCCATGAAGATGAGAAATGAACTTAAAAAGATTGAGAGACATAATATGAATATTTTAACTTATGGATGTTCAGCTCATGTCTTAAATCTTCTAGCAAAAGATATTAAAATCTCTAATATAAAAGCTCAAGTTTTGATATTGTTAAATATTTTCTAAATGATCATTTTGCTTCAGCAAAGCTTCGGGAAATAGTTTCTAAAAAGCTTGAGTTACGATCAGGTGTCAGGTGGAATTCCATGTTGGACACAATGGAGTCTTACATAAGCAATTGGTCACAAATTTTCAAAATTTGTGAAGATAATTGAGAGAAAATCAATTCTGATATTTCTAAAAAAGTCCATAGACTTGCAGTTAAAAAGAAATGTTGAAGATTATATTCAAAGGCTCAAACATATTGCAATTTCATGTGACAAAGCTCAGAGTAATAATTGTATTATTAGTGATGTAGTTGAAGTTTGGAAAGATTTAAAAAAAGAAATATCAGAAATATGTGCTGCTAGTAATCTTACCATGATTACAAAAAACATTGAAAAAGCCATAGAAGACAGATATGAATTGGCCATGACATCTGTACATTTCTTGGCAGACATTACTGATCCATGCTTTAAAGGAGAATCACTTACAATTGATGAGACAGAAAAAGGCATGAACCTTGCAGCCGAATTATGTCCTGAACTAATTCCTATAATTATAAACTATAAAGCTAAGTCAGCTCCATTCTCCAGTTATATGTTTGATGCTATTAATAATAATGCAAAAAAATAAATAAAAATGATATGCTATCAGTTACCAATCATAAATTCGCTGTTCAAGAATCAAATAAAGTGCACAATTTTGTAGAAATAACACCTTTATTTTGGTGGATAAGCTTTGAAAAGCATGTCGATAAAAATATCATGCTGATCACAAAACAATTACATACAGCTGTGTGGATGGTTTAGAAAGAGTTTTCGACTTTTGGCTTTGTGCTGAGCAAAACTAGAAACCAGTTAGGTGTTGATAAGGTTGCCAAGCTTGTTACAATTTTTAAGAACTTAATAATTAGATGTTTTAGTTTAGAATAAAAAATTAATTGTTAATTAATGTTTGATATTTATTAAATAATTTTTTTCTTATTTACTGTTTTTTGAAAATATTTTCATTCTTTATATTTAATTTAATAATTTTTGCTCGCTTTAATCAAAATTGTGCTGTTGAATGAGAAAAAAGTGTTTTAAATGTTTAAAACATGTTTTAAACAAAAAAAACACGTTTTTTGTTTTTTCCTAAAAAAAAACATGTTTTTTTCCAACCCTGGTTATATCACATATTATTAACTGATTAATTATAAATACTTTTTAAGTTAAAAATCTTCAAAAAAAGTTTCATTAAGGTACAAAGTGTAAAGGGTGAAAATTGAGATATATAGAGGCTTTAGAATTAAAAAAAAAAAAGTCACTAGTCCCAAGGACCACTATGAGACACACTATGAGAATTTACTGGACTGCGGGCATCATCACTGGCCAGCAACATAAAATTCTATCAAGTCATTTCAGCCCTTTGAGTGAGCCCCCCCCCCCTCCCCAATTTAATTTCAACTAGTGTTCCTATTTGATGTTTTTCACAGGGTGTTGCACCCTGCTCTTTTCGATTAAACTGCTGATGTGCTCTGCCTTGTCTCCCAGTAGCATCTTTTTTTTTTTTCAAAATATTTGGCTTTTTCCTCTCCTTCGCCCCCTCCCCAACTTTTGAAAACAGAAGTTCTGTTGCTCTGATTGATTCCTGTGTTGTAAGTTCTAAATCAATGTAAAAAAACATGCAGCAGCTGCATATTGTATTGTGTTTTCAAATCATAATGCATTTTCCATTTCAAAATTGTCCCAGAACGGCACATGTTTCCATAAGTGGAATATTCGAAAAATGGAGTTATTTTAATCAGATTATTTTATGACACTCTTAAAAATGCTGCATGATTTCAGTTTTTTGATAATATATGCCAATGAATCCAGAGTGCGCCTCCTCCCCTCCCCCTTCCTTGAAATACCTTCAGGAAATTTATGACTTAGTACTAATTAAATGTTTAGACTTGAAATTCTTACTCCTCAGAACTGGCAAATGATCAGGGCCAAAACTAGGGGGGAGTGGGGGGGGGGGGGGGGGGCATGTGCCCCGTGCACCAAATGAAGACTTTGTTTGTTGTTTCATACAAAAATGTATATATATATATATATGGAAAAAAATCACAAGCCTATGTTAAACCTATGGGAGCGCTCTTTTCAAATTTGTGAAAGTAAAAGTATCTTTATAAAAAAAAAAATCTGCAACCAAAATCGAAAAAGTAAACCCCAACCAGGTTAGAACTCAATCTCAGCTGTTCTAAGCAAGAAAAAAAATCATTTAAAACTATTAATATCCAAGTGAGAAGTTTTAAAAAGAACGCTTCCATAGGTTTAACATTAGTGATCCAGTTTCTTCACGTGGCTAGTGTAGGCTCCTAACGCACAAGCTAATGTTAATCCTATGGGAGTGTTATTTACATTTTTCTTGCTAGCATTTTAATTAAATGATTTTTATTTTTAAGGATTTTTTTGCATAGTGTACCTGCGGTCGTTAGCTGTTATTGTGCACGCGGAGAGGGGGTGCCAAAATCCATGTTTGCTCCAGATGCAAAAAAGACTAGTTTCGGCCCTGCAAATGATAATCCAATGAGAGTGTCCTTTCACTCAACAAAATGTGCCCCTTTACTCGATATAAGTGTGCTTTTACCAGACAAAAAAGCCCTTTTCAGCAAATCTGCCCTGCCCTTTTTAAATAAAATGTGAATACTAATTTCAACACACAAATTCTGTAAAAGACTAGTCAGTTTCTAGTGGTATTATATTAAAAATTATAATCTGTTTAATCAAAAGTCAAAATTTCATGTTTATACATAAAAAATTAATAAAGATACACTAATTGAAACTTACAATGTTTCTGCTGTTTTTCAACAAGTTCAAAAGGTACAAGACCCCTTAAGAAAAATTAAGAAAGATACATCATAATATTCTTTTTCTACTCCTTTTCAGATTTTATGTGTATTTTGCATGGTGCTTCTGCTTTATATGATTTAATATATGCATATTTAATATTTTTCACACAATGCTCAAGTATTCAATTTTTTTCCTATTTTCTTTTACTTTAAAATTAGATTGAAAATATTCTGCAAAAAAATAAACTACCTATTATAGTAGGAGGTACAAACTATTATATAGAATCATTACTGTGGGATGTACTTATAAAGCCTCAAGTAATTATAACTTCAGCTATAGTGCTAATTAAAAATGCTTGTTTATTCTTATTTGTAATTGTACATTCTTGTAAAAATACATGCTTTCTTATGAAGTGTATAATATATGTATCTTACCTGTAAAAACAAAACCTGTCTTAAACAGATTTTTTTTTTCGGCGGAAGAAATATAAAATTATACCTGCTATGACAGAAACCTGTCTAAAACACGAGTTTTTTTTTCAGTCCCTATCAATTTTATTTTTACAGGTTTTACTGTAAAATGTTTTAGCATATTTTCTTAAAACTTTATTAAGAAAATTGATAAATGAATATATATTTTTAAAAATTGGGAATTTTATGTTACTTTACCAAAAAAATGTGTTTATAGACATTTGTAAGAAAGTAGTTTACTTCAACATCATGAAAAATCAGCTTTTACATTTCAGTGTTTTCATATACTGTGCTACATTTGAAATTTTTACTTATTAAAAATGTATCTATTATTAAAAGTAAGAAACTAAAAAACTTCGAGTACAGACGTCTTATTCCAAGCAGATTTAAAAGATTTTTGAGGGGTTAGACAGTTTGCTGTAATTCTGGATATGCTGCACAAAGATTATCTAGAATATAGTATCTCAGTGGTTCCAAACTTTGTTATGTGATCCACCTCAACGATAAGTTTTTCATGATCCTCCTTGTTTAGAGATGTATAGAGATGCTTGTATAATCTATTATAGGAAAAAGTTTAACTTTTTCACAAATCATGTATATGAAAATAGTAATAGGTATTTCTAATGTGAATAATCACTTCACAGTGTTAATAATGTGGTATAATAATAAAATGCAACTTCTTTTATTAAGCATAAAAATTATTAATAAAGACATAATAAAAAATACATGTTAAAATAAGTGTGATTTATAAAATTGTTTTTTACAATGAGCTCTATATAAGGATTGAAACTTGTTCATGTTAGCCCCTAATTGCTCTTAACATAAACTTTAATAAAACAGTGTAATTTCAGAAAGATGCTATCTTATAAAATCTTCTGTCTCCAACCATCATACTAGTTAGCATCATTTAATGTTGTGAACTTTTATAATGGTTATGTTTATCAATCTGTGAAAGTTTCTGTTCAGAAGTTTTTTTTCCCCTTATTGATCAGAAGTAGGAAGCTTCATGTATAATAAATATACAGTCGAACCTCTATTTAACGAACCTCTATTTTGCGAACTTTTACTTGGAACCAAGAACATTTTGCCAATTCCTTCATAAAATAACCTCCAAATAGCGAAGTGCATTCTCTAGTGTTCCAGTTACAGTGCTGCAAGAATTTTTTATGGCATGTAATTTTACCTATAATTAATTACATACAATTAAACTGTAATTACATTGCAGGCAATTGAAATTACAAATTTGCCCAACTCTGTTATTAACACTGACCACGCAAAGGCTTTAGAATAAGATAGAATGTTTCTCTTTATATTCCACCAATAACAATTCAAATTCCTTTCAAATGAAAATTAAAGGATTGTAAAACACTATGAAACTTAGAATACATTCTTGTTTCTCAAATAACAAGTTTTTTTTTTTGTTTTTTTTCAGTTTTCAATTTGTGAATAAGTAAAATTTTCACTTTGAGTTCAAGCCTGAATATTGATATGAATCAAGCCCAAGCCTGTTTTGGTGTCGGGCTCAGGTTAACCCTGTCTTATCCCTAATGTATGTTTATTTTATATGCACAGAATCAAAAGCTGAAACATGTAATGAGTTTTGTTATATGCTTTAAATTAAGGATTATAGAATGCAGATGACTATAAAATTTAAATATGTTATGATCTCCATTTCCTATTTAAAGTGTGTGTGTGTATTATTTATAGTGCATAGAAGCAGTAATTATTTTGTAAAAGCTGTTTGTCAGGAATCGTAGAATGTGGATGACCACAAATTTTAAACATGATGTTATAATCTACAACAGCATACTTATTATTGAAATAATTATCTTGATGTCAGTCCAGGCAAAAACTGGACCTTTGTCTTTTTCAAATAATGTACAAGAGATAAAATTAATATTAATTCAGTAGCATTTCATGTTCTAGTCATAACTTAAAAATATTTGATGGCTATATGAAACTAAAATATATTATTATGATAAGCTTATGGTGTATTCCTACCAATAGATGAGTGAGTGGCAAGTTTGTCATAAGCCTGAGAAGTGACTAATCAAAATGAAACTGAACAGGGCCATAGTATCATCTATATAATTTGGCTTAGCTCATTGATTGTTCATTATATGTACTTTGAAAAGTAAATTTCTCTAAATTTTACTTATAATTTTCTAAATATAATTGGCATGATAACAGATTTTTTAATGTTTTATTCTTTGCTTACTTTTAGGATAACCTGTTTCTCTCTCTCCCTGCCCAGTCTCTCTCTTTTTTTCTTTTTTACTTAAATACTGTCTTTTTCTTCAAAAATAATCTATAAGACATAAAGAACAAAACAATAAAAAAAAGCATATAACTTAGTCGGTTATTTAATTTAAAAAAAAAATAAATTCAAATGCTAAGAAATTTATTTTAGTAAATTTGAATGTAGTTTAGATAATTACATTAAAAAATTCTTTAATAATTTGTTTAAATTTTAATTCTTTAATCTTAGAAGCATTTCTCCTGCCAATAGGTTTGTTGATTTTTCCATCAGAAATTATGTTTTGTTAATATAAAGATTTACTTTCTGTCCCTTGTCTAGGCTCCCAAAAATAAACTTCTTTTTGATTCAGACTCTGATCTTGATGATGACACATCTTCCTACAAGTTTTCAAAAAGTGATGTTCTTGACATTGATGTAAAAGATTTACTTAAAGTGAAAATCACACAAGATTCTTTAAATAATGTGCCTTGCAACATCTTACATCAAGCATTAAAACAAATTGATCCAGCAATGGCAGAAATGTTGCATCCAAAGGACAAAAGGAAAGTAATTAGGTAATTTAAAGGAAAAGTATTTATATTTTTTAATTTGTGGATTTTTAATATTGCATGTATTTCTGTCATTGTTTTATTTTCTCATATTTAAAGTCACTGTCATTGTGTCTTGATTATTATTTTTTTTTTTATGTCTGGAATGCAATTTTTACGAATTACTTCTTAGAATGTGTTTTTATTCTCATTTTTGAACTCTGTTACATTTTTGTTTTATTTTTGGGTTGCAATAGCTTCTGTTAAACTTGAATCTTGATCTAATTATAGTTTGAAGTTCGATCTCTGAAAGTTGATCAATATATGTCTTCAAAAGCTATAAGAAAAGTTGTCTTTTTACATGGTAGGAAAGAGCAATATGAACAGTCATTTTTGCTTGTGACTTTTCTTAGTCTCCCATCGTCACCATATGCAGCTAATATTTATTTGAATAAGTTACTTATAAATCATTAATTTTATTTAAAGGAAATTTCAGAATTCAATAATTTATTCATAAAATGTCTTTTTAAAAATATAACTAATATTTCAATATTATTAACATACAAATTTGTAATACTTGATATGATAAACTACATTAGTGCTAAACTATAATGTTTTTTTCAAAGTATATAAATATCAATATACAAAAATTTCTAAAATATTTACTCATCTATTAAATAGCTTAAAGCTAAATGTGTTCATTCATAATATGTATCTATAATATAACAAAACAATTATGTATTTTATTGATCTTGAATATACTGGATGTCCCCACTTATCATTATTCTATTATAGCTAATTCATAAATTGTTAGTTTTGGAGGTATAGCTCCAATTACAAAAATGTTTCAAGTGTTGTTACATATCAGGTTTTTATTAAATACTTGTGTATATGCATACGATCGTATATCAAGGCTAAAAGTTTGCTCATTCGAGGTGCTGATTTTTAGTGTGCTCTCAGAATTCACTTCTACTTCCTTCAGTCTCCAAAGGACTTTTACCAGCAAAATTTTAAATAGTCAGTTTTAAATTTGATTTAATTCTCTCAAAAAGTAATGCATATTGAGGTTTGGTAAAAGCTGTAAAATATATCCTTCTATATATAAAAAAAAGTTTTGATTTGGAAATGAACCAATGAAAATCTGCATAGATATTCCCGGTAGATCGGCTCCAATTTGAATGCTTAAGCATGACCTTTCTTCGTTAATATTAAAAAAACTGTTGCATACAAAAATATGAAAATCGGTGGTATTATAGAGAAATGTTTGATAAACACGCTGATGCAGACATTTTTCAAATCGAAGAATTATTGTAAGAGATATTTAATGCTAAAGTTGGACAAAATCATTCCATTAAAAAAGTTGTATTGGAGCAAAAACTATACATGAGAATTTAATCATTTTTAGATCATTTTATACGTTATAAGTTCCCGGTGTGCAGTTTGCATTTACTTTTTTTATTTGACTCATTTTTTGAGGTTTTATTTTTTATTTTAAATTCAAATTTTCAGCATTTTGAGAGATATTTTTTATATATTTTAGAAAATGTTATTAATTTAAACTGTTACCAGTTGTATAAACAGCGCAAACAATAATGTTTACTTCAGATTAAAAATTTATTTACACGTGACTATTATAAAAAGAAAAAACCCTTTAAAATTAGAATTGAATGATTACATGTTAAAAGCAGGAAAATTACGTCATAAGAACCATATTTACACTTGAATTTTAAAAGAGAAACAAAATGCTAAAATAGAAAAATCATTATTATGCGTTAAAACTTGTAAATGGGGGAAATTAAGTCATATTTAAAATGGCCAAAAATATGGCAAAACAATTTAAATTAAAAAAGATATTTTGAGATAACCTTTTCAACTATTATCATGAATTCGAAGACAGTGCAAATAATATTTCCTTCTAATAACAAAAGTATTTTCACGTGAATATTAATAAGAGAAATAAAACTTTGGTGTAAATTACGTCAGGTTTAAGACGATACATTTAAAATGAATTATTTAAAAGAACTATCTTATAGCGCTGTTAAAAAATACCGGGAGACGATGACGCTGTTTACTTAACTCATTTTACATTAGCTTATTTTCAAATGTTTAACTAATTTTTTTTAATTAAATACGAAAACAGCCAATGTATCTCTTAACAGCAGCAGATTTGGTCTTAAAAATCCCCAATCCAAGGTAAACGAATGGAAACCCGTTTACAGAGAGATTTGCTACTGTTTTTTTTTTTTTAATTTTAATTCAATATTTTTAAAGCCGATCAAATTAGCGTGTTTTTTGGATTTTGGTGTGCCTGAACGGGGGTTGGCAAGCATAGCTCGTAGGGGACAGAGCCCCCTAGTATAATACAATTTGAAGATCTAAATGATGTAATTAGTTATTTTTTTTAATTTATAATCTTTTTGTCTGGAAAGCTTCCTCTAATTACACATTTTAAATGCAGTAGCACCTCATTATATCGTACTTCTTGGGAGACAAGAAAAAAGTTTGATATGACTGAAGCTGTTGATAAAATTCACAAATGTTATAAATTTCAACTAAATGTATTTATAAGATTGTTTTATGCATATATTATAATTTTCTAAATAAAATTAATATTAGAGAATGACACATTTATAGTCATGTACATGTAGATACTTAAAAAGTGCAAAAAAATATATATATAAATCTTTTTTTTCTCTCTCTCTCTTTCGCTTTCTTTTTGGGAGACACTGAAAACAAGCAATGTATCTGAACAAGCAAAAAGAAAAAAAAAAGGGGAGGGGCACACAATTCTCAAGGCATTACTGTACTATTTAGTAATAATAAAAATATCTATGTTATGTTTAACAGTTTATTAATTGTTAATAAAAATTTGAAATATTAATTATCATTTTTAATATATTTAATCACACATTTCATATAGGAGTTTACAAGTTTATCAGCAGCATGGGCAATGTCACAGTGAATTAATCAAAAATCAAAGAAGTCAAGATGGTGGATCATCTCTTGGAGGACCTCTTCGATATAAAAATTCTGTCATGTTATGGTTGCAGTGTGATAAACCTGGTAATCTTCAAAGAATAAAATAATAAAAATAAATTAAAAATTGTCTTCTTTAAAAGAAGGCAAGTTTTAATTTTTGTGTTATTAATATTAATCTCTCAGGATATCCATTTATCTTGTAAATATACATATTGTGCTTTTATTAAGTATTTGTGTGTGCATATATGATCCAGACTTGCCATGTCTCCTGATTTTCATATGTTTTTCCATACTCCTGATTTTTGACATATTTCTCCTGATTTTTCACATATTTTTAAATAATCTATTATTTTACTATCAAATATATTGTGATTCAGAGATGAAAACTCTGGTACAAGTGTAGTTATTCTTTAGTATGATTGATCAGTAATATTTTACGTAATAAACTACATTCAGGTTCATTAAATAATGAATCTTTAAGATTTTTTTACTATTAGTATGGGCATGTTTTGGACTATTAATAATTTGTCTCGATTCAGACTTATATTTAAGATCTTCACTATAGTTTTATATATGTTTATTGGGAACAAAACTCCCCCCACCCTTTGTAATATGTAGTTAATTTAAAAGTATGTTAAAATATCTTAAATATTATATGCTTAAATGCATTCTACTTGTAAGGAGAGTACATATTTGTCTTATTTGAGTAAGAGTGGCATATTTCTTTTTAATCTTCAGTACTAACCAAGTATAGGTCAAAGCTGGGAAATTTCATTAGCGGCCACTGGCCGGTAGGACTAGTTTTTTAAGTGGCCACTTTCTTTAAACTAGTGGCCACTTTTTTATTTAAAAATACTAAACAGTAAAATTTCTATAAGTATTAATCTAAAACTGAATAGCCCAAATAAATATGTTAATATTTGTTATATTGGGACCAAAAAAAGTAGAATCCTTGATGAAATTCAAGAAAATTTTATTCTCTCCTTGTAAAAAAGTGGTCAGAAGGTGGCCACTGATAGACAATTTTTCACTAGCCACTTTTTCTCATTTACTGGCCCTGTGGCCATTGGCTAGTGCTAATTTTGACCTTTATAACCAAGCCCTGTTTAAAATTAAACTTGCACTAAACCAGTTTACATTAAAAAATTAATAGGTTTTCATTGACAAAAAATGTCCTGATTTCTGAAATGAAATCTCCTGATTTTTAGTTTTCAGAACTTGGCAAGTCTGAATCTTATATCAAGGCTAAAAGTCTGCTCATTTGAGGTGTTGATTATTGCTGCGCAATTTTAATGTGCTTTCAGAATTCTTTTCTACTTTCAGTCCAAATGGCTATTATCAGCAAAATTTTAAATATTCAATAATGGCTATTATCAGCAAAATTTTAAGTATTTGATATTAAATTTGATTTATTATTCAAAAAAGTAATGCATATTTGGGTTTGGAAAAAGTTGTAAAATAAGTTTTTAGTATTGTAAGTTTACATATTCATTAATGATTATATACAGTGAAGCACCAATTATACGTCTTTCATGGGACGGATCTAAAGCGATGTATAACGGAGAAAGACGTACAATCAAAATTGCAGTCGCCTAAGGTGTAAAATCTTTGACTGTAGAAATATAATGCTGCAATCATACAAATTTAATTTTGCTAGCATTATCGGCTTACAGATTGAAAAAAGTTACGACATTGAAAAAAAAAAAAATATTAAATACAGTAGAGCGTCGATTATCTGAACTCCAATTAACCGAACTTCCAGTTATCTGAACAGCCTGTTTCTCTCAACAACAAAAAAAAATTTTTAAAACCAAACTTCCAGTTTTCTGAACAGCCTATTTCTCCCAATTTTTTTTTTTTAACCGAACTCCCAATTATCCATTGGCTTGGAATAAAAATTTAAATAAAGAAAAACTGATATTGGATCAGAAAATAACGAATGTAAAAACAATAAAGGAGATGGAAAGAATCCCAAGCTATGAAGAAAATGAAATTATAGAGTTGTTAAATAGTGATGTATACATGACCCTGGATATCAGATTTCAAATGATGATGAGACTGTGGATGAGATTCATGATGAAAAAGAAATTGAAGTAAATGAAAATGAATGCTCTGAAAATAACCAAGGTCCATCCCATAATGAAGCCTTTGAATGTTTGGAAACAGCTATGAAATGGCTTGAATGGCAGAAGAACGTTGATCCTATTCAACTAACATATTTAAGAAGAATTAGAGATATTGCAGCATTGAAAAGAATGTCTTCGTTGAACCAAGCAACAATCAAAAACTTTTTTCCTTAAACTATAATCTCTGTATTTCAGAAAATGATAAAAAGAGAAAAAAAAATGAAAGATAAAAATGTAAACAACAACTTTTTTTTTTAAAGACAAAAAGAAAAAAAACAGTTTTTAACTATGCCAGCACTAACTGATACTGCCAGTCCTAAGCTTAGTTAACGTATGAAGGTTTTTAGTATAGCCAGAAACATCCCTTAAATTGTCTGTCCATTTATCCGAACTTTTGTTTATCTGAACTAGGGTCGGTCCCAACTTGTTTGGATAATTGGCGCTCTACTGTAATCATTTATAAAATTGTAAAATAATATAAGTGAGAATTATCAAATCTTAAATCAATTGCTCACATTGAATTACACATTTTTATTCCATTATCGAACATACAAACACATTTTAATTAAAATACTCTTTAATCATCGTCTGAGGTGCCATTTTACTTTGAGACTTAAGAAAAGTACAGTGAATAGAGTTAAGGTTCTGGAAAGTTTTTTCACTAGTATTCTGAGAAACAAAAAAAAAAGGTTCCAAGTAAAAAGTTTCCAAGTTGTAAATGCAGTCAATCCAATGTCCATTCTTTTCGTCCCACCTTCTCCACAGATTTCTCGAACTTGAAATAACCCCTCTAGCAGTCACACATGTTCTTTGTCTTTCATTTTCCCCCAAATATTGCTAGAAAAAGAAAGAACGATTCTGGGAGAAATTTTTCAGAGAAAATCGGTTACGTCATGAAAAGAAAACGACGTATAACCAACATTATGCGTCGTAAACATGAAACGTTATAACATTAAAATACACAGGGATGAATCGGGACCGCATTCGAAAGACGTATAAATGTAAAAGTCGTATAAATGAGAAACGTGTAAACAGTGCTTTACTGTATAATGTTTCTTCTTATCTCTTAAATCTTCATAGACTTCCCATGGCTCTGAATGCATCATTTTGTTAGGTTCTTTTGTTTTGTTTTTATCAGAAACCTGAAATTAAATGTTATTGATTGTGACTAAATGTTCTCTGATTTAGAAATTGTATATCTATGTAAATTTATGCAATAGATCATCATTTCATTTAATATTTTTTGAAACTGTATTTATTTATTGTATGTACATTTTAGCATTTTTTTCAATATTTAATTCAGTACATCAACTCTTTAAGTATTATTTATTAAGTATTCAGATTAATTCTTCACTCTCTAAGTATTATTTATTAAATATTCAGATTAATTCTTCACTCTATCTTGTTCTCACATTGGTTGATTTGAGGCTTGCTTGACAATGAAATTGCTTAATCTGAGATCCAGGTTAACAAAAAATTGTCATATAATTAAATTAATAATTATACAAAATACTTTTAACTATTGAAGAAAATCAAAGCTATTATTTGATTTAATAACTTTTCTTTATTGATATTCATGAAGTATTGTTAGAAAGTGTTCTTCATGTTAAAATGTAATCTTGAAAATTTGAATGTTAATATCAGATTTTGCCTGGCAGAAAAAAAATTGTTTGATAATAAAATAACTTTCAAAAAAATTTATTTGAATATAAGGAAATACAGTTTTGAAACTTTTTTTCATCAAAGTTATAAAAGTAAATTTCATTAAAAGATTCTAGCGCAATTCTTGATTAAAATTAGGTGGGATATAAAATATAATATATCCCACTGTCTCTCAAGAGGTTAATGAATGAAGTCTGTCTCTTATTAACACTTATCTGAGTAACTGAAAAGTCTTAGATAAATTTTCATTTTCCTAAAGATTAAAAAAAAAGGGTTAATATTAAACCCAGTGGAATATAATTCTTTATTAAAGGAGTACTTGTAATTCAGAAAATTTGGATTGAAAATTTTAAATACATGATTTTAAAATGATTATTTATTATTGTTATTATACTTTGTCTTTGTTATTTTAAATATCCTATTCAAAATTATCTATTCTCGTTTTATGCAAATTTGCATTTAATTTTATTTTTCAGTTTTAGATACGAGACTTAATGATAGAGTTGACGAAATGATTAAAAGAGGTTTAATTGATGAATTGCTTGATTTCCATAAAATGTATAATGAAAAAAGGCTTCAAGACAGGTAAATATATATTTTTAAGTATCTCCTACAAAAATATTTCATTATTCAACAGTTTCTGTATTTTATCTTAGCAAAAATATTGAGAAATACAAAATTTAATTGTTAGTTATAAAATCAAATCATAAAGAAATAGAAAATTTTGTTGGAATGAAGTTTAATAAAGTATATGGTTTTATTATGTATTTCATTCTTATATCATTATTTTCAGAAATATTTATTTCAAAATCAACTACATTATATTAAAATAAAAATATTAATGCATTATTTCAAAATTTTTAAAGTGTTTTGTAACATTTATTAGTAGTAATTTAAATAAAAAAAATTATTTTTTTGTACATAAACAATTTTTTTGTGATGCTATCTCTTACTTGAGTAAGAGACTGTGCATTCACTGTGAAGTGGTGAATGAGTTCATGGTCATAGATACTTGAGTGGTTGATAGCTCAAAATGTGAAACATGATAATGTGGGTGGGGTTGGGTTTATTAATATTGTAGCTTCTTGTTATGTTATGCTTGCCAAGAGTCCAGATAAAGCACAGTATAACCAAGGCATTAAACAATTACTATGATAATGTACAATTATATGTTTTATATTTGTATTCAAAATGCTAATTTATGTGCATATTTCAATTTTATCAATAAATGAACAATATAGAATTCTGTATTATTACTGTTATTTACATATGAAGTTATTTTAAAAGTACTATTAATGTAGACCTTATTCCTTTTCTTATAATGGAAAATGTGGGGCGGGGGGGGGGGGGAGGAATGATGTATCCAAATGAACAATATAATGAGTTGCAATAAAACAAGGTACTACTGTGCTTATATATATATATATATTATTTTATTTATTTATTCTTTTTTTTTTCATTATTATATATAGTTGGTACATAATTAAAAATATAGTATGGTTCAAAATTTCGCATAAGAACTTTAGTAAGTGATGGTGCACTACAACAAACAGTTCATATATAAGAAACTAGGGTCACAATCCATTTATTCATTCAAAAAATGCAGTTTCTCATTTAATTAAAACTTGGACTTTTGTTCATAACTTTGACAATTATGAAATTTGCAACATGCTTAGTTTTCTTTATATGAAATGTAACAAATTCACAAGAAGTCATAAAAGTAGCCATCATCCACATCCAAATAGTACTGAATTAGACACTCCATATTTCTGAATGTAATTGGCAGCCCATATGGCTGCACATCAAAATACTGTACTTCATTTCACTCAAAGCAAGGCAAAAATGTTAAAAGTTTCTTTAAAATATCTTTATTCTTGATGTTATAATCTGTTCAAATTAGAGCAAGAAAGCATTTTGAATAAATACATGCATTATGACCCTGGTTTCCTGATAAAAAATTATTTGTTGTAGTATACTGTACCAGTCATTAAAGTTTGTGTGCATAATTTCGAATCACTCTGTAATATACAATTAAGTGCTAAACTTTTAAAGGTATTTTGCAATGTTGACTAAAATATGAAAAGAATTAATATTTTATTTCAAGATTCTAAAATATTCTCTTGCAGGGCTCCATGTTACACAGAAGGTATTTTTCAATCTATAGGATTTAAAGAGTTTCATGAATATTTAATTTTACCTTATGATGATAAAAAGACACAAAAAGGGCAGAAATTTTTTGAAAAAGGTATTTTATTTTAATATGTCTTTTTTTGTTTATTTTTATTTAAAATAATATGACTGACTGTTTATATAAATTATTTTTAAAAATATTTAATGAAACTTATATTTTTAACTTGTATATTTTTATTTTTTAAACAATTTATTTTTTAATCTTTTGATGTTTTTAAATTTGTTAAAATGAATGCAAGTTATAAAAGTTCTTTTATAAAAAAAATTAGTATCTAAATTATTCTAGATAGTTAGTTTCATCAAATTTTATACTAAATTTATTTAGATTAAGTATTTGTTATTGAAAATTAAAGAAATCTCTTGAAAATGTGTTTATACTTTTCATAACTGACCAATGACTAAAAGCATCTCTCTTCTCTCTCTTTTTATAAATTTTTTAATTTAATACAAGCTTTTTTTAATTTTTGAAATATAATTTCTTCAAAGGAGTAAGTTTTGGTTCTATGAAAATTGACATCATACTGTGTCAAACTCTTACCGAAATTTATAATCAGTTTGAAAATAGAGGATGCTTAATGTAGCAAATGTGAAACTGTTATTACCAAGGCCACCTTACCATCTATATTAGTGGTACACAAACTATTTTCATTTCCGGCTCCCACATTTTGTGTATGTTATATTATAAACATTTCCTTAATTAAAATATCTTCAAACAAATTTAAAATAATTAAATTAAATCGATAAATATTAATCAATTTCAGAATTTTAAAATTATCTCTCAAAATATTTACTAAATTTTTCAAACTTCGTGAAGATTAAAATTTTATTAAAAAATAATCTCAATTTATTCCTAAAAAAAAATCATGAATAAGATAAAGATGTTAATTTTATTACCTTCCTCAAAATTATAATATTTTTTCATCCTAATCTATCAAAATTAAATTCGAATCATTCTTCTAAGGATCTTATTTTCAAACTTTATTCTTTCTCTGGCATCTACGTGGTACAACCAATGAGAGTGTTTTCCGCCCATTTGAACTGGTGTGAAAAAACACGAGTAGCGCGCCTCTCTCTTTCTCTTCGTGGATTTCGCCATGTGAGGTCGTACTTCATCCTTCGGGATGCATCAGTCGTTGTAACAGTGAAATCCGTTATAAGTTTAGATCGGCTCAATTTAATTTAAATCAATATTAAAATGAAGAGTATATTTTATTATATTATTATTAAGAAATTGATATTTCGATTGTATTGTACCACATATCACAAGAATTTAACACTACTGATAGAAGCCATGAGGATAGCTGTTGTTCAAGAATTTCAACTAAATGATTTCCTGGAATTACCAAGTATCATAAATCGAACAACCCTTTAAGCCTTGGTTCAGGAAAAATTATTAAGCGATGATTGAATCAGCATTACTTTCCACTTTCCAAGAAATGATCTTGTGATAATTTTATCAATATTATTTTCCAAGAAATGAGTCAACGATTATAGTGCAGGATAAGGATATCCATAATGTCAGATTGAAGGACATTAGGGATAGGACACAGGGATATTCATATATTTACATCAACCATCATAAGAATTTTCAATATTTGAACTGTTAAAATAAGATACAGTCTCTGAACCTTAATTTCGAACAGTTCAGTTAAATGGATTTTCTAGAGACTGATATTGAACTCGAACAGCAATTTATGTGATGATTGATAAAATGCATTTCTTCAGTACAAACGTTGTGTTGATGGTTTTATTTGATTATCATATTGCATTGGAAATTCACCTCTATGAAAGTTACACATGTAGGATTTATATAATTTGTCTTGTGTACAATATAATTGGGCTGTTGAGGGAATTTATAATATTCATTCAAAAATCATGGGTGAGTGCACTTGTCCCTCCCCTTCTCCCTCTGTATTTACAGTTAGCTTAATTTGAATTGATATATATTTTTATACAATAAAATTACTTGATGATTGCATCTATCTCTTTGTTATAATTCATTTTTGTATTTGTTATAATTGAATTGTATAATTGTATAATTGTATTTGTTTTGTATTTGTTATAATTGATGTGCCTAAAATAAGTCTGAATAATAATTTTTAAAATAAAAAGTAAATCTTCAATAACATAGAACTTATTAAAATATAATTAAATATATAAAGTAAACAATTTGTTACTTGCACATAAATAACTTCAGAATGATTATTATTATTTAATATTGGATAAAGAAAAAACAATTAATTATAAAAATTTTGATTGAAAAATATATTCAATATATTCAATCAGGATTTGTGGCAAAATGCATTTTTCAAAGAATGGTTAAATACTATTTAGGTATTTTCCTTTTCTTGAAGTTTTAAATGTTTTACAGGATCAAGTAAGTGATATTTTGATTTATATGCTTTCACCTTGTACATTTTATATTACTTTCATCACAATGCTCTTTTTATTTTCTACCACTATTTTGACCCCATCAGGCCATTACGAAAATAATTTATTTTCTATTTAGGATTTTCTAAACTTAAATTTAATTGCCTTAAATATTCAAAATTCACAATCTCACCTATGCTAAGTGAAGCCCCTCATTTCTTTTTACCTTCTTAATTTTTTGTTATAACTGTGTAAAATGTTGTTGATAGACTTTTTTTAATTGTCAGCATAGTTAAAGTGAAATTCTTTTTGAGATTTGCACTTATGTTTCTTCTTTACTAGAGGTCTGAATTAAACACATATTTTTATGAAACAATGGTTTTACTTATGCATATGGGTATAAATTTTTATTTTAATGAAAAATGCTTAAAAAAATTTTACATCATAAGAATTCAAGGTGAGATATGCACTTGGAAAGCGTTAATGATTGCTTCTATGTTTGGATCTGTATTGGAAATTGCAAGCCATAAGTCATCCTCTGGATCTAGTTGGGTTCGATATTTTGTTTTATGTTTATTTGTATAATGGCAACTAATTTTGAAATCTCGACTTCAAATAAGTGGGAATTGGATCAAAATATTAATTGCCTTTTTTTACAAATCGACATATTCGTTTCCAATTGATAGCCAAATTTTTTAGCTAGTCTTTGATTTAAATTGAATCACAGTGTTTAATCGCTTGAAACATCAGTTAACTGTTGTTTTTCATTTAAAGGGATATTGGATTTAACAATATTAAATTAAAACTGATCACATATCTAACCTAATTCATTATCTGGAATTTTTTCGAAGCATTTTTCCCAATTTTATCATATGATAGGAAATAATGTTTTTAAATAACAAGAAATCTATATTATTTTCTTTTGTAAATTCTGAAAAGAACTGGAACATGTCTGCTTTGTTTTTGTTCAGTTCTCCTTGCCAAAATATCAGCTTATTCATAAAAGCTTCAATTTTACTGTCTAGTGTTAAAATGTTTGTACTCTCACCCTGTAGACTTAAATTCAAATTGGGAAGTTTTTGGAAAATGTCAACCATTTCTGTATTTTTTGCAGTATTTAAGAAAAGTCTGTTTTTGGTATTATAAATAAATAACAGTAATAGTAATTGGTTGTTTTATTATTTCAGGTGTTGAGGATATGAAGCTTGTGACTCGCCAGTATGCTAGAAAACAAACAAAGTGGGTTATTAACAGATTCTTAAGGCGTAAGCAAATAATGAATTTTCATAACTTAAGCAAGAGTGATTGTTTACATGTTTTTAATGCAATGCACTATAGACAAAATAATTAAAACATTATCTTGATAAAATTGCAATATATATATTTTTTATGTATATATACACTTTGTTAATTGTATCATTACTTGATTAATAGCTGATGGTGGTGTTAAATCATCCAGCCTTATTTATTCTTTTCTTTTTCCTCCACAATCCAATGCAGAGAATTTTTAAGTAAATTCTCTTATTTGGATTATATCCTAATATAGATCTGTTAAACAACTATTTGTCTAATTATATATTTTTAAAATTTGATTTATATGAGGCATTGAGAGCTAGAGTGGAGTATCCCATATTTTTATGAAAAATGAGTGTGAAGTGTCAAAGCATTTTGTACCATGCCATCCATTGGCTGTATAATGAATTTTATTAATTTCAAAAAATTTCAAGTGATATAACCAATTTAACAGATGTCAGTGCAAGATTGAATCAAGTGGTTTGGTCACTTTGACACTGTCAATTTAATCACCATATATTTGCTGAAGAAACTTGGTTTCCTCCAGCCAATTTTGAAAATGGCCAAAAACAATTTGATAAAAATTTGTTCCAAATTTTGAAAAGCATTTTTCTTGAAATTACACCTGGTGAGGTTGGTCCACTCTGGTTCTCATCACCTCATCTAAATATAATAAAACACAGTGTCACAATTCTGGTGCAAACCAATCCATCATACTAGTCAGCAATAAGGTGGAGTCATGTTATGCTTAATTTTTACTTGAGATTTGTTGGTAGTTTTTTTTAGTCATCTGCCCTAAGCTTTCTACTGAATGAATTTTGATAATTATTTTTTTCAAGTGAAAACAGTTTATTTGTAGATGAGCCCATATCAGCTATTTTTAAAAATATTCTCATTTTTATATTTTAATTTTAATTAAAAAGTTTTTTATGCAATTTCTTCACGATGGCAATTGAGTTGTTTCCATTGTTACAAAGAAAATGGAAATAATGGGAATTACTATATCTTTACTGGTGCCATTACCTCATCACATTTAAAAATATATAAATTTGTTTTAAGGTGAACAGAAAATGACAGTACGTTTAAAAAAAAACAAGCATTTTCCCTTCACTGATATTGAGTTTGAGACTCTAATCTCAAAAGGAGGGGGGGTGAAATGTTTCAGTAAGTAAAAATGATGTCATAGTAAAAAAGAAACATGTATTTTCTTTGATAAAGCTAAATATTTTACAGCGAATGCATCAAAAAGAATAAATTTCTGGAATACTGAATTTCGGTAATACTGAAATTAGAACCTCAAGTCCAGAGTATGAATGTAGGAGTAGCTAGCAAATGTGACATTATTGCACATTAAAATATTTTTTTAAATAATGAATGTGGATGAACATGTAATATTTTGTGACGATGAAAATGACGTTAGGTTTAAATTCCGTTTAAAAAAAAAAAAAAAATTATGTCAAAGTCGTGCAATTCTTACTGCTTTTTCATTTCATAATACCAAAGATCAAAACTTCAAATGATAAGTGCATAATTACTTATCTTGATTATAGGGGACAATCCCATTATCCTGTTCTGGAAAATCTGGCAAGTTTTTTTTTTTTTTTTGTGATAAATGTTTCGATGTGGTTGTTGTGATTTTTTTTACGCTTGGTAAACTGATTTGGTAAACTTATAAATAAAATAAAATATAAATAATTTAAATATAATATAAATAATAATGTATAACAGAATTTCTGAATTATATATAAAAAAAAAGTTTAGTTCAAAAAACCATAAACGTCTTCATTGACATAATGAAATGTTTACTGCAATACTAAGACACATTTACAATTTCAAGCTTGCAGTTTAAATTGAGTTTAAATTTAATATTTTATTGTATAATATTTATTTCAACTACATGTTTGTATTGATTTAATAAAATAGTTCTTGAAAGTCTGTGATTTTCCAATGTTATATATTTTTAAATGCTCGCTTTTATACCAACATTTTTTTTCTTCAAATGTTTCATTTCACATGAATTTCATTTTGCACAAACTATTAAGCTTGGCGACAATTGTTTTGGTATAATGTAAAATACACAGGTAACTTTTCCTTATTGTCGATGGATAGTATATAAACATTTTTATATTTTTTTACAAGCACAAGTGAGTAAACGCTATTTGTACTGATATTGCATTCAAGCTATACATGTATCCATTTACTAATTAAGACCTCTGTTTTGTCATCTTATTTACATCAAATTACAAATTTTTTCTTCACACACTAGAGACTAGAGGCCCACTAGCATTAAAAACATAATATTTGAAAATCACAGAGTTTCATGAACTATTTTATTAAATCAATACAAATATATACTTGGAATAAATAGCAATTTAAAATAAACAAAAATTTAACAGCAATTTCCTATCAAATTTAAACATTTTTCGTTATAGCAGTTGCCAACAATTAAAAATCCACAATAAAATCCTTGCCACAACAATTACTTTTCTATTGCAAGATTTCCATGTGAAAAATGAAAATTAAATAAAAAGTTTGATGAATATTAAAAAAAGTGAGTATTACATCATAACTTTTCTATAGCAAGATTTCCACATGAAAAATGAAATAAATAGTTTGATGAATTTTAAAAAAGTGAATATTAAGTCATATTGGAAATATAATGGACATCAGCAGGTGAATATATACCGTCATATGAGTTTGAAAAAATGTATTGAAACATTACATGATAAAAACCCGAATATGGAAATATTGGCATATTTTAACATTTTGAGGTTCTCTGAATTTGTTTTCGTCATTTTTAAATCTTTTCCATATATATACATGTGTGTATGCGTGTATATTAGAATTTTCACAAAGGTTTACGGCCCTAGAGCTCATTCTTAGTAAAGAACTGAAATAAAGATTTCAGATTTTTAAAAAATAAAATTAATAGAATTTTGTACTTGCCATTTATCTTTAATCATGAAAAAAATATTTAAATAACAAAATACTTGGAAACAACTTTTCATCAGAAGGTTTTAATCTCAGTCTCAATCCATATCATAGATTATATTTACTAAGTAAGTAGGTAATCTGTCGTCCAGATTAAATGAAAAAAAAAAAAAAGAGTGAAAATTATGTAAATTAACATGCAATCGTTGATTTTTAAGAATTGTTTTTTTAAAACAAACATTCTTAAAATTCCAGGCAATGCCGGGTACTTTAGCTAGTATATACAGTCGGACCTTGATATCTTGAAAAAAGAAATTTCCTTTGCATTTCCATCAAAATTCTTATGTATTTTCCATAGTTATCTCGAAATATATTTTCAAAAACCTTTGATATGTCAAAATTTTTTCCATAGAAATTAGTTTGACTTTTTACTTTTGGCTATTTTCTGCTGTAGAACCAGTTTGATCTGGATGCTGATTTCACATTCTTTTAGCCCTTTGTTGATTTAAAGAACGAAAAGGGTAAGAATGGAAGGCTTTTGAAACCGTAACTAACGAAACAGGGCAAATAGCTATGCTGAAAGGAGAGATTCAGCCCCATGCTTGCTTCATCACATCCGGTAATTCGCCAAATTCTTTGGGGGTAAACCTAAAATAAACACGAAAGTGCTGTCATTCCCACGAAAGTTTAGAACGACATTTGTTTGACATTCTTCTAAGTATCCCCTATTGCACGACCTTTGAACCCTTTGACCAAACTCCTACTCTGTCTTACGAAAGAGGAAACAAACAAAACATACAATGTTTAACTGCGGAAAGCATCCCTCCACATTTTATTCATTATCACTACTGGGGAAGGGGGAGGGAATAGCACAGGCAGTGTCTGTGTGGAGGGGGAGAGTATTATCTCGTCACTTGCTACAAGGAGCATTCCTCGCGACATTCTTCTGTTTTGAAACAGGTGAACTTTGATGATAGGGGGTCCGTTTCTTCATTTCTTAACCGACCAGTGCAGAGCAAAAATGTGTTCCTTAACATTTCTAGTTTCATTTACTAACTTCTGAAAAATGGCTGGTGAAAAGCATAAATTGAATTTGTTATCGATTGAAGATAAAATCTTGAAGTTTGTTGATGAAAACAAACTAAAATAGAAAATCGAAATTGCTGCTTATTTTAAAATCCCTTCCAGCACTCTTTCAACTATTATAAAAAACCGTTAAACAATCGAAAAAAACTATGATGGTGGAAATAGAAAAAAAATGAAAATTCGGAATTCAGAATATCCTGAAGTTGAAGAATGTGCTCGAAAATGGTTTGTCCAATGCCGTGATCAAAACCAGTGTTGGGTATGAGTGCGTTCACTGAACAAAAACTCATGAGTTTCGTTCAATTTCTGTGAACTTTGAGTTGAACTTGACTCACTTTTTGATAAACGAACGTGAGCTGAACGAAAACTCAAAAAATCCGTGAGTTTGAACGAAATTTACAACTCAAACTCACTTTTTTTCATAATTTATTTTAAAATTTTCCAGCCGTTAAGAACATGTTTTTTCCATTCAAACGCCATTTAGAGACCTACACGGACTCGGGACAGGTCGAATCTGATCATAGCTTTTACTGGGTCGCGCCCGGGTCTTGCTTTCTCTGCAGGCTCGATCTATGCCGAACCAGACACTTTATTCTTCCTTTCATTCTTTCACCGACTGAAATTTATCGGCCCCCACTACCCTGCTTGAATGAAAGTCATTGACCCATCCCTGTCTGACCCGTGTAAAAATTTGTTTAAGGAACAGCTTCCTTGGCTCAAGAATTTTTTCCTAAAATACATATTTTTTAAATTACTATTATTCTATAATTGAAATTCTCTTTAAAGAATAGTACACTGTTTCTTTGTTTACTGTTTCTGTTTGACTTCTGTTTCAGGTTCGTGTCTGTTTCAGATTGGGTTTTGACTCTTGCGGTTTGAATTCAGGTAAACCGTTTTTTCAAAAGAATGTTGAAAATAAAAAGGTTAAAAATCTATATGCAATAAGACATACATAGCGGACACACACACAGAAAACGGATACTTCTATTTAGCAAACACTTTCCAATTTTTAACACAATTATGTATTTGTATTATACGCTTTTACCGCTGTATACTACACATCTTATAATTTATAGACACGTCTAAGTGTGCATAAACTCTCGCAAACGCTGTATATGTGTTCTGTGCATGTCAAAATCGAATTGTTAAATGATATTTTCAACATTATGAGAAAAGAAAAAATGGCTCTTAACTGTACCATAAAGAAAGAATAGTCTATAATTACGTTTCATATATACATTTTATTTCACAAGCAGTAAATTGAATATACACTCATACGGATGAAATGCTTATGTATTTTCATCCGGAACATAATTCTGCTCAAGCTTTTTATGAAAATCCCATCAACCCGATTAGCAAAAAACTTAAATCTGAACCCTAAGAGTTATTGTAGAGTGAAACCAACCCACAGAAAGAAAATAGAATCAGAGATCTGCACGGGCCGGCCCGTGTGTTCGGTCCTATTTTCATTCACGGCACTTGGGCCATACTTTTTTCTGAAGGCTCAGGTCCTTCTTTTTTCCTGAAGGTTCGGGTTGGGCCCGGCCTAGCTTATTTTTTCTGTACAGAGCCAGGACTGGTTTCATTCCTAGTCTTTAAGGCCCAAATTTTCAGTCCTAGTTTTGACCCAGCCCGTATGAAAATCATTCTCGGCGTAGCCTGGTCCATTCAAAGGTCAGTAAAATTAGGTTTGGCCCAAAAAATTTTTCAAAAAATCCATACATTTTTAAATCGCCATTATACTACTATTAAACATTAAAATTCATTATTTTTAAAGACTAGTAGATTTCTACGCTTATTAAAATATAGTAAAACGTTTGAAAAAGAACATGCCTATGACGGAATCTTGTTTTAAACTGAAAAAGTGTTCATCCATGCAAAATTAATATACTAATACGCAAGAAAAGAATACATATACATTTATAATATATAATACATTTACACTTGCTAAGAAGGAAACTTGTCTCCAACGCATTTTTTTTTCTTTTCTAAGAAATTCTGCCTTAGATTTTATTATAGCATTTTTCAGATTTTTAACACTTCAATACATGGATTAACAATATTAATGATAACTGAAACATTTACATACAAGAAATAGAGATTCATTAAAAAAATGAATATCGCACCCTGTGGCACTTCTATAAAAAGGAATATTATGAATATGAAAAAGAAAGTTAAGATAAATATTTTTGGCTTGAACTCCTCGTACAAGACAAATTTTTAACCAAATCGACTTAAAAATCAATGTTTTGTAGAAATTCACTCGGGTCAGGCCGAGATTTTAACTCTTTTCGGGCCGGACCAGGTTTGAGTCGAACTTTTAGATGTTATACCGGGCCGGACTCGAGCCGAAATTTTAACTTTTTAACCGGGCCCGGCCAGGCCAATATTTTTTTGTGCGGGCCGGGCCGAATTTTTTTTATAAGTCAGGCCGGGCCCGGGTCTGGGAATTTCGGCCCATGCTGACTTCTAAATAGAATAACCCCGCCCCGAACAACAACAAAAAAAAAAGGTACAACCCGATCAGATGCAGGACTCTATTCAACTATCCCGAGTTGTTTGCTATTCAAAGGTTTTACTATATTTGAATATTAAAGAATAATAATAAATATATACATTTCTTTCTGTAAAAGATAAAATTGGTATTAAACATATAATTTATGGATTATTTTCAATGATTGGATTAAAAATGATTTATTTTTCTTTCGTTTCGGGTTCAATTCGATCGGGTTGCGGATTGAAGTATTTCGAGTTCGAAACAGGTGCGGCTTGAAATATGTGGGGTTGCGATCATCCAAAATTTTTTTGTCGGGTTGCAAGTCCAGAAATTTTTTTGATGGATTCGGGTGGGGTTGATGGTAGACTTGACTTCAAATGAAATGTTTGGGTTCGGTCAGGTACAACCCGACCCGCTCAGAACTCTACTTGGCCTCCTGAAGTGTCTGTTTAAGATAAATATTAAACTTATAAACATAAAAAGAAAACACAATTAAAAAATTGTTTCCCACAGGGTGTTGAGGGTGCAAACTTCTCATTCTTGGTTTTTTAAGTGTTTAATATTTTTTGCGTCGTTTACGACGAGTAAATTTTACTATAATTTTTAATTCATCAGAGATAGTCCTGAAAATTTATTTGAAGTCAACCCAATCCAAACACGACAAAAAAAAAAAAAAAAAAAAAAAAGCTAGATCTGCAACCCGACTTGAATGCACCAAAATAATTTTCGGCGACCAGCAACCCGAAATGAAAGGAAAGTAAATTATGTTTTACTGCAATTGTGAAAAGTAATCTATAATTATACCTCCTCTGCCAATCTTATGTTTTTTTTTTTTTTTTTTTAAATAGAAAAGAGTACAAATATTTAATATTCAAATATTCATAAAATTCATTCTTTAACTATTCAAATATATTAAAACCTCTGGATAGTAGAGATGGTGGGATCATTAAATAGATTTCCTACGTCGGATCAGGTTGTCCAGAAATTTCTGTTTCTGGCCTTAATGTTATTAATTTTTGTTTTTCCGAATTGGGTTAGCCTAGAATAATTCTTGCAGTGTCTAGCTTTTTTTTTCCCCAAATTGGATTGTTTGGATGTTCACAAAATGTTTCAGCAAAACTATGTTTCAGATGAAACTAAATACATTTTTAAGGTTGAAGATTATATATTCAAATTACTGCATGAGAAATAAAATGTATAAGAAATGTGATCATAGATTATTCTTTCTTTATGGTACGGTTAAGAACCATTTTTTCTTCTCTCTGAATATGAAAAATGGGATCAACAATTCGTTTTTACACACACAAAACACATATATAGAGTTTGTGATAGTCTTTGCACACACCCGTTGTATGTGTGTAGATTGGAAGGGCCCCATATGCAGCGATATAAGTGTATAAATATATTAAGAATTGAAAAGTATTCGCTGAATAGATGTGTACTTTTCAGTTATATCCATAATGAAGATGTTGTTTATGGATTTTGAATATAAAAAAAATTATTTTTGGCATTCTTTTAAAATGTTGGGTCAAACTGAACCCGACCCGCAGTAGTCTAAACCAATGTCTAAACAATGAAAGTTGCAGAACCCACAGCAAAAAAGTAGAATTCAACCCGACCCGCAATGAAAAAGTATATTGCACACCCGACTCGCAGCTGGGTTTGGATAAAAGTGGATAACCCGAGCCGATGCCGGACTCTACTAACTCACAGGAAGGCCTCACCAGTGGCCAAGAGGTTCTGCTCTCGAAGCTGGTAGACGGGAGGTGCTGTATTCGAACCCAATCGCGCCCGTTGGCCTAATCGTTCGGAGTTTCACGGTTTTCTTCGAACCATGGATTTTCATACGTAAATACGGGTTAGGTTCCCTTAGAAAGACCCCCACGGAGCGCCCCCCCCCCCAGTCAGGGCCTATATCCCTCGTGTTGATAATTGGCCGCCATAAACACAACCAACCAACCACAGGAAGGAAGGATGGGGGGAGGGGGGTTGATGGGACAGAAGCGGATTTTCCTAAATCAAAATCACATGTATGTTAATCCAGTAATCGAAAAATAACAATACAAATATATAAAAGTTTTTTTAATAATCTAGTCTGTGTTTGTTTTAACTTTATTTAACTTTGAATTTTTAATCTTAACAGAAAAGTCTATTTACTAGATTCTTTTGCTTAAATATAAATAAATTATTTTTCGTTAAGTTATTTATACAATTTCATGTTTTATCAATTTCATTGTTCACTATTCATGTTTTATCTGGTGTGTATTATTTAATATGAAAAACTCTACAAAGAAGATTATTAAAATGTTCAAACTAAAATTAGATAAAGTCTTCAGGTAAAAAATTCTTTTAATTTTGTTTAAAGTATCATTGATATAAAATCTCATAGATTTTATTCTGCAAAAGGATATCTTAAAATTGAGGAAAAAATATTTATCTAAATTTATTTAATTGTAAGGTTCTGGTTCTCTTTAAAGAGCATTTTGTGTTTTACTTTCTGCCATGGTTAAATTTTGACAGATAATCTCTTTATATATTTATATATATACGTTTCTTAATCACCAAATTTCACAATGACACAACAAAACGGAGGAGACAGCTTTTCTATTGTAGAAATCTTCGTGTTATTGGCTTTCAAACTACATGTTATTTCATTGTGGGAAGGGGCGGACAAACGTTTACATTCAAGCTGATTATTTTCGGTGAATTCTTCCCAAAAGCGGAAAAACAGAACTCAGGATGGGTATAGAGCCTCGAGGTACATGATCTTCGGGGCCTTTGATTATTTGTAACTTCATCTGTGTTCTTGATACACGGGTATCATAAAACGTAGTGATTCTACCTCCCTGGTACCATGACGATTTTCGAGCTGCAGGAGGTCATAAATAGCTTTTGTGACAGCACTATCCCTCCAATTCTGCATACCCTTTATTTAAACAATAAAAGCAGAGACTGAGAATTGGCCGTATACTCTCATGGATTTTACAGTAACAAGAATATCTTTAAAATAAACCTTGCATGAGCAAGGGATTACAAATCGATATATGGAATTTGATTTAAAGAACTGCATTAATTTTAACTAATATAAAAGAAAGAAAAGAAAAAGGAAATATAGCGTCTTTTCAAAGAATCTTTTCTTTTTCTTTTCATTTTTCCTTTTTCTTTCTATTCTATTCCTTTTCACAATTTTTAACACAGTGATTTAAGAAATTAAAGATATAAATTGAAAGATAAATAAAAATAAGTGAATTACTGCCTCAAATGTCTCTCAGTCGTAAAAAATATAGCAAAATAGAAATAAATACATTTTATGAAGAATGGAGTTGAGATTCATTTTTATCCCATTAAATTTTAGAAAGCAATGACCTGAAATCTGGCCCATAGATTGTAACATATGACCAACTGTGTAAAATTTATAAACCTCAGAACATCTAATTTATTTTAAATTAATGAAAGCTGTAAAGAAACTTAAAACATGCTAAAATTTTTCCTGATATATATATATGTATATGTGTATTTCAGTAATAAAATTACCCAGAAAAAAAAAAAAAAAAAAAAAAAAAAAAAAAAAAAAAAGTTATTCATTTTCTGGGGCAATATTTTTTTTTTTTTTTAATGCATTCCATGTCAATAGGTTTAACATTAATGAAGAGAATTTAAGATCTCACTCACAAATACCCTTAAACAAGTAAGCATAAGAGTAAAAATAGTTTTTTTTTATAAACACTTTTTTATAAGCATATAATGCTCATCTTGAAAGTTAAGCCTTATCTTTTGACAGCAATTCATGTTCTTTCCTAAAAATTTCCGTTATAATACATTAATTTGGCGTGGGCACCGAACTCAATTATGAAAAATTCACCTTTATTTTACGTGCTTGGTGGAAAGCGCAAGCAAGTGAATTTATTGAAAAATATATGATTTTACTTGTGATTTTTAAGGCTGGAGTTAAGGCTGGAGTAAGGCCAAAGGAGTTACTTTCTGTGACATTTCTGAAATTTTTTTTTCGTAAATGCATGAAATTGGCTAGTGTTCTTGTTCAGTAATTATGTGAAGGAATGGCATTTTTCATTTTTTGGTAAAGCCAGAATATCTTCCAGAAAATACTGTCAAAGTGGGAGTTTTGAACCGGATTCCCAACACAGCAACGAATGAAAGGGAAAGAACTTGTTGTCATGTCATAAGAATCACTTATAACCCATTTATGAAAAAATGAAAAAGGCTATTCGATTCAAAATCGCTTCAGCTGTCAAATTTGCCAATTTTATTCTTTTACTTTTAAAAATTAGTTACAGAATGTGTCAGAAAGTTTTGTGCTGTTGAACAGGAAATTTGAGAATGAGTTAAGATAGAACAATAAGAAATAAACAAAATAAACATTATTTAAACTATCTTTTTAGGATATCTAAATTGATTTCTCAATGTGCAATCGTAAATTAAATAATGGTAAACTGTGATTATTAATAAAAGGATATTATTATTATTAAATCACACACTTCCTTTTTTTATTTATAATAATTTTTGTTACTTTTAATTAAGCCTTTAAAATGTTTCATTGTTGCAAATTGACAATCATTCCGTATAGTTCAAATTTTATTGGCGCATAACTAAATTTATTATTGTTTCACCTCGTATAGAGTAGATCCGTAGACAATTTTTCTTTTGCCCCGATAAAAATGTTCAAGTTTGGCCAAAACTGCTCCAAGCACAACTCGACCCATTCCAAAAAATTATTGATCAAACACGGTACAAAAACTAAAACTTCGGCCTAGCCTGCACAAAAAATTAATTGGCTCGGCTAGACACATGCCTATAAGGTTAAAATTGTTTTGTACGAGAAGTTCTAACTAAAAATACTTATTTTATCTTTTTACATCATGTTTATATCCTTCATTTAAAATAAAGTTATCTGAGCTGTGGTATTTATTTTTTAATACATCTGGTTATATGTGAATATCAGTTACCATTAATATCATTAATACACATTCTATGGCTTGGAGATTTAAAAATTTTAAAGTCTATACAATAAAATGTTCTAAGACGGAATTGCATAGAAAAAAAGAAAAATCCATTATGGGCTGATTCCCCTATGAGCATTGTCTGTTGTAAATGCATTGCATTCTTTTCACAAGTACTGTTATTCTAATTTTAAATAGATCGACATTTTTATTTTATTTCGTTAAACACGGGGTTCCGTCACAGGCAGTTTTTTTTTATCAGGTTTTACCGTATTTTAATTTTATTGCCTAGAATTGCATCTGCCCACCTTAAAAAATAATAAAAATAAATATATCAATTTTAATTATGGAATAATAGCAATTTAAAAATACGTGCATTTAAAAAAAAAAAAATTGGGCAGGGCCAAATTTTACTGATATTTTTACTGGACAGGCCAGAGCCATGCCGGTGCAATGATTTTCATACGAGCTGTGTTGGAACTGGGACTGAAAATTTCTGCCTGTTCAGACCCCAAGATGAATTCAGTACAGCCCCGACTTTGGCCGGAAAATAAACCCAGTCCCGGCCATCTCGGTCTGAAGCTTTAGAAAAAAGTAATCCTCAAACCCAGCTCGGACAGAGTGTCGGGAAGGAAAGTTGGGCCGGGGCCATGAAGACACTTACATCGAATAACCAGAAGATTACTCATAAAACTTTGTAAATTTGGACAATAAAGTTCTAATTAAGGAAGAAAAAAAAAAAATGAGTTTTTAGTGAACTTCACTCACTTTCATAGATGAGCTTGAGTTGAGTGGGTTCGTTTGAAAAAATTTGAATTTGAACGTGAACTTGACTCATTTTTGAGAAGTTGAGTTTGAATTAGTTCGTTTTTTTTTGTGAGCGTGCCCAACACTGATCAAAACATTCATTTGAGTGGGTTGATGTTACAGCAAAAAGCAGAGGATTTTGCAAAAGACCTTGACCTGAACAGTGAATTTAAAGCAAGCAACGGTTGGCTGGAAAATTTAAAAAAAAGGCATAACATCATTTTTCGAAAACTTTGCAGTGAAAGTGCATCAGTTGATGGAGCTACCTGTGAAGAGTGGCTTTCAGAACTCCCTTCTCTTTTAAAGGACTACAAAGCAGATGATGTATTTAACGCAGACGAAACTGGATTATTCTATCAGTGTTTGCCCAACAAAACAGCTGCATTTAAAGCTAAAGACTGCCGAGGTGGGAAACAGAGTAAACTGCATGTAACTGTGCTTTTGGCAGCAAATCAAAGTGATAAAGAAAGTCTTCCTCCTCTTATGATAGGGCGATCTAAAAAGCCGAGGTGCTTTGCTAAAATTAAATCATTTCCAATGCTGTACAGGTCAAATTTAAAGGCTTGGATAACAAGCTCAATTTTTACTGATTAGCTGATAGGAATCGATAAAACAATGGCTAAAAGTAAAAGATGCATTCTCCTCTTCATAGACAATTGTAAAGCCCACCCTAATCTGCCAAGGCTAAAAATTATCACTGTTAAATTTTTGCCACCAAACACGACTTTGAAGTTACAACCACCAGACCAGAGGATAATCCATAGCTTCAAAGTTGGTTATCGAGCCCAAATTGTGAGAAGACTTCTCGATAATATTGGTGAAGGTAAACCTTCTAACATACCTATGAACATCTTACAGTCAATGCGAATGGCTGATTATGCATGGAGGAATGTTGCAGAAACAACAATAAGAAATTGTTTCATCAAAGCAGGATTTTTAGACAATGTAACTTCCAGTGAAACAGAGGAAGTTGATTCCAGTAAACGAGCAACTGAAGAAGGAGAACTGAATCCAGAACAGTGGGAATCGGTACAAAATGCGTGTGACACTGGCATTACATTCGAAGAATTCTTAAATGTAGACGATCAGCTTGAAACGTGCGGCACTATGACAGATAAAGAATTGTTTCGAGCATTAATGCAGAAATTTCTGATGAAGAAATTGAAGACATACAAGAGCATGAAAAAATTACAGTGAAAGAAGCCAAGAAGGCAGTTGACCTGCTGCGAAGATTTCTTGAAACAAGCGAAAATATTAGAACTGAAGCGTTTGGTGCCATTGCTACACTAGAGAAGACTGTGCAGTTGCAAAAAGATTCTGTGAGTCGACAGACTTCAATTAAGGACTTTTTCTTCAGAAACCACTGAATGCATTTTTTAATGAAAAATTGGATTATACTATTTAATCAAAACAGGTATGTGTAAAACACAATTTTGAAATTATTAAAACATTGAGAAATGTAATTTTTTAATTATTAGTAGATTCTGTGTAGTTTTTGATGAATCATATTTTTTACAACAAAAAGTGGTTTGTGATATTAGATTTTTTAATTTTGTCAAAACCTTGATAACTCGAAACCTCTATATCTCAAATTTTTTTCTCTTCCCCACAGATTCAAGATATCGAGTTTGTCTTGTATGTTATAAACATATATATATATATATATAATAAATTTGAAATCACAAATATATGAAGAAATTGATAAAGTTCTAAAGATGATTTAGAAATTAACATAAGAAACCAGTATGTAAAATAAGAAACTATGAATGACTCACAGAATCGTCAGAGGAGCTTGTGAGTTCATTCATAGAAGATGCGTTATTTCATCCAATTTTGTCGGCATTAAGCCTAAAATGACAAAATTTAGCTCCTTATAACGCAAACATTACAGAAAATAGATAATAAAAAGCTAAGAGATCCAAAGAAAGATACACCTCATACAGGATATTAAAAATTATTAGAGCACAATACCTGAATGACATACTAAGAGTCAAAAGTACTGCATATCAGCATGGAAAACAAAGTTAAGACTATTTTAACATGTGATCTACAGTTGAGCATCTGAGTGAAACCCAGAACTGTGCTGCCCTCTGGTGTGAGAAAGAAAAAATGTAAAATAGAACTGGATTAATAACAGTAATGTTTAGTATTGCCATCTTAAGCCCCCCCTCAAAAAAAATAAATAAAAGGATTGAAAATGATTGAAGAAATCAAGAAAAGACATAGATTAACTTTTAGTTAAACTAGAATGATAAAATAGGAATAAACTTAATAAGTACTGAGTGAATATAAAATAAAATAAAGAAAAGGAATAAATTAATACAAATAAAGAAATAAAGAATCTCTCTATTCTAAAAAAAAGTAACTACCGCTGTCACCGCCGCCACTGCCGGTTTTGAATTTTTTGTGACCGGAGGTCTTTCTTCGTTAATATTGAGAAAAATAATGCATACAAAAATATGAAAATCAGTGGTTTTATACAGAAATGTTTGATAAATACGCTGATGCATACAGTTTTCAAATCGAAGAATTATTTTAAGAGATATTTAATGCTAAAGTTGGACAAAATCGTTCCACTAAAAAAGTTTTATAGCAGCAAAAACTATACATGGCAGTGTAATCATTTTTAGATCATTTTATGCGTTAGAATTTCCCGGAGTGCAGATTGCATTAATTTTTTTATTTTGACTCATTTTTTCAGGTTTTATTTCTATTTTAAATTCAAATTTTCAGCATTTCTAGAGATATTTTTTACAGATTGCAGAAAATTGTACTAATCTAAACTGTTGCCAACTGTATAAAAAGCGCAAGCAATAATGTTTGCTTCAAATTAAAAATTTATTTACACGTGACTATTATGAACAGGAAAAAAACTTTCAAATTAGAATTAAATAATTACGTATAAAAAGCAGGAACTTATTAAAAATTACGTCATAAAAAGTATACACGTGAATTTTAAAAGAGAAAGGATATTGTAAAACAATAAATTCATTAAATGCGTTAGAAGTCTTAGGAGAAATTACGTCATATTTACGTCACATTATAGTTATTACATAAAATGAACACAAAATAATATTGCAAAAAAGTTTAAATTTAGAAATTGCGCTAGACATTTATTTAATATTTTGAGAAAATATTTTCAGCTATTTTTGTTAGGAAAGCGCAAATAATATTTCATTGCTAACAAAAGTACTTTCACGCGATTATTTAAAAGAGAAAGAATAGCTTGGTAAAAATTACGTCAGATTAAAAACGATTAATTTAAAATGTCTCATTTAAAAGAACTTTCTTTTCGCTTTGTTAAAAAATACCAGGAGACAAAGACTCTGTTTACTTAATTCCTTTTATATTAGCTGATTTTGAAATGTTGTTACACGTGTCTACATCATTAAGTTATTTTTATTTCGACGTTTTATTTGTATTTTTATTAATGTTGTACGAATTTATTTGTTCTTTGGTTATTTAAAATAAAAATTATGTCAATTTGTATAATTTGGTGAGTGGTTTGGCGATTTATATAATTTGGCGAAATTGGTCGACGGGATAATCAAGTAGTACCACAGCGGATTTGGCGTTAAAATTCCCCAATCAAAGAGAAATGAATAGAAATTCGTTTATAGGGAGATCGCCACTGTTTTTTAAATTATAATTCAATCTTTCGAAATATTTTTAAAGCCGATCAAATTAGCGTGCATTTAGAGCCTGCGGTGTCTGGACGGGGGTTGGCGAGCGTAGCTCGTAGGGGGCCGAGCCCCCTAGTTATATAAAAATAAATAAAAGTGCAATTGATTAAATTAACATTTTAAAGACAAAAAATTGTAATATAAAAAATGAGAACATAAATAGCATTTAAAAAGATGAGGAATATTTGAGATAGTAAAATTTAGCCTTGTATTATGTAAATAAATGTGAAAATTTAAAAATCAATGAGGAATATTGAGATAGTAAAATATATCCTTAAATGATGATGCAATATGTGAAAATTTATTATGTTAAATGTATGATACCCCGTATTTAAAAAAATTTTTTTTTTATTATATGTCCATACAATATACAAGCATATATACATACACCTATACACGCTCACACACATAAAAACATATAAGGTTTTAAACTTTTTTTAGCATTCCCGACCTCAACCCTCCGTAATGGTATTTTTATTTTTTATGTTTTTAGTGTATAATGTATGGAAAAACATACATATACACCAAACTTTTTTTTTTTTTTTAGAATACTAGGGGGCTCGGCCCCCTACGAGCTACGCTCGCCAACCCCCGTCCAGACACCGTAGACTCTAAATGCACGCTAATTTGATCGGCTTTAAAAAGATTTCGAAAGATTGAATTATAATTTAAAAAACAGTGGCGATCTCTCTATAAGCGTATTTCTATTCATTTCTCTTTGATTGGGGAATTTTAACGCCAAACCCGTTGCGGTACTACTTGATTATCCCGTCGACCAATTTCGCCAAATTATATAAATCGCCAAACCACTCGCCAAATTATACAAATTGACATAATTTTTATTTTAAATAACGAAAAAACAAATAAATTAGTACAACATTAATAAAAATACAAATAAAACGTCGAAATAAAAATAACTTGATGATGTAGACACGTGTAACAACATTTCGAAATAAGCTAATATAAAAGGAATTAAGTAAACAGAGTCTTTGTCTCCTGTTATTTTTTAACAAAGTGAAAAGAAAGTTCTTTTAAATGAGACATTTTAAATTAATCGTTTTTAATCCGACGTAATTTTGACCAAACTATTCTTTCTCTTTTTAATATTCATGTGAAAATACTTGTGTTAGAAATTAAATATTATTTGCGCTTTCTTAACAAAAATAGTTGAAAAGTATCCTCTTAAAATATCAAATAAATGTCTAGTGCAATTTCTAAATTTAAACCGTTTTGCAATATTATTTTGTATTCATTTTATGTAATAACTGTAATGTGACTTAAATATGACGTAATTTCTCCTATTTAAGACTTCTAACGCATGTTAATAAATTTATTGCTTTACAAATTCCTTTCTCTCTTAAAATTCACGTGTAATTATAGTTTTTATGACGTAATTTTTAACAAGTTCCTGCTTTTTGTACATAATTATTTAATTCTAATTCCAAATGTTTTTTTCTGTTTATAATAGTCACGTGTAAATAAATTTTTAATTTATTTACACGTATAAATATTTTTTTTGAAGCAAACATTATTGCTTCCGCTGTTTATACAGTTGGCAACAGTTTAAATTAATATCACTTTCTAAAATCTGTTAAAAATATCTCTAGAAATGCTGAAAATCTGAATTTAAAATAGAAATAAAACCTCAAAAAATTAGTCAAAATAAAAAAATTAATGCAATCTGCACTCCGGCAAATTCTAACGCATAAAATGATCTAAAAATGATTAAATTCCTATGAACAGTTTTTGCTCCTATAAAACTTTTTTAGTGGAACGATTTTGTCCAACTTTGGCATTAAATATCTCTTAAAATAATTCTTCGATCTGAAAACTGTCTGCATCAGCATGTTTATCAAACATTTCTGTATAATACTACCGATTTTCATATTTTTGTATGCATTATTTTTCTTAATATTAACGAAGAAAGACCTCCGGTCACAAAAAATTCAAAACCGGCGGCGGCGGTGACAGCGGTAGTTACTTTTTTTTAGAATAGAGAGATACATATATGTATATTATATATACATACATATAATTTTTTGTGTGTATGATTTTTATAATTTTTTCAGCAATCCACATCCCACCCTCCATAATAGTGTTTTCGATTTTTTAGTTTTTTTATAAACATATTAAATTCCTATACTGGTAAGAAGTAGAAAAAAAATGAATATTAAGATTTGAGCCATGCAGATATAAAAGAGATGGGATAATTATAAGACAATGATAATTGCTTTAATTTAAAAATGTTAGGCTGTAAGAATTGGGAGGAACATAAACGTTTGATACGAAGACTATGATTAAGTAGAATATTTCTATATGCTGAAATATGCAAGCAGGAATTAAAGTTCGTAAAATTAATTACATTAAATGAAAATTCATTGCGTTTATCATAAATGTTGAATGTTAGGGTGTTATTAGGGGGAATATTAATTTTAACATACATAAAATTGATACTAGAATTATTGAAAAGGTAGTACTAAGTTCTAGATTAGAAGGGTACTTTACAGGAAGAGATATAGAATTATTATCTCTAACAGAAAGAATAATTTTATCATCTATGTATCTGTAGAGCAATATATTATTATTAATAAATTAATGTTCATAAAAGTAAAGATATAAATCAGATAACATGCTTGATGAAGCAGCTCCTTGAAGAATGCCCTGTATTTGAATAAAAAAAGCATTGTCTTGGAAAATAAAATTATGAAATAGTAGAAAGTTAGTCAAAAGTGTCAAGTAGTCAGTATCAATGTTATCAGGTAAATTTAATAAAGGAAAATATTCTATAAATAATGAATTGATAATAGAATGCAAGTCTTTTAGAACGATATTATTAAATAGGCCTTTGAAATCTAAAGTAATAATATTATTGACATTTATTAATGGCTTTATTTTATCCACTAATTCAAAACTGTTTTTAATGCAGTAGGTGTTGTCTTTTTTAACTGATAACTCATAAATTTGTGTAAGAATATTTAAAAAGAGTGTATCAGCACGAGTATTATATGTATTACATCCTACAGTGACAGTGTGGAATTTAAGAGGATTTTTGTGAAATTTTGGAATCATGACTACATAAGGATAATTGAGATTGTTATTTTTAATGCCTGGTAATTTGTGATAGCTTAATATATGATTATTATTTTCCTTTAAAGTAACATGATGAAGTTTGAAAATATTATTAGAAGTGACTGCTATAGTTAGGAGGTGAGGATAGTAATATTTGCAGATGATAGCATAGTTGTTAGCAGCCTTATCTACATATGTAATGGTGAAATTATTTTGAAGTTCTGCAATATGTGATTTAAGGGTGGAGAAAGAAACTGAATTTTTGGCAATATGCAGTTTTAATAATTGCTGTTTCAAAAGAAAGATGACACGATGCTTCCAATCTACAAAATATTCAGTAGGTTTATTATAGTTGATAGCAATTTTGTAAATGAAGAAATCTAAATCATATGTGAATTGTTTAATGATGGACTGTATATTACACTCTGAAGGAATACAATATTTAGTGCCATGACACATCAAAGATCTTAAATGAATGTTATTGACAATGTCTAAATTACCAGTTATAGCATGTCCATGATGGGCATTAATATATGTATTTAGATGGGGATCATTGCATTTACATGTAAAAGTATCAGTGTGTGTGAAATTTTTAGAAAACTTATTATAATTGAAAATTTTACAACCTAAACTAATAGGATATTTAAAAGAGCTTTTTAGATTAACACTTTGAAGTGGGTATTTACATTGCTCGTTGTGAAATAATTGATTAAGTTTAATTTTATTAAAAACAGGATTGGTAAAGGTAACGATTAAATGTGAATTACTTTTATTTAATTTTTGTGGTTTTTTGTTAATATTGACATAAAGAGCAAATAGCCTATAATGGAGTAAATCAAAAAATGTATCACTAAAATGAGAATTGAATGTATTTGATGTAAAAACTTTGTGATATTGATTAATATGATATTTAGGAATTGCAAATATAAATTTATGAAGAGACATCCAGTTGTAATTACTACTGAAAGAAGATTGTAGGTGTATTAATGATTTTTTAATATTATTAGTTAATTTAGATGATAAATGTTTAGTAGTAGATGATTTCCCTCTTATTGTACGTGTGGTTTGCTTATATAATTTATGATTAAGAGAAAGATAGAGAGATTGATAGTTAATTGTATGTAGTTGATTTAGTCCACATGGATAAAGTGTGTTATAATGTTTGATATAAGCAGATTCCAGAAAAAGATGTTCATGGAATTTATTTTGTATATTAAGGATATGAATAGTGATATTACTAAATTTGTGCTTTTTAAAGTGCCTATATTCAACATTGCAGTTTAAAGGATTGCGAGAGCATTTATAATTACTGATGGCAGATCGATGTCCGTTGATACGTTTATGAATTGGGCCACCAGCTTGACCAATATATTGTATGTTACATGAATTACATTTAATATGATAAATAACATTAAAAGCTTTAAAAAAATTAATATGGTAAGTGTTATGAACAATTTGTGACTGCATGAGGGCAGGTCAAGCAGCGAGGAGATGAGTTGTAAATGTGGTGAGGGAGAAGAAAATGGGTAGCTGGATGATGATCCATGGTCAAGCCTATAATTAACCATGTACCGGGCATTACGCTGAGAGTTATCAAAGCCCAATTTGCCAGTCGCTAAAAATTTACTAAGAATTGCCATGAAGAATAAGGAGACATAATATTAAACATGTAATGAATATGAAGAAAAAAGTAATATAAATAATTGAGAAAGATACAATCTAGAATATATATATAAAATAAAATAAAAAGTAATAATATATCTTAAATTTTTATTTTGCTTTTATTTTAATATTTTTATTAGTTTTTGTAAGGTTTTTTAATTTTTTTTTTTTTCAATAGCAGTTAAAATAGATTTATATTCATTTGAAATAATATGAACTGTTGTAAATATCATTAAAATAACGAATTAAAAACATAATGAAGAAAGTAATTAGTAATTAAAAAAGAAAATAACTGGTATAACATAAAAATCATGTCCCAGAACAAAATTATAAATAATAATTATGTTGCTAGCATGAAAACTAGATTAAATGTAAATTAATATACAAAATTACCTCACCAAAATCTACATATTGGGAAAATGATATTAAAAAATATCAAGATAAAGGCAAATGCTATAACATAATAATAATTGACCTGCAAAAAAACGCAGAAAAAATCACTAACCTTCCCATATATAATGAAAAATTAAGAAATAATATAAGATAATATGTGTGTAGTATAAAATATATGGCAGGACTGTGGTGAAAAGGAATGAAATAACAAGTTCATGTAAGAAAGAACAACGTAAATAAAAGGCTAAATTTGAAATAATAGGTTGAAAAAAAAAAAGTAAGACAGAGTGATAATAATTTTAGATGGGAAGGACAACAAACAAACATATAAATATAGTGAACTGAATGATTAATGCTAAAGTAAATACATTTGGATTTCAAGTGAATGAGATAGCAATAATGGTACATAATCTACAAGATGAAAACAAATTGAAGACTAATGGAGATAACACATGAAAAATGCACTATTGCAGCTATGAATACATGTATTACGAGAATTAAAATGAACAAAGTGAAATTGATCAGCTAAAACCAAGCTATAATAATTACCAAGCTAGAATTGCCTATTACTTGATAAAGAGAGTACCATTAAAAATGCCAGAATAAGGTTGTAAGACTAATCTAAAAATAACATACTTAATAACATGCGCATTTGCAGCAATGCTATTAGAATGCTGAAATAATAAATTTGAAATCACAAATATATGAAGAAATTGATAAAGTTCTAAAGATGATATGTAAAATAAGAAATTATGTATGACTCACAGAATCGTCAGAGGAGCTTGTGAGTTCATTCATAGAAGATGCGTCATTTCATCCAATTTTGTTGGCAAGCCTAAAATGACAAAATTTAGCTCCTTATAACGCAAACATTACAGAAAATAGATAATAAAAAGCTAAGAGATCCAAAGAAAGATACCCCTCATACAAGATATTAAAAATTATTAGAGCACACAATACCTGAATGACATACTAAGAGTCAAAACTACTGCATATCAGCATGGAAAACAAAGTTAAGACTATTTTAACATGTGATCTACAGTTGAGCATCTGAGTGAAACCCATAACTGTGCTGCCATCTGGTGTGCGAACGGAAAAATGTAAATTGGAACTGGATTAATAACAATAATGTTTAGTATTGCCATCTTAAGCCCCCCCCCGCCCCCCCCCCCACAAAAAAAAAATATATATAAGAATTGCTCATTTAACAGTATAAGATTTCTGTTTTTGGCAATTTTTCTTACCTTTATACAATTTTTTCAGTTCCTTGCTTGGAGAAAGTTCTGTACTCAAGTTCAATGCCCATTGACATAGATTTGGTGAAAAATTACTTTCACTTTTGTTTTCATAGTTTTCACTCTCAGACAATCAAAATTGTATATTGTCATCTTGTTTGGCACCAATTTTGAGTACACATCCAATTACAGAAAATTAGCTATTTTACCCATGTGAAATTGGGTATTGCATCGCACACACTATTTCTGATATTTTTATGTTTCATTTTAATTTTTGGCATCTCCTGTACACTTTTTAAAAACCATTTATCCCAGAGATGACACATTGGCAGATCAATTTCTAGATTAAAAAAAAAAAAAAAAAAAAAAACAAATCTCTGGTTTTCATGAAAATTTTTAGAGCAGTTTTCAAAACCCCAAAAATTTATAAACAAGAATTGCTTGTTTAGTAGTAAGGGAAGGCGGCCTAAAATGATCCCCTTAAGGGGAAAACTTGTGTAAAATAACATAACTGTTTAAATAAAACTTTGGCCCTATGCTAATATATTTTGCATTATAAACATATTTTAATAATATTTTAAACCCAAATTGAGTAATGAAAGAAATAGATATTTTAAAAAGTGTCCAAAGGATCATTTTATCCTCACCAAAGGGCAATATGATCCCTCGTTTAAAAATAATTGTGAATTGTTTTTTATTGGCAAAATAAAGGATATAAAAGTAAGTATGACAATACATAATGAAATAAAATAAGATTTACAATCAAATAGCATACATAATTTATTTTATGTAAATTTTAAAATAAAAAATGTCGCAAATAATTTTGAAAAAACAATAAAGTGGAATATTTGAAAATTATGATCCAAAAATAATAGGATAACACGTGGACTCAAAGAGAAGGATTTGGGGCAGTCATACATTTGGCTCCCATGATGGCTAGGCCCCCTTACCGGATTTTCTTTAGCGCTTGAAATGGTAGTAAAACGATCCACATAATGGATTATTTTACCCAGCAACATGACTGTTCATTTTAGGGGATATAGCTGGATGACGGAAAGAAACATAACAAACTTTGCAAGTGTAATTCACGTCTAAAAACATATTCTATTAAGTAAACCAAGTCATATTTCTGTACATGAAAGACTGCATATCGAAATAAATATGAAAGTTAGTGTTTATCTTATAACAGATGTTATAAACCCACTTTTTCAAAGAATTCTATTCAGACGCGTAATACTGCAATCGCTTGAATACCACCATTGCTTCTTCTTCACTTCTAGAGTATGTGTTACCCTGTAGATAGCATGGCCTGTCTGGAAGAAAACATATGTGGACCATTTTGCCCACTAGGATCATTTTAGGCCACCTTCCCCTACTAGGTATTATTTTTTCTAAGCAAATGACCTCCCATGACACTGAAAAAGTATTAATTAACAGTTAAGCTGTTTACCTATATCACTTCCTCTTTATAACATTATTCTTAATAATAACAAAAACTGTGTTTTTATAACTAATATAATAATAACCTCAGTAAGAATACTCTAAAATTCTGACTGTTGCACCCCCTTCCCCCCCCCCCCCCCACACACACATACACGCACACTCACTTTTAAGCAATGTTGATTTTCTTTTCCATTCCTAAATTTATACCCCTTCAAAAAAATAAATAAATTAAATTAAAAATCCAGGGATAGATTATTTCTTAGTCATAGCCATCATGTAGCTTACAGATAGTAATAAAACCTCTCCGCTAAATCTCCAAATAAATATGAAGCAGAACATAACATTGGATTGCTACGATGAAAAAATGGTGTAAGTGCATATGGAGCTGTTTTCTGATTGGTTGGAGCCGTTAAGCCCTTTCCACCAGTAGACAGCTCATGCATGATGATGACTCGACCAAGTCTTCCTCCTCCGCCAGGTCCCATGAACAGCCGAGTGCTGGTGGCAACGCTTGGAGTCTTTCATGCAGGCATGTCCTATTTGTTGCTTTCTAGTAACAATAAATTAAAAAACCTGGCATTTAAATTATCTCTCTAACCCTGAAATATCTGCTTCTCCCTTTTGCAGTCCTACCAAAAAATTAAAAAATATTTCAAATTTCTTTTGTCCTATTTCATGCTCTCTAATAACAAAAAATAATCAATCATTCGAATTACAAATCCTTCCTTCCAAAATTTTCGCTTCTCCCTTTTTCCTCCAGCATAAAAAATTAAATTTTAAAACTCTTAAACTGTCCTATTTTTGCTATCTAGTAACAATAAGTAGATGATCTGCATCTAAATTATCTCTCTATTCCCGCTTCCCATCCCATGCTCTCCCCCTCCCCAAGCACACACACACACAAAAAAAAAAAAAATCTGGTGTATTGGTTTCTCGCTAGAAACAATTAAAAAAATAATAATCAGTCATCTAAATTATCCTTCTCTCCCCAAAATGTTCCATTTTTTCCTCTGCCCCTTGCCCAGCAAGCAGTCTTAAAATTTTAAGATTAATAAAAAAAGATTTTTTTTTCGCCTATTACTTAACAGAGGAACATTTTTGTTTGCCCCCCCCCCCCCCCCCCCTCCCACATGCTAGGAGGGAGAGCAAAAATTTTCCTCTGTTTTGCAATTTGTCTGTTTCTTGTCTTACCCTCCTCTCCCTCAAAAGTTCCATTTCTCCCACTGACCCCGCCCCCCCCTAGCAAACAGTTTTGAGTTTTTGAGTCCTAATTTACAAAGAAACATTTTGGGGGAGCAAAATTCTTCCTCTGTTTTGCAGTTTGGCTGTTTGCACCCTTAGAAAATTCATGTATATTTTAAAATTAATATGTTTAAAATAACTTTTCCACATATTGTTAATAAAATGTCAGTGGGAACAGCCAAACTGTTAAAAAGAGGAAAATCTTTTTATTGCCCTCCATCTCCTAACCATGCCTTGAAGTACACTTCTTTTTCTGGATTTTGGGGAATGGAAATTTAAGGGGAGTGTTGGGTTATTGATTATCTATATTATAAAGGACAAACATATCTGTGCGTAATGCATACGTCATTCTGCGAATGGCAACACTCTGAAATTTGAAATGAAATTTTGGTTTTGCAATTTTCGCTACTGCAAATTATTAAACTTCTAAACATCCCACATTTTAAATGCTTACACCATCTTATACAGAAAAAAATGTACTTTTAAATGCAATTTGTTTGAAAGCCGTATCTCAATTTATTTTTGAGATATTAATTTTTTTTATAGTTTTAATACCAATTTTCTAATCGTGGCAACTGAACTACTTCATCTCTATTAAAAGTGGTTTAGTTATCTTTATTGATTATATTCTTACTGATACCATTTTCTCATTATAATTTAAAAAATGGCAACATTTTGAAATTTGAAATGAAATTTCGGTTTTGCAATTTTTGCTACTGCAAATGTTTAAACTTCTATACGTCCACATTTTAAATGTTTACACCGTCTTATACAGAAAAAAATGTACTTTTAAAAGCAATTTGTTTGAAAGCTGTATCTCAATTTATTGTTAAAATATCAATTTTTTTATAGTTTTTAATACTAATTTTCTAATCGTGGCAACTGAAGTACTTCATTTCTATTAAAAGTGGTTTAGTTATCTTTATTGATTATATTCTTACTGATGTCATTTTCTCATTATAACTAAAAATCTGTTTTTTAAAAAATTTGAACAGAAAATGACGTTACGCTTTAAAAAAGGCACAATTTCCCTGATGATGCTGTTACATTTCACTATTTTTTCATTCCTCTGATATTGAGTTTGAGGCAATAGGCAAAATATTTCAGCCACTGAAAATGACATCATATTTAAAAGAAAATGATAATTTTATTTCATAAAACGAGATATTTCCCCTTGAATACATCTAAAAGTTATTAAATTCTGGAATTTTTACGCGCAGGTACAGAGATTATACTAAGACCTCAAATCGCGAGTGGGAAATTTCCCATGGAAAGTTGTAATAATAGTTGACATGATTTCAAGCTTGAAAATACATTTATTAATAACCAACTGCGCGTTAAAATGTTTTTAAAGGGTTAATATGGATGTGAAACGTGGACAATGACTTGATTTGGTTTAGATTTAAAGGGGGGGGGGGATTCTATGTTTATGTCAAGATGACATCATTTTTGCTGATTTTTCATTCCATAATACCAAGCATTAATTGATAACTTAATCAAAATTACTTATCTTGATTATATGTTACTGATTACGAATATGAATAAAGTTTATTTTTCAATAATTTTAACAGTTGAAGTTTATGAAAAATGTGTTTTGTTAATCTTAAGTTGAAATATGTCTTTGGAGAGGTAAACTAATAAGTGTAAGAAGAATTTTTTATTGTAATTATTGTTGTCGTTTATTATAAATTTGATGCCACAGTTCCTTTGTAAACATTTTCTTTCGTCAAAATTCGACGGGGTTCACCTCGTTTATTTAATGCAAATAAGTTGGAACTGGTGTGAATCAATAAGTTTTAAAAGAACTTGATGGTGTTGTAAGAAGTTCTTTTAAAACTTATTTATTTAATGTTGCTACAAAGTAACAACAGTATAAATCTTTAAAACAAAATAGTTTTAAAGATTTTAAACTTTGTGTGCGAGATATGAGTGCGAGAAAGGGGGGTGGGGGAGAGGGAAAGAAACAAAAATTTTGGGGAGGTGGGATAATTTAAGTTATAGACTATTTTTTTATTGTCCCTAGTATAGAATAACAAATAGCTCAGTAAAATATTAAAGAAAGTACCAGGAGGGGGGTTAAAAAGGGAAGAAGTAATTTTGGGGTGAGGAGGATTCAGATGATTGATTATTTATTGCTATAATAAAGTAAAAAACAAAATATAAAAGATTTTTAAAGATTTTAAATTTTGTATACTAAGGGAGGGGGGGGGGGGAGATTGAGATGTAAATATATACCTTTTAATGCTGATCTTAAATCCAAAGGGGCTGCTTTCTGACACATTTCACTTTTGTTCAAACACGCATGAAATTTGCAGGCATTGTTATTGAGAAACTATGCAATTGTAATACATTTTCCATTTTTTTGTAAATGCAAAAGATCTTTCAGAAAATACTGTCAAAGTTGGCATTTTGAATGGAATTCCCAACGCGGCAGCTCGAGAAATGCTAAAAACTTGTCACATGACCAGAATTGCTACTTGATAAGTAATTTATTTATCTAAAAATGGAAAACTAGTTTTGATACCAAATCGCTTCAGTAGTCAGTTTGCAGTTTGATGCCTTTATGTTTAAAAATGAGTCAGATAATTTTGTGTTTTTGAGCAGGGGATTTGAGAATCGCTTTAATTGGAAATCTGCTGAAATGCAGAAAATTGTGGCCCTGTATTTACCCTTTATTACTTCTAGATTAATGATTAAAAAAGTTTTCTTGGATGATTTTTTTTTAAATCTCAATTATAAGCTCCAACTCCCTCACCCTACCCCTCAATTTAACTTTTTTTGCCATTGAAAAAGAAGCGCTTAAAATCAATATTTTATTTTAAATAGTTATATTTTCTGTGTTAATATCCTAATTATTTACATTTAGATTTCTAAAGACAATATGTATGAATATTATTTTTATTATTAAAGAACCAAAAAGACAACTACCCCCAGTCTATGGACTCGATGCTACCAAAGTTGATGATTGGGATGAAAAAGTTTTAAAGCCAGCTATTAATATTGTTCAATCCATACTTGAGGTAATGTCTTTTAATTTTAGTATGACACTTTATGTTCAAAAATATTTTTAAATTTAAAACAAGTTTAATCGTATTGTGTTAACGTTTTCCATAGGCAAGAATGCCCACAGTAAGTCCTTTGCCTGTCCAAGATCCTCTAAATGATGTACCTGAAACACATTATTGTGAGATTTGTGGCAGAATATTTGTTGGTAGAAGAGTGTGGGAAAGTAAGACTATTTATTTTTATAATCATATATATTCATCTAAATGATGGGCCTGCAATATGTTGTTAATACTAATATAGTCAAAAGTGAAAATAATATTACTTATTTTTAAAAAATCCCTGTTTTAAGGCCTTTTATTAAATGATGTCATCTCAAATGCATACAAAAAAAGAAAAATTATTAAATTTGTTTTATTTTCATATTATTTATAATCAGCAGTAAGTTGACTATTTTGAAAATATCGGATATATATAAAAAATATATAAGATATTGTTACATTTTCAATATTTCAGATTATTAATTTATTGTCTGCATTATTTTCCTATTTAAATTTAAATATATAAGTACAAAAACAACTTTTAGAAACGTATTAAGTAAATAAATAAAAAGCATTTTAAATAATTTATATTCCATTAATAATCTTATAATTAATAATTATTCAAAGTAATAAATATTATAATAGGCAATTAAATATCATTCTAATAATGTACGGATCTTTTAGAATATAAACATTACGGAATATCGTACGTTAAAGTAACTTACAATGCTTTTCTAACAATCGCTAACTTCCGAAAATATAAATTAAAAAAGTTCTTTAATATTAATTATTTTATTCCCAAACTATTTAAGTCAGTTATAACGTCCTAAAACTGCATCTGTTAATTATTATATCCTCAATATTTTACTTAAATGCATCTACAATAAGAAGAAGAATATTAATAGCTTTAAAAGTATTAGACAGAATCTTAGATGTCCGTACCGAACTTTGTCGATGTTCGTAATTCTCGTCAACATCTTTGAAAATATGACAGATCTTTCTGCCTAAACAATGTTCTTCATAACTGCTTCTCTTCATACTGAATTTTTCAAGATTATATATTACCACTGAATATGTGGAATTTCTTCGCATACCTAAGAATCCTATGCCATCTAATGCCCAAGTGAATCTGTTCCATGTGACCGAATTAGCTGGCTGACGTTCGTTCCTGATTAACCTATCTCCAACAAAATTCTAACGGCTACTAAGTTCTTCAATATTTCACAGAGTCCAGTCTTACATCTAAATAAAACTATAGACTTCCCTTAATAGACTGAAAAGAACTTTAAATATAGCAAATAACTATGAAATGCATCAATAAAAACTGTACTCATAAACTAATTGGACTGAAGTGACTTTGAATGCAGCATCAACCATCTTAAATTCGTGGATTAAATAAGGGTTCATAAAGTTTTCTACTAATCAACTAATTAATTTATCAACACCCATTTCATTGAAGGTTTATTTTAATAATTTTCATAGCATTTATAGTTATGAATAATTTCCTGGTCAGGTATAAAAAAGATGTTTTGTTTTGTGCAAAAATAAAATGCTATTTGTTCATCTTGGTATCTTCACTTCACAAAAGGGTGAGTTTTCATTATTTTTTATTTTTCAGCTTCCGAATCGGATATCAATTAATGGCAACATTTTCTAAATTAATTATTTTGAATATATTTAACTTTAATTCTTAATATTTTCATTGGTTGCCAATTCATGTACTTTTTCAGACATCGCCACTACGATCACAGCCAAATTTTACAGATATATATAAAAAAATTAGGTATTTTTAAAAATACCGTGATATTTATTAACCCTGCATGGTACAGTGTTTTGTTGAATAAAGCAGTAAAAGGGCAGATGTAGGAGAACTCAACTGAAACACTTATTCCCTGTTCTAAAATTATCTCCAAACTTTTGTAACTGATATACATTTTATTTAATCTTAATTATTCATTTATTGAAATGTTATATTCTCGCATATTTTTTGCACCCCTTACTTTTAGAACCAAAGAAATTATGAAAAAAGTATGAGAGTAATTTTTTTTTTATTGTGCATTACGCTGAGTTCAGGTTCGTTTTTTTTTTTTTTTTTTTTTTTGGCTATGAGAGCCCAAACTAGATACCATACAAGATATGCAGTAGAAAATTGTTAATAACATTTTAAGATTAATTTTCTTATTTAAATATCTCTTTTTACATAGAAAAAACTATTAATCTTAAATACTCTCCCACGACAACATTTCATGATTTTCATGTCCCTGAAAATCTATTTTAAATAGCAAATTCGTTATTAATAGCCAAGCATTGGTAGAAATCTACAACAGTCACAATTCTTATTCTTTAAAATATCATTTTAAAACTATGGCAGTAAGACATAAGTTCTGTTTTATAATAATTCTGTAAAAGAATTTTAAACAGAAAGAGATGATAGACAAGGAATATATCGTATGGCTTCTTTATGTTACTAACACTGATTATGCTAATTACTCATAATCAGATAAAATACTTCCTTTTATATCCCACCAAAAAGAATTCAATTCCCTTTCAAGTTAATTTTTAGAGGACTGTAAAACACTTTTAAAAACTTAGACTGCACTCCTGCTTTTCAAATAGCATTTGGCAAGGTTTTATTATTATTATTATTATTATTCAATTTGTTAATAAATGAAATTTTATTTTGAGTCTGATCCCAAAGACAGGTGTAAAAATCACGTCCCAGCACATCTCATCTCTACTATGCATAGAATATGTTTGGTACATTTAAAAAGATAGTTAAAAAGGCAATGCAACATTGTTTTGTACTGAAGACATATTAATTTTTTTCAAATTCAAATAAATGGTTTGCATCTCTTAAAACTTGGTTATATTAGTTTCTACTAATCAAAGAATTTCTTTTTCCTTCATTATTAATTTTGACTTTTTCTAATTTACTTATCAAATATGCATACCAAGGATCTTTCAATAAAAAGTAAATGGTTCAGTCTCTTTGTATGTAAAGGGAATATGATTTCATATTTGCACAAGCATGGTAAAATATTTTATTTTCATGAAGGAAAATACATCTTTTCTTTAGACAGGGTGTTTAGCCGCCTGCAAAACTCAGGGAAATTTTTATGGACTCAAAAAGTCAGGGGGGGGGGGGGGAGTCATGGAAATTTACCATTTCTGAGGAAGGTCAGAGAAATTTGGAATTTCTGAGAAAAAAGCAGAGAAATTTTAAACTTTCGAAAAAATTTCAGAATTTTTTTTTCCGATTGTAAAACAAGATTTGAAGTTGCTGTGCCAGGAAAATCTAACTTTTCTCTTCATTAGGTATTGTAAAGAGTATTTCAGCCTCTAAAGCAATTCCTTTTGTTTACAATCTCTTTCAGTCCTTCCTTGATATTCAATATCAGCATCACTCTCACTGAATTTCTGTACAGTTTTGTAAGATTTGTTAAATTATTAAGTTTTCTTATTTATCTTTGTCTGGGAACATTTATTTTAATTAATTGAATATTTATAATCCTTAAATTGGATTAGTTAGAGAGCAGCTATTATTACTTACAAATAAAATGGATTATTTTGTATTAAAATATGTCAGAGCATTCTGTGAATGATATGATAAAGAATTTCATCCTGAATGGACAAAATGGATGGAATCTGGTGCTAAAAGTGTATCTGCAAAATGATTAGCATGTAAAAAAACCCATTCAGATTAAGAAATATTGGAGCGTCAAGCAATTATTGTACAACTTTTAAGAATTTTTGTCACATCACAAAATCTTGATAACTAGAAATTTTTTTTATTGATATGAAAAACTTGGAAAAATCAGGGAAATTTGTACTAAGCTGAACTTTGCTAGACACCCTGTTTAGAAGAGGAAGTCATTTCACCACAGGGTCAGTAAAAAAACAGGTTTTTATTTTTTAAACCCTAAATAAACCAGTTTTTTGGTTTAAACCAGGTTTTTCTGGTTTAAACTGTTTAGAAGATGAAGTCATTTCACCACAGGGTTGGCAAAAAACAGGTTTAAAAAAAAATAATCAAATAAACTTTTTTTTTTTTTTTTGTTTAAAAAGAGTTTTTTTTAAATTTAAATTAAAAAAAATAATAATAATTTCCTATAACATGTTTGTTGATAAAAAGAAACTTCACAGTATCTAATTTACAATAAAAAGCCTCTTTTTGTGAATCAAAATACATTATAATTTTATATTTTAATATATACTTACAGTATTTCTCTTTCATATTTCAGTACATTTAGCTTCAAAAAAGCATAGCAAGATGAAATCAAGTTTAAAGAAACAGGAAAATAGACTTCATGTAAAATGTGCAGCATGAAATGACTTTTTAAAAAAATGTAAATAAAAAATACTTTGAAAATCACATAATGTTTGTGACACGTGTGTCATTTATGTCTAATATTTACACGTATACATGTACAAAGATGTATGATATGAGTAGATATGATTGGATAGATATGAATGTTTATACAGTAAAGTATGCAAAAATGGAATCTGTTGGGTATGGAAAAAAAAAAAACAGTTTTAGACAGGTGTCATGTAATCAGGTATAATTGTATAATATTCCTTCTGTTGGGACAAATGAAATTGTTTACTTTGAGAAAGGAATCTGTTATAGACAGGTTTTGTTTTCACAAATTTTACTGTACTTGTGTAATATTTATTAACCAATCACTGTTTCATAATTTATACAAGATAATATTTTGCTTACTTTTATAGTTCTTTAAAATCAAAAGATCTGTGCAATGTGCACATTTGAAAATTTGAAAATAAAAAAATGATCTCACCAAAAAAAAAAAAAAAAAATCTTTCGGTTATAAATGTAGGTATTTGTGAATCTTTTGCCAGAAGTTAAAATTTTTATACTTTCACAAAGTATTTCATTGAAACATAGGTCATGTGAAAAAAAAATTTATAACTAAAAAATCCCCACATCATTATTTTATATCAATTTTTAATCTACCTCATATCTTATTTAAATTTAATTTACTATTTCTATTGCTTTGTATTTTTGCCATGCAGAACGAAACACCATAAGTTGATATCAATTACAAGAAGTTTCCTTCATTTCCTTTAATTGATATGAACATATTTGATTTTTCTTACAAAATTAAAGTATTTCTCACTGTTACTTGTAAACTAAATTTTAGAGGGATAGTAAAAGATACTCAAGTTAATTCTGAAGTAGAACGATATTTTGTTGCAGATGTTGGTTAATCTTTATATGTGTACATTCAAAAACAGCATCTATTATCTATCAACATTGTCATGTGCAAATTTTTAAATTAAAAATATTGCAATATATTCTGTTTATATAAAATACTTATTAATGGAATTAGTCGCTTTCATACACAAAATAACTAAGGAAAAAAAAAATCAAAATGCAATTTTTCTGTATATTATAATTTGCAATAAATGTAATGAAAGTTTTATTTTGAAATATTCATTTAAGGCAAATGAAAAATTCGCAAATCCAAACTGGCTACTTTCTGACATATTTTTTAATTCATTTTCGTTTGCAAATGTATCAATTGGCAAATTCTCTTATTCAGAAACTATGTAATTGAACTGTTTTTCCATTTTTCGGTAAAAGCAGAAAAATTTTCTGAAAATGCTGTCAAAGTTGATCTTTTGGACTGAATTTCCGGATGCAAAAGAGTAGAAAAGGGAAAAAGCTGCCTTCCTGAGACAACAATCTCATATAATTAAAGATGTATTTCATTTATCAGAAAATGAAAGAAACTGCTTAATTACAAATCATTTCAATAATCATGCTTTTATATTTAAAAATGACTCAGAAAGTTTTGCGTTGCTGAACAGGAAAAAGTATTTTTTGAAAATGATACAAAGAATAATATGGAAAGAACTACAGAAACTTTAACTAAAAAAAAAACATTAAAAAAATAGTGTTATAGTGCATCAATTTTATTTAGCTTATATTGCAGGGTGTGTAGTGGTGCTTACTTTCAACTACAATAATACCAGTATTTTAGTAGATTACTACTAAAAAAATACTGGTATTATTGTAGTCAAATGTGAGCCAGGTATGAAAGTGGGAAATGGGAAAAAAAGGTGGAAATTTTTTTTCTATCAATACAATAAGGCCAAACTCGTATAATGTAGATACATTTTAAAAGTTATTCATACAATAAAAGAAATTATAACTGTACATATGATTGTTATTTTCTTTTTACTTAGAAAGAACAAAATAAATAACATAAAATGTATAAATTCATTAAATCAAAAAAGAAAAGTGGAAACAGTTTGCTAAAAGTATAAATCCATCCAAATGTGTCTGATGAACTTATGTGAAGTACAGAGATTAATTTTTCAAAATAAATGTATTATTTTGAATGATTTGACTGTTTAAGATATTACTTATAAATAAAAATCTCTATGCTAAATATATGCACGCCAAATTGATCTTTACTCCGGAAATACATTTCCAAAAATGCATTATTGAAATTACCTAGAAGTGTTTTATAAATAGAATAAAATATTCTTTTCCAAAAAGAACCTTATGGAAACTTCCTTTCCATAGTTAAAGAACTTAATTTACATGACTTTGAGATGCTTATAATAAAAGCTTGCCTTTGATTTGATTGTACAGCAATTCAGAAATTAACTCTAAGGATTTAAGTAGATAAAATGTCTAATTATTAAGTTTCCTAGACCCCCTCCACCCCATATGCTTCGAATATTTTCTTTGCATTTTTGCCTCAATCTGGAAAATGTCCAAATTTGTTTTTAAAAAAGGTGGAATTCCTCCTTTAGGAGGAACTCTCTCATGCCTGGTAAGCCTTGCTACTCACTTTGTATATAATAATTAATAAAATATAATAATTATACACATTATTAAAAGATATTATCACATTCTTCATTTTCTTTACCATAGTGCAGCATTGTAGTATAACCAAAAAGAAAAGAAAGAAAATTTCATCTCTGCTCATCATATTTTATTTATTTGTGCAAGCTCTTAAGAATTCAACAAAAGCTTTTATCTCTTTCTCAGAAACTAAATGCTTGTGATTTGCTACATTCTTTCCTTCCAGTTTTTTTAGGCCAGAGCTTTAACTATAGGATAGAATAAAATATTGCAGATGAGTACTAAGTGTAAGAGGCTTTTTAAAGGAATGATTCAGGAAATTAAAATAATGTTTTTCTAGGTCCAATTTATATAAAATCTGTTTAAAAATTATTTTTTTAATGTTCCTAAAAAAAAAATTAATATTTTATTAGATTAATATAGTTAAACTACTTCATATCATTTTGCTTGGTTTGCTCTAAAATCTTTTACATCTTAATTTAGGACATCGTTTCAGTTTTCTGTTAATTTCTTTCATCCTCTTGGAAGATATCTAAACCCTGTTGTTAATGCAATGTCAGTGTAACTTCTATCTTGTAAGTAAAGTTCCATTGAAAAATGCATTAATAATTTATTAAGAAGATTTTTGTTGTTGTATGTTTCATTGAGAATAATTTATACCAGCTTCATATTTTGTTATTTTAGCAAAATTACATGGCAAAATTGGGTCTACTTGTCATTTTATTGCCTGTGGTTTTCTTGTGAAATTCATTTGAAGAAAGAAAGCCTTTTAAATTCATGCAGGAAGGCAAAGTAGTTACTGGCCAAAAAGGCAGTCTACTGTCAGGGAAAAAGAAAATTTTATAATGTCTTAGCTTGCCTAAAAATAATTGTATTATTTGTGTTAATTTATGTATGTTAAGCAAAATTTTATTTGTTATAACAAAAAGAAAAATTTAAGTATACAATGATTGTCAATTTAAAATTTTTGCCTTTTAAAGAAATTGCTGTATGTGCCATAGATTTGCCATCCCTGTTCTATTGCATCAGGTTTTTCAAAACATTAATAACAACATTAAAAATTGTGAGTAGGCACATTTTTAATTTGTGTAAGTGCACATTTCTTATCAAAGTGTAGGAACATTATATAAGCAAGCTTATGGGATGGGAGATCAGTGCATAACAATTGTGTTCAATATAAACATTTTTAAACAATTTACTACTACTGTACCATATTTTCAGGACTTAATAATCAATTAATCTTTATTGTAAAAGCACATATTACGTGACCATCCAAAACAAATACAGGGCTGACCACTTCATATTAGAACTGTTGCAAACTGTAGGTATTCATTACTGAGTAACAGGTATTCTGTCTGATATGAACTACCAAATCGTTACTTTTGGAATATGACTTGTTGCTGCATCAGTGCGCTACAGAACTAAATGAAATAAACTTCAAATGCTACTTCCACTTGCGTGGTTCATGAATGAAGCTGGATAGTTTGATCAGAAAAGATGAAAGTTTGTGTTCACACTCAGAGAATTTGGCACCAGTTGTATTGCTATTATCAGAGTTGCTGTTATTCTGGTGCTTGTAAAAATATTTTTGTGAGTGTATTTATATTTTACATTTGGAAAAAAATATTTTTATGATAAGTCGAAGTTTTATGTTGCTTGTAAAAATACCGGGTGTCCCAAAAAGGACTGACTGATTTTAAAATTCAATAACATGCAAACGGTGACAGATATTTAAAAAATTCTTGCATGAGGGTTATGCATAAGGTCAAAAGTTTTTTTACAGTGATTTTCAATTTTAGTTCGAATTACAAACAATAGATGGCGCTGCGATCAATAGACGCTGAATTCAGGATCGATTTTTGGTACTTCGTGGCCCGGATAATACATTTCCATCTCCTTTTTCAGCATGGAACAAGAGAAAGGACCAGAAATCGAGCCTGTATTTAGCGACTATTGCTTACAGCGCCATCTATTGTTTGTAATTCGAACTAAAAACGAAAATCACTGTAATAAAACTTTTGACCTTATGCATAACCCTCCTGCAAGAATTTTTTAAATATCTGTCACCGTTTGCAAGTTATTGAATTTTAAAATCAGTCAGTCCTTTTTGGGACACCCGGTACTTTTGTTGATATGTTTTTATTTCATATTTGTATAAAATATTATTTTTAAATATAGATAAAAAAATTCATGAATAATAATGTGATTTATGTAAACTGTTATTTGATAGGATGATCACATAAAAAATTAAACATATTTCTTTTCAGTGTTTTTAAATTGTTCCAAAAATTAAATTTACAAATTCCTGAAGATAAAAATAATAAGTGAATTTACTTGTAAAAATATTTTTGTTCGTATGTTTGTGTTTAATATTTTTATTAAATAAATTTTGTAACATTTTACTCTTAGTAAATTGCTTTCGATTCTACTTTATTTCATAAGTAATAAATTCTACAATTTAGACGTTTATTAAATTATGTATCATATTTATTTTTTGTTACCTTTTAAATTATAATTTTCGATTTAATTACATGTAAGTTTTACATACAGATGACAGCACATATAGAAACATGCAAGAAAAACCAGTTTTGTTTCTAGGAAGTATATAATTAGGTTTTCTGTAATTTTGTGAACATATGTTTTACGGGTACTCAGTTATGTAAAATACACAAGTATTTATTTTTAAGAATAAATACCCATTTTGGATATTTATTCTTCAATTAAATATAACTGTGAAAAAAACTTATATTGCTATAAGTTTTGATGAATTACTAAAAAAGAAAGAAAAATTTAGAACTTTAGCCTTCTTATAAATCTTAAATTTTAAAGAAAGTGTCATTTTCTATTTAAATATTAATTAAAAAAGTTTAAAAAAAAATTATAATGAAGAATGTAAAAAAGCTAATGTATTTATTCAGAAGAATTAAAAAAAAATAATTAAATTTGTGTAACAGGTGCACATAATATGAGCAACACCGCTTCAGCTAATGTATTAGTACTATGCAGGTTACTCAAATAAAAGGGAGATAAATATACTCCTTCACACAATTTAGCTTCACTATCATTTAATTTTTCACTTACCTTTCCTGGATACATTCTTTTTCTCTACAAATAACTACATATGTCTGAAGTTGAGTGCTATTTAATTTCATATGATGAACAATCTCATAAATAAATGTCATGTATATCTGATGATTTTAAGGTGTACTCTGCCAAAAGAAAAATTAACACCCCATGCATTTTAATCACCAAATTTTCCTGAGAAACAAAAAATAACCATTCGACTGAAAGTTGTGTATTATTTTATTTTACGTTGAAAAAAAAAAGCTTAGGGCACGTCTTCATACCGAAATTGTTCCAAACTCATGAATTTTTTATATGAACACCTAATTTTGACATCACATTTGTCTTTGTCATTAAATTTTACTTTGGGACACCAAACGAGAAGTAAGTCATTCAGTTACATAGTTTAGGAATTATGAAGATTTAAAATTTGGAACTATTGTTACATTCATTTTTAATTACTGTAAAACAGATTGCAATGCAGGTTGTTTTTAAAAGCGTAATTCTAGAACTACTTTACAGAATAAGCTATAATTTTATAATTCACATGTATGAAGTCTTTAGAAATCTATTTTTTGTTAAAAAAGATCATAATTTTTTCAAAAATATATATGTAATATTTTTCCAAACAGGTGTAATTATGTTGAAAATTTGAGGAATATTATTCTCTGCCAAGCAATGAATCTGTAGAATCAACCATCACTAATTTGATGAATCACTAATTTGCAGTCGAGAACAGCAGGTTGCAGTGGAAAGCAATGTTTTAATTGCATTAGGAATTTCCCCGTAAATAATAAAGAAGCTGCATTTATCATCAATAGGTTTGTTAGACTTCAACTAGCAGCTAACAATTCCACAGAGTTGTCAAGTTTTGGACCCATTTTTAGACTTCATTACGTCTTTCAGGATATAATTAAGATGTTAGCTTATTAGAGAAACACATCGAATGTTGAAGAAAAAACTCCTTCCGTTGACACAGGTTTATTAAACAAGTAAAAAAACATATAACTTCTACTCTCCAGGTCTGTGTAACCTGTATAAATAACAGCAAAACAGCCAAGGATATGCTGACATGCTCTACAAAAGAGCCAAGGAAACTCAAGTCAGGGGAAGGGCGCACCTGGTGAATGGCTGAAAACAAGGAGCAGAGCAGGCAAAGCGTGATGTAATGTTGGTACACTATCTGCAGCAGTGAATTTAAAAGGTGGATAAATTGATGCGGGAATCCTTTGCAAATGATGCTGGGATATCGAAGAATAATTTTAATAAAAATAAAAATGGTATTAAGAAATATTCGAAAGAAATAAAAATCTAACGTCTCAAAATATGAAGAAATAAAAAAGATTAGGGTTTTTTTTTATGAAGAAGTGTCGCTTTTAACAGATTATGATTTTTAGAATAAGAAATAAAAGAATGTGCTGATTAAAGGCATGAGATTAAAATATAATTGATCTTTAAGACATTATTAAAAGACAGGGAAAAAAGGTAGATATTGTAAGAATTTGGAAAATTTAATTAAGGTAAAAATGGCAAAATTTTTTTATTATTACATATATATTTTTTTAATTAATTTTTGAATAAAAGAAATGAAATGTAACATGAATTTTTTAGCAGAAATCGATTTTTAGAAGCTTCAATTATGATAATATAAAATTACAGTTCATTCTATCAACTAGTTCTAGGGGTATGTTTAAAAAAATTACCTGCATTGCAGTCTGTTTTGCAACAATTACAAATTAACTTAACATTAGGAGTTCCAAATTTTAAACCATCATAATTCATAAGATATTTCACCGAATGATTTCAGATTTGGTACTCTAAGGTAAAATTTACTGAAAAAAAAAAAAAAAATATATATATATATATATATAAATTAGGTGCTCACATTGAAAATTTCAGAGTTTGATACAATTTCAGTATGGAAATAACACTTAATCCCCCCTTTTTTTTTTAATTTTTCTGACAATTTGGACATTAAAATGCTTCTTTAACATATCTGTTACAAGATAGAGTTGCTAATGACAGATTTTTTTTTCGGTAAATATGTCCTGAATAAGTTTACTTTATTTTTTGTAAAAAATAAAGAATACATGAAGTAGTTATATCGGCAGTATAGTGTGGTGTTAGGTTTTTCATATACTAAATGAATCCAATGTTCATTTGTTGAAAGGATTCAGTTCTACACCTGGTTTTATAATGGAGATTTTTTTTTTTTTTTTCAATACAAATTCCAAACTCACCATCTAAAAGTTTTCTCTTTTAGTTGATAAGCTTCTTCACCAACTGCCATAATTTTACTAAAAACTTATTTTTTACGCTTCTAAACCCTTTATAGATCTTTGAGATAATAGTTTTTCACCATAGTTTAATTTTCTTATTGCTTTCTAAAGGATTAATGCATCTTATTGGATCTTTTGTGCACATTAATCTATCCTAGCATTCCAATTCATTTCTCCATATGGCTGGGTACTGTTATGGTCTTGTTTGTTACATCACTGTTGAATCATGAACACTGCTTTTTTTTTTTTTTTTTTTGAGAAAATCGATGTTTCCCCTTACAAAGTGCTACAATTGATATCATGCACACCCTACTTGTATTACCACTATGAGAACAGAAATAAAACTTTCCTCTGCTCTCATACTGGTTCCTAGTACGGCCTTTTGGAGACTGATGAAAAAAGATTTCTGAAATGTGTTGCATTATCTTCTTTTTATTGTGTATTTAAGAAGTGTCTTTCTTTGGTATTAATGAGACGAAACTTTAGAAGCCTTTTTTTTAATGTTAAAAAAATATCTAGAAAAAATTCGATTAAAAACAAATAAAAAAAAATAGTTTGAGCATTAATAATTTAAGACAAGGCAAAAAACTTCCTCGTTTAGTATTTCCTGACAATTTCAAGGAATCATTTTTTTTCCCTTTTTCATCTCTAATTCGACTGAACATTGCATGTGAACAGTTACTTTGTTTGATGATCCTCACTATATATCAATTACATTTGCTTAAAAAAAAAAACAATGTTAAATTGACTGGCATCTTAAAATGAATATAGTAAATGGAAAAGATTTGCAAGGCTACTTAATTGGACAGTTATTTTTCTTTAAATAAATTGAAAGCTGCTATCATATTTGAAACATTCTAACCTATGATTTCAATTTTTTTTTCAAGATCATGATATTTTACAGCAAAATATGAAAAAACTCAATATTTGGATATTTACTCCCAGCTCGGGTAAATACCCAGGTATATACCCCAAAAATAAATGCCTACCCACTGGTTATGTATCCTTCCTACATCACTGCATGTAGTATATTTAAAGCACTCACTTTTGTATATTCTGAAATATGAAATCAAGGCAGAGATCAGTCAGATTTGATCTTTTATTTTAGTGAATTGTTAATTACAATCGAAACAACCCTCTAAAAATTAGTAAATACACCAAATATATGTGTAGTGCGTATTATGATTGTTAATATTCATTTGCTAAATAGTGACAAGTAACAAATACATATGCGTGTTAATTTAGTCATAAGTTTTACAGCACTATTCCATATACCAGTCAGCCATTTTTCTTAAAATTAATTTTTTTGAATAAAACTACATAAAAGCTACCTTTTAGAAAGATTGTTATTATTTTTTTTCTCTTTTGAGAGATGAGCTACCTTCTAAAATGTATACATTTGAAGTTATCAGCATTCAAAATTTCATATCCAACTTAAACAAACTGCTTCCAAAAGACAAATTGATTGTGGTTTTTATAGTTCCTGGAAACCATGGTTAATAATACGCACTTCATTCCTGCACAGGGAATAAAATCAGAAAAGACCTTTGCCATTATTCACCTATGAAGTCTAGTTTTAATTTTAGAGGAGAAGTTTTAGACAACCCAACTATCTTTTTGTGCATCGATTCTTGAAATGGAAAAACAGAATATATTATGTCATGAAATGACTTAGTGGCTTGCTAGAAGTTATTACAGTAACAAAAATAAATTTGAAAGATTTTTGCCCCATTGATAAACTTGCAAAATAAGGCAGTTAATTTGATTATGCGTTCTTAATAGAAATGAGTCATTTTGCAATAAATGCATTCAATGTTAAAAGACAGAAAGTCTTGGTACATTGCATCTTTTTTTGCTGCACAATTATCGAATTATTGGATTGACTTTAGGTAAATCTTTTTTTATGCTTGTAAGTTCTGTATATAAAATGAAAAGTTATTTTCTTCTTGTTGTTGTTTAAAGCATAGCTTGTGTATTATGTAAATGTATTATTTGTGCTTCCTCAATTTAACTTAGTTTTTCATCACATGACGTCATAAGATTATCCTTTTACAAATACATTCAGATCATACACCCTGTTTAAGAGCAACACCTAACATGGTTTCTTTATCATTTTTCATATAGGGTAGTCCAACCAGTAAGTGAACAGCGTTCAGTGAAGGAACATTTTTTATACATTTTAATAGAATAAGGTTTGAAAACATCTCCACTAGATGGGGATACAACATTGCCTTAATTCTATTCACTAGGAAGCTATTGCATTCCTGTTTGGTTACTGAAGTCACATTACTTTACTTTGAGAAGATGTTGTATTTTTCATGTCTGAGAAACACATTGTTTCTATGCTGAAATAATAAGGTAAGTGCAATGTCATTTCATATGTTTGATAAGAATTTACTGTTTTTATTTGCGTTATGCACTAATTTTATTGTGCATACATTAAATATATATATTATAGCCATATTTCTAATTGTTTTAACCATTGTAGAATATGTACAATTTGAGAATATGGATGTTTAATAACTGGTTAGGGAAATGGTAAAAATCCAATGAATGAATCCAATTCATTCACTGGAAGGAATACATTAGGCTACTTTTCCTAGTGAATGAACAGTTTTGGGCTTTATGTTTTTGTGGCTTCTTTTATACCTATAGTTTGAATTAAGTGATTTTTCAACAATGGTAACAAATGAAAAGTTAACAGATATAAAAACGTAACAAAAGAACATATACACACACATTTTTAAAGGTAATAATTATTGATGACATTCAAATCTCACTTTTTCTATGTTTTTAGATGATTCATAGAAATATTCTTACTGATGTCCAGGAAGATTCCTCAAAAAGGAAATATGGGAGTTTCAAGTACTCAACAGAAGACCTTGAAAATTCTGTACAAGCTATGAGGGTCAGGTCAGTTCAATTTGAAAAAGGCATCTCTTCATTTTAATATTCTAAAAACAATGTTGTCTGTGAAACTGCAAGGGAAAACAATTGAAAGTAAGCATATGGGACATTCTCTGTGTTGTCCTTTGAAGAAGAAAAACTCCTTGAACATTGGATAGTTGGAAAGGGAAAATTAGATTTACAATGCATAAGGATGCAATAAAAGGTGATGTTTACAATTTCATGAAACAAACAGAAAGGAAAAATCCATTTACAGACAAACATCCAGGGGAGAAATAGATAACACTTTTTTTTAAATAGCATCCAGGGTTGGAAATATGAAGTAAGCACCATGACCAGGGATATGTTTAGGAAAATTTTAGGTCCTTTAAAGGACCCTTCACAAAATTATTTATCCCCAAACAGGACCCTTCACAAAATTATTTGTCTCTTAAATAGACCTTTCATAGAATTTTTTCACTTTCAAATTGAACTTTTCACAAATTTAGCCATTTAAAAATAAAATCTGGCCTGTAACTAAGCAGTTGAACTCACCAAAGAGCATATTACTTAGCTTTTTATACATGAAGAATAGGACATGAAGATATCGATAATTTAAAATTCACAAAATTATGACTAGAATTTTCACAAAAATAAGAAAAACTGCACAATTTCACAAAAACAGGACTCTGTGAGAAAAGTCTGGACAGACCCCTGATGACAATATGTGGACCACAGGTCCACGTGTGGTGGAATTGGAAGTGGCCTGCAGTAAAGTATAAGATCAGGTATTTTAAGGATAATATGAAAAGGCACAATAAAAACACATGAACCTATTTCTGCAACATCCACCCACTCATCTGGAGTTATTACGGAAATAGAAAAGTACAGGGCCAATGATTTCAGGAAATAGAATTAGTTTTTTTCTTTCTTTTCTTTTTTTAATCTGTATTTTAAAATCTGTAATTTAAAAACTTAAAAGTGACAATATTTCAAGCTAATTAATTATCTTTCTGGGATTAATAAAATCGTACTTCAGTAAAATCATGTTAAGTTATTTGTACAAGTTATAAAATAAATAAAGAACTATGAAATTTAAGTATTTTTAAATTGCTGCCTGTTCATTCACTGGAAAATTTTGTGTTCATCCACTGGTAACAACTGTTCATTTACTTCGCTTTTGCATCAATTTCTATTAAGACATCTCTAGTATCCCAAACAAGTAAAATATAAAATTTCTTTTGTTATTTTTTAATAATTTGTAAACCAACAAATGTATTTGCACTGTCAAACACCAATAGTAGTCCAGGCAATAGAAACCGTATAGGGGCTCTACCTAGCAAAATTCATGGTAGTTCTGGAAAAAGGCTTACTATATGTTTTTTGGAGTCGCTGAATCCGAATTTTTAACTTCCCACTAACCCCCCAAATTTTGGTAAAATGCCCCCCCAAAAAGATTTTTATTAAAAAAATCAATTTTTTTATTGTTTTAGAGAAAAAGTGTCTAGAAATTCAGAAAGTAGACAAAATTTGCAACAAATAAGATATATGACATTTTGACATACGATGAAGGGAGATACAATGTGCACCAAGTTATGCAAGTAAAGGCAATAGGGGATTTTACCTGGTAAAATTAATGCTAGTTCTGGATTTCAACTCACTTTATGTTTTTTGGGTCGCTGAATCCGAATTTGTAACTTCCCACCAAAATTTCCCCCGGCAAACTTCCAAAAAATTGATTTTTTGAAAAAACTTGGTTTTTGAGAACAGCACGCGGGGAATTTTCCGAGGCAGCCCCCCTCTCCCCGTTTATCCTACATCATAATGTCATATATCCTATTTGTTGCAAATTTTGTCTACTTTCTGAATTTCTATATACTTTTCCCCTAAAACAATAAAAAATTTAATTTAAAAACAACTATTTTGGGGGGTTGCGGGGGAGGGAATTTGGGGGGGGGGGGGGGAAGTTAAAAATTCGGATTCAGCGACCCAAAAAACTTAAAGTAAACCTTATAGGGAAAGTTCGGAGGGGAGATGGGAGGGCGAATGTAAACGATGTGAGTGGTTAAATGGAATTGTGCAACGTAGTCCACGCAGCACTGCGGCGCATGTTCCGAGGCAGAACTCCCTTCCCTCTTCATCCTACGTCATAATGTCATACATCTTATTTGTTGCAAATTTTGTCTACTTTCTGAATTTCTAGATACTTTTTCCCTAAAATAATAAAAAAATTGATTTTTTTAATAAAAACCTTTTTGGGGGGAGCATTTTACCAAAATTTAGGTGTTTTGGTGGGAAGTTACAAATTCGGATTCAGCGACCCAAAAAACATAAAGTAAGCCGATTTCCAGAACTTCCATTAATTTTGCCAGGTAAAATCCCCTATTGCCTCGACTATAGGTACTGTTTATAAAAATATAATGAATTATTTTCTTTTCAAATGTGCTTTAGTGTTCATTTACTGGTCGGACTACCCTACATTATTAACGGCTTTATTCACATTTGTGTACACTGTTATGTGTATACTTTCACATGTCAATAGATACTTGTTAATAACACCAACTTTTGCAGTATTTTCTGAAAGATCTTTTGCTTTTTTAGGGCAATCCTGCAAATAATATTTCACTTCTTTTTGTTATTTTATTTAGTTAACTTACTTTGGGGATCCTCGCAGAAAATTTGTCTGAGGGCTAACGAATAAAGTTCATTTTAATTTAATGTATGATTTAGATAAAAAGTTTTTTTTTTTCTGTGCACATGAAAAATTTACTCTGGGGGCTCCGAGAAATGCCTGGATTACTGAAATAATTGTCTGAATTACAATATGTTTTGAAAATAATTTAGAAATCCTCAATAGATAGTTTAAATGTTTTTTTCTATCTTGTTGCCATATCTTAAAGAAACAGAAGAAAAATTATTATTTTTAAAAAAAATAAATTCACCAGTTTGCAATTTCTTTTCTATTAAACATAATTAAAAGTTTGTGAATTTTCTGTAATTAGGGCCCATACCAAATTCACATATTGTAATAAAAATGTTTTGGAGCATGAAATTAGACATGATTTCTAGGCATATAAATAATTTTTAACTACTTCTATATTAATTTATAATGGGAAAAAATTAACTTATTTAACTTAAATATATTATTTGACAGGCTTCCACCTTGTTTTACCTCTAAATTAATTTGAACTGAAAAGTGCTAAATATTAATATATTATGCCACAAAGAATAGGTCTTAAATGCCAATTAAAATAAATAATAATAATTAGCCTGCACTGATTACTTTAAATGATTGTCAATTTTCCAGGATACAGAAAAGCAACTTAACTAACTATTTCATGACGAGCACCACACATATGTAACATATAAGGTCTGTACACAATCTTCTGTTTTTCCTACCTGTAATTTTGATTAGTAAATTTTGTCTTATTTAGTCACGAAACTTCTGCGACTGAATTAGGCAAAGATTTCTATTTGAAATTACTGATGCTAAAAGATTAAAAATTGTTTATGAGATGTTTGTTGTGAAGGACTCAATAGAATATTTATTTGCATTCTATTTAAGTTCATGGAAATAATTAAAACTGCTTTTGAGTTTCCAACTTTTCTAAATTACTAGAGTTCAAGCAAAATATTTAATTCCATGCTATCTCAAGTAGCTGTACATTTGTTGATTTAATCATGTGTAACTGAACAGCATTAGATATATACATTTTTCATTGTTTTCATCCTTATAATGTCATCTTGAATAATTTTCTTAAAGTAATGACATGGCAACAGCATCAAATAGAAAATTCTAACTGAATTGCTTACCTTTTTGTGCTAAAATACCATGTAATTCAAAATAAAAGTTATAGTTATTATCTCTTAAATCGCAAATGGCAGAAAAACACTTCAAATTACAAAATGTCTTCCTATCAAATATAGCTTTTAGATATGTTGTTTGTTTTTCATGGGGCTGTATATGCATTAAAATATGATATTAAAAATTAGTGGTTCCTTTCTCTATAACTTATAGTTGGAAAAATTTTGCCGATGTCTGAAAAGGGCATTGGGAAAAGAAAAATAAACATTCTTTTAAAATAAAAACTTACTAGGATATGATACTTTTGAGTTTTACGAATTTTTAGTATCATCTGGCATTAAGAATATGTTTGTTTATTTTTAGTGTCTGAAAACTCTGAAAGTTCATAAAATTCAAAGCATCATAGCTCAGTAAGTTTTGGCCATACTAAAATATATATTTTTTTTTCAATGTCCTTCTCCGATGCAAGGAACATTTTTCTAAATATATATTATAGGAAAAAGAATCCATATAAAAAAGTAACTATATATGTAACTCTATTTCCATATTTAGTAAATCTGTATATTCATATTTTAATACACATAGAGCCCCTGAAAAACAAATGGCACATCTAAAATCTATACTTAATTTGAGTACAATTTGTATATTCATATTAATTGTAAGTAGAAGTATGTTTCTATAATCTATGATGAAAGGCATATATCGCCAAAACTTTTATTTTTAATCACTTGGTATAAACAAATGGATTGTGAATTTCTCTTTCTCCCTATTATTCATAAACTTATAAAGCAGATAGATTATATTGCCTACTACAAAGAAATATCACAAAGTAATCTTTAAAATATATTTATTTCAAGGAAAAAAATACTGATTGTAAAATTACAATATAAAACCAAATCCATCACAACAAAACATAAATCAACATAAAAAGAAAAAAAATCAACAATACTAATTAATTGCACAAAATCATTTACAAATTGTTTTATTAATTGAAAATAATTATTTAATTGTTCACTTATATGAAGATATCCAGTAAATAAAGAACAAATGTTTGTTTCTTTTTATCAATAAAAAAGAATAACTGGAAACATTGTTAACTTACAAACTTCAATAAGTCAATTATAGATTACTGAATGATAAAAAACAAACATTTAAAATTATTTCAACATTTATTTTACATGTTAATTTAAATTATGCTTTAAAATAATTAAGTTTAAAACAATTATATAGTTAAGTCATTTAGTTTTGCTTCTCATAGAAATTTTAAAAGGTAAAGGCAATTCTGAAATCACAGCATAAAAACAAAAGAGTGGTGCTGACATACACCACCATGTGTGCGCATAGGATGAAGGGCAGCTAAGCTACACTTTTATCATTCCATTATTCAAAATTGTAGCAAGTAATGAAATTAAAAGTATGGATACTTCACTCATTGATTGCGCTTCAAGAAACAACATGTCTTTACTTTGTTGTAAGTCCAATTAAAACTTGCAATTTATCACAAATAACGCAGATTATTGTTCAAAAGGATGCTATTTGCTAAATGGTAAGGTATGGCCACATACGACGACAGCAATGGTACAGACTAGAGGTCTGCAAGGGCTGAAATTTCCAGCCTCTGACACGGCCCGACTCATAGAGAAAAAACTCGACCCGGCCCATACAAAAAAACTATTGGCCCAGTAAAAAAGTTAAAAGTTCGGCCTGAGCCCGGCCTGTAGAAAAAAATTATTGGCCCAGCCCGGTATAACAGCTAAAAGTTCAGCCGAAGCCCGGCCCAGAAAAAAAGTTAAAATCTCGGCCCGCCCCGAGTGAATTTCAACAAAACATTTATTTTTATGTTGATTTGGTTAAAAATTTGTCTTGAACAAGGAGTTCTGACCAAAAATATTTATGTTAAAACATGAATACATTAAAATGATTCTCAGTTTTTATTACTAAAATAGGTGCTAAAAATACAATTAACAGGTTTTAAAACATTAAAACCAATAATCAGATGGTAAAACTTCCCGAGCGCTTTCGACCAAGCCCTGGTCATCATCAATGGGGTGAAAAATGAGAAAGTTGAGGAAAAGAGTTTCTCATTTTTCACCCCATTGATGATGACCAGGGCTTGGTCAAAAGCGCTCGGGAAGTTTTTACCATCTGATTATTGGTTTTAATGTTTTAAAACCTGTTAATTGTATTTTTAGCACCTATTTTAGTAATAAAAACTGAGAATCATTTTAATGTATTCATGTTTTAACTTAAAGTATTAAGGTGAATGTGTCGTTTCTCTTACATATAGTCTTCTATATATATTTAAAAATATTTATCTTAACTTTTTTTTTATGTTTCTAAACTTTATTTTTATAGAAGTGCTGCAGGCTGCGATATTTATTTTTTTAATAAATCGCTATTTGTTGTATGTAAATGTTTCAATTAGCATTAATATTGTTAATCCATATTCCATGTATTTGAAGTGTTAAAAATCTGAAAAATGTTATACAGTAAAATCCTCTAATGCTCAATTACATAGAAAATATAAAAAAATGACAAGTTCCCTTCTTAGCAAGTGTAGATGTATTATATGTTCTTTTCTTACGTATTAATATTTTAATTTTGCGTGGATCAACATTTTTTTTTCAGCTTTAAAACAGGATTCCATCATAGGCAGGTTCTTTTTCACACGTTTTACTATATTTATATTTAGCTATATTTTAATTAGCATAGAAATTTACTATTCTTTAAAAATAATAATGTTAACGTTTAATTGTAGAATAATGGCGATTTAAAAATGTATGCATGTTTTGCAAAAATCTTTGGGCCAGGATTAATTTTACTGACCTTTGAACAGACAGGCCACACTGAGACAATGATTTTCATACGGGCTGGCTCAAAATTTGTACAGAAAATTTTGGCAATTGAAGATTAGGAAAGAACCAATCTTGGCTCTGTACAAAAAAAAAAAAAATAAGTTAGGCCCGGCCTGGCCCAGCACGAATGAAAATAGGCCCATGCAGATCTCTAGCATTAGGTTAGATAATCTGATTTTATCTAAAATTAACCAATACAAACCGTGTGTCAAATCTAGCTGTTTTGGGTTGGGTTTTGACAGTTGCAAGTTAACCAGATTTTTAAAAAGAAAGTGCAGAATATTGTTTCAAATGAAAAACTATGTTTTTCTAAGTGACAATATAAATTTGATTACCTTACATAAAAAATATAACTCAAAGATATAATTATAGACTATTTTTCCACAATTGTAAAAATGAAGATTAAGTTTCATTTTGGGCTTCAAACCAACAATTTTTTTTTTTTTTGGTCAAGTTTAGGTTGGGATAACTTTAGGCTAAAATTTCAGATTTGGGTCAAATATGACTCTATCCATACAGGCAGTGGATATAACCTAGGCAGCCATGCCTAGGTTTTCAGCTGCTATAGAGTAAGAGCATCCTTTCATACAGGAATAACCTTCTCTGAGGTACCCGTTAAAACCAAGTTTTTAGAGGTGTTAGTTTAGTTAATACTCTGTCAAACATTAAATACAATGAAGTGATGCCTTTACTGATACACTAGCACTTTTTTGGTTGTTGTTTCCATTTCAACAATCTATAAATAATTCAAAATAAATCTATAAAAATAGCAAAAATGATCAAAATTTGAGCACAGTTGATATACAATTCGTAAAATCATGTAAAAGTGTAGACAGCAACCAAACAGAAAATGAACGATTTCTATTCTTTGAAAACAAGTTTATTCAACTGCCCAGTTTACCATGCCCTAAGCATGACCCTGCATGCAGGACTCTAGTACATACTATACAATGGGTTGTGTCTGATTTGTTTCAACATACATCCTTACAGTTCTGAGCTAGCACCATGTGATTACCATGTCTTCAATCTTTGAAGGATATAGTGCACAGTCACCAGTTTAGTTTAGATGGCAAGGCCCAGTAAGTAGCACAGATATGGCTTCTCAAGCAAATGAGAAGCTTCTTTAGAAGGGATGAAGAAGCTCATCATACAGTGATGGAAAAGCATAGGCATTATTTTGATTTTTGAAGCAGCAAAATCTTTTTTCTTTTAGCAAAGAGAAAGCTTTTTGTACACTTCCCCCCCCCCCCTCTTTCCCACACACAAGGGGGAAAAAAAGGAAGGATGATTGAATAATTATTTAAAGGAGAAAGGTTAATTAAGAGTGAAATTATATGATATTTGGCAGATATTAGCAGTTTTTTATTCTTTTACTTAATATACTGCAAAGTCTACAATTTTTGCTGTCACAAACTTAAATAGCTTTAAAATAAGATATGAAACAGATGATGAATTACCAGATCAGATGATGAATTACCACATTAAATGTCAAAAGAAAACCAAAGAAGTATAAGTACAGTAGAGCACCGATTATCGGAACTCCAATTAACCAAACAGCCTATTTCTCTCAAAAAAAAAATTTTTTTTTTTTTAACCGAACTTCCATTTATCCGAACAGCCTATTTCTCTCAAATTTTTTTTGTAATGATGATGAGATTGTGGATGAGATTTAAGATGAAAAAGAAACTGAAGAAATGAAAATGAATGTTCTGAAAATGACCCATTACATAATGAAGCCTTTGAATGTTTGGAAACAGCTATGAAATGGCTCGAACGGCAGAAGAACTCTGATCCTATTCAACTAACGTATTTAAGAAGAATTCGAGATATGGCAGCATTGGAAAGAACGTCTTCTTTGAAGCAAGTAACAATCAAAAACTTTTTTTGCTTAAATTATAATTTCTGGAGTTCAGAAAATGATAAAAAGAGAAAAAGAAAATTTTAAAGGATAAAAAAGTAAACAACAACAACAAAAAAAACAAACAGTTTTTAAACACGCTAGCACTAACTGGTGCTGCCAGTCTTAAGCCTGGATAAAGTGTGAAAGTTTTAGTATAGTCAGGAACATCCCTTAAATTGTCTGTCTATTTATCCGAACTAGGGTCGGTCCCGATTTGTTCGGATAATCGGCGCTCTACTGTAGTTTAACTGAAACATTCAACGCATAAAAATACCAGCAAGCTTATGTTAAATTTTTTAAACTTTTTTGTTTCATTATTTAAAATAAATAAATAAAACATGAATATTGATTTTCATGTTGTGGAAAAAAAAACTATTGAACACTAAAAAAGTTTATATGGGCCGAGATTTTCAGACCTGAACAAAATCTATCTTATCCCAATCTGACCCAGTGCCAGTGTAAAAGCTAAAAGTTCAGACTTAGCCCATCTTTTTTATTTTTTTTAAATTAGGCCCAACACTGGCAAAAATCAATAAAATCAGGCTCCACCTGCCCAGCCTGATTTTTTTTTTTTTTTAAATAATGTTTCTTAAGCAACATTATATTACAACTAAAGTTCTTAAAAAAGTATTTCATACATATTGATGCAGAAATGCATTTTTCACCTTATATGTTCACAAGCCATGGAATATGAAATAAAATTATTGACTACTTAGACAAATACATTCAAATGAAGACTCATTAAAAAAGTTAATTTAGTTTAGAGATCTCTATGGACTCTCTAAAAAATTAAATGGGTCTGCTCGGCTCATAAATAAACGCCATAATATAAAAATTTAAAAGTGCTGGGATAAGTCGACAAAATACAAGCAATTTTCAATGGACTTGGCTAGGCCAAGAATAAATATAAATGTGCAGCACAAGCTGATCCTATTTTGACACAATAAAGAAATTTAACATGTCCATCACAGATATTGGCATGAGGCTGGGACTGGCATGAGTTAGTTATATCATGTCCGAGGCAGCTTAACAATTTTCAGCAGACTCTGGACATAATCTTTCATGAACCCAAACAGTTTTCTGTAAAAATAATAGTGATATTGCAAATTTGTTAACAGAATCTTTGGAAATATATTTTAGTTTAATAAATTACAGGTAAACATTTTTAAAAATCTACTTTTTCTTTAAAGTACTAGGGGGCTCTGCCCCCTACAAGCTATGCTCGCCAACCCCCTGTTCAGACACCGCAGACTCTAAAAGCACGCTAATTTGATCGGTTTAAAAAAGATTTTGGAAAATTGAATTATAATTTAAAAAACAGTGGCGACCTCCCTATACACGGGTTTCTATTCATTTCTCTTTGATTGGGGAATTTTAAGGTCAAATCAGCTGCTGTTAAAAGATACAATGGCTGTTTACGTCTTTGATTAAATAAAATCAGTTAAACATTTCAAAATAAGCTAATATAAAATGAATTAATTAAACAGAGTCTTTGTCTCCCGGCATTTTTTAACAAAGTGAAAAGAAAGTTCTTTTAAATAAGACATTTTAAATGTATCGTTTTTAATCTGACATAATTTTGACCAAACTACTCTTTCTGTTTCTAATGTTCAGGTGAAAATACTTTTGTTAGAAACGAAATATTATTTGCACTGTCCTAAGAAAAATAGTTGAAAAGATCATCTCAAAATATCAAATAAATCACGGGGTCTCCGTGGCCGAATGATCAAAGCACCACGCTGCTAATCGCTTGTGAGCATAGGAAATTGTGGGTTCGAATCCAACTGGTTCCATTGCATACACTCTTTGTGTGGAACTCTCAAGATGTATTTCTCTTGTGTTGTAATATTTCCTAGTGCTATCTTGTCCCTGACTTATAAGCGGGCTCTCATGTCAAGCACACACGTCATATGTTTGTTGTTCAATAAATAAATAAATGAAGTAAATGTCTCGCGCAATTTCTAAATTTAAACTGTTTTGCAATATTATTTTTTGTTCATTTTATGTAATAACTGTAATGTGATGTAATTTCTCCTATTTAAGACTTCTAACGCATGTTAATGAATTTATTATTTTACAATATCCTTTCTCTTTTAAAATTCATGTGTAAATATAGTTTTTATGACGTAATTTTTAATAAGTTCCTGCTTTTTATGTCTAATTATTTAATTCTAATTTTAAAGGTTTTTTTCTGTTTATAATAGTTAATTAAATTTTTAACTTGAAGCAAATATTACTGTTTGCGCTGTTTATACAGTTGGCAACAGTTTAAATTAATATCATTTTCTAAAATATGTAAAAAATATTTCTCGAATGCTGAAAATTTGAATTAAAAATAGAAATAAAACCTCAAAAAATGAGTCAAATTATAAAAATAAATACAGTCTGCACACCGGGAACTTCAAACGTATAAAATGATCTAAAAATGATTAAATTCCCATGTATAGTTTTTGCTCCTATAAAACTTTTTTAATGGAACGATTTTGTCCAACTTTAACATTAAATATCTCTTAAAAGTAATTCTTCGATTTGAAAACTTTCTGCATCAGCATGTTTATCAAACATTTCTCTATTATACCACCAATTTTCATATTTTTGTATGCAATATTTTTCTTAATATTAATGAAGAAAGACCTCCGGTCTCAAAAAATTCAAAACCGGCAGCGGCGGTGACATCGGTAGTTACTTTTTTTTAGAATAGAGAGATGCAACTTTAAAATGATAAGATTTTAACCACGTTTTTTTTCTTTTATTAAAAACTGCATTAGTTTCTTTAATGCATCTGAATGTAAGAGTCTAAGTGATCATTAATGACGCTATTCTATATTCTATGGCTTGCAAACATTTAGTCTGAAATACGCTGTAAAAGCTTTGCATAAATATGTATGCAGTATTCTTTAAAAGAATTTTAATTGAAGGTTAAGAAAAATCATATTTTTTTATATAATTTTATTTTACGCAGGCCATGAACTATGAAATTATAAATGGGCTGGGGTGGGCATTTAGTTTTTATACCAGGCTGAGTAGAGCCAAAATAGCTTTTGTTTGGGACAGGAAATTTCATCCCATGCAGTCTTCTAATTTAAAATAGAAAAAGACAAAAAAAACTCATAATTTCGAAGCTCTATAAAGAAAAAAGATAGATTTAAAAATATATTTCTCGGTAATTTAATTTTTAAAAAATTCTAAATATTCCATTAAACAAATGTACAATGTCACAATTATTTTCATGAAATTTCCAGCTCAACATGGCCCAGAAAGAATGAGTTTCTGCTCCAGTTCGATTCTACAGAAAAAAAGTAAGTCCAAGTCTGCAGAAAAAAAAAAGAAAAACCCTGGTTCAAGTTTGCAGGAAAAAATTAAACCTGACCCAGTTCAAAGTGAGTCCTTTTGTTTTCTGTAAATGAAATTTCCTCTGGGTGTATTGAGCTTTGTTTTCTTGCAGATTTAACCCTTTGAGGGACAAATTCTTTCTATCCATAAAATGCTGAAATGATTGAATGACACCAGAATTTACAAACAAATTTATTTAAAAATAAGTAAAAGCTTTTCTTCATGTACGTAATAATCTCTCTATTCTAAAAAAAAGTAACTAACGCTGTCACCGCCACCGACAGTTTTGAATTTATAGTGAACAGAGTTCTTTCTTCGTTAATATTAAGAAAAATATTACATACAAAAATATGAAAATCGGTGGTATTATAAAGAAATGTTTGATAAACACGCTGATGCAGACAGTTTTCAAATCGAAGAATTATTTTAAGAGATATTTAATGTTAAAGTGGGTCAAAATCGTTCCATTAAAAAAGTTTTATAGGAGCAAAAACTATACATAGGAATTTAATCAATTTTATATCATTTTATACATTGGAAGTTCCCGGTGTGCAGACTGCATTTATTTTTTTAATTTGACTCATTTTTTGAGGTTTTATTTCTATTTTAAATTCAAATTTTCAGCATTTCGAGAGATATTTTTTACAACTTTTAGAAAAGTGTATTATTTTAAATTGTTGCCAAATTTAGAAACAGCACAAAGAATAATATTTCCTTCAGATTAAAAATTTATTTACACATGACTATTATAAACAGAAAAAAACTTTCAAATGAGAATTAAATGATTACATATTAAAAGCAGGAAAATATTGATAATTACAATGGTCATAAAAACAATATTTACGCCTGAATTTTAAAAGAGAAAGAAAATTGTAAAATAATAAATTCATTAATATGCATTAAAAGATGTAAATGGAGGAAATTACGTCATATTTGAAATTGCCAAACCACAATATTGCCAAACAGTTTAAATTTAAAAATATACTTGCGCGAGACATTTATTTCATGTTTTGAGATAATCTTTTAAAACTATATATATATTGAACAGCATTTAATGCATCTCTCAACACCCCCATCACAAATAACTTGGATATCATAATAATTTAGATGATTAGGGAGTCTTGGCATCTCCATGCCTATAAGGGGGGAGGGGGGGGGGGACCCTGTTCTGTCACCAAATACCGCCCAGCTGTCACCAATTTCGCGATCAAAATTAGCCACCAAAAGTGACGCCAACTTGGTGATATCTCCAATATTTCGCCAAATTCCCATAGACTTCCATTGTAAACCAATAGGGTTTACTTGCTTACAGAAAATCAACAAATTGAGATATTTTGAACCAATGAACCAATGCAGATGATTTTGAAGTGCCTACAGGAGTCGCATTGCTCTTGTGTTGAGAACTCTAAGACAGCGCAAATAATATTTCCTAAGTTAACAAAGAAAGTATTTTCACTTGAATATTAACCCTTAACCGGAAACGTACATCTGTAAGATATTTGCGTCTACATATCTGCCCTTAATATTTTCTCTCTCCGACATTCCAAACTTATTTTTATGCTGTTATATTAAAAAATTGGTCCTGTTAATGCATTACTATTAAAGATTAAATGTTTAAGTTCACTATTTGGTAAATTATTAAGTGTTCTGTTTGTGCACGGGATTTTCACGTTTCCGGTTAAGGGTTAAAAAGAGAAAGAAAACTTTGGTGAAAATTACGTCAGATTTAAAACGATACATTTAAAATGTCTTATTTAAAAAAACTTTCTTATATAGCTGTGTTAAAAAATACTGGGAGACAAAGACTCTGTTTATGTAAATCATTTTATATTAGCTTATTTTCACATGTTCCACTGATCTGATTTAAACAAAAATGAAAACAACCCGTTAACAGAGATATAGCCACTGTTTTTTTTTAATTATAATTCATTCTTCAGAAATTTTTTAAACCCAAGCAAATTATTGTGCTTTTAGAGTTTGTGGCGTCTGAACGGGGGTTGGCGAGGATAGCTTGTAGGGGGCAGAGTTCCCTAGTAATAATACAAAAAAATCATTCTAAAATTCTGGTGCCAATGTGGCATTTAGGGAAAGAACTTAGACTGATTGGTGTGCATATGTATGGAGTTCCAGATTGAACAAGCCATGAACAGGGATTTCATATTCTGAAGAATTATAGTTTATCTTACCACAAAATGCTTATTAAGAGAAAATTTTTTTACTTGGGTGCAAAAATGACACATTTAGTGCACAGCATAATCGTTCTGACAAGTTTCATGCAGCTGTTCCATCACTGACAATAAAATAAGTGCATCAAAATGCAAAGAGATTATAAAGAAAAATGACAATTACATTTGAAAATAAAGTTACATGTGTAAATTGCCTTTATTTTTTTATTCATCTATATATACATATTTTCTAAATAAACTGCAATCAGAAATTTTACAATGCTAGATTTTATTTATGTTAAATTAATGTTTATCATAAGAAAGTGTAATTAATTTTTTAATTTGTGAAAAATTAGCTTAAAATGCAGCTTTCTTTTTTTAATCACCTTTAGTAAAAAGAAAACTGATACAGATGTTAATAAATTACTAGCAGTGTATGAACTGGAAGTGTTGCATTTGCACTGCATGAGACCTTTTGATTTCTTAAGGGGAGGGGGGGTGGAATCCAATATTATTGTGCATTTAGAAAAAAATATATATAATATTAAGTAAAAAATCATATTTATAATGTAGATAGAAAAATGTGAAAATAAAAAATATATGTAACATTAAGTAAGAAATAATATTAACAATGTAGATAGAAAAATGTGAAAATAACATTTTGCACATTATGTGATCTGATATAAAATGTTATTTGTCAAAAGGCTGGTTTCTCATTTCCGAACTGGTGAAAAGAAAATGATGCCACTTAAAAAAAATAACATTTTAGTATTTACAATTAAAATAAATGTTTTACAAGAAAAATAATTATGGAATAAAGCATTTTACTCTGCCCTTGTGAAACATTTTAACTGCCATCTTTCAAAAATAATTAATGGAAAGCGATATATGCTTTTTCTTTAAATTCAATATTTGTGCATAGGAGACAATAATTGTTCACCTAAATACAAGGAGCTTACACTTTCCCACTTGGTTGAATGTAAAGCTGAAAAAAATCTAGAATGTAATGATTTCTAAATGTCAATATGTTGACTGACGATTTTTGATTTTCTATAATAAATTGATTCATGAAGCTTGAATATGCGAAAATATGTTTTCATTTCTTTGAATTTTCCCTGAAAATTTCTCATTTTAATAATATAATAATCCATTTTACTTATCCTTTTATCCACAGAAATGGAGTAATTTAGTACCTTCTTTAGAGAAATCTTGCTAAAAGTTTAAAAAAAAAAAAAGAAAAAAGAAAAACAGTAATAATAATAATAATTCGGAAACTAGTTCAAATTTTAAAATTATGAAAGCTTATATTGGAAACATGTGGATAACTGGTGTTAATTTCATTGTGCTGTATTCCATATTTTTAGGAGATATAGTTGTGAAATACAAACAAATAATCAGATTTTAATATAATAGATTCAAGATACATTTACTACATTATTAATAATTATTTTTAATAACATATTGACATGTTATTTAGAATTTGACTATGATACAACGTGATATTAAATTTGATAAAATTTATTTTTGCCAACATTTACAGAAAGATGTTACAATGTTAAAGTCAATTTTACATTTATGCTATATAATAAAAAGAGGAAATCTTGCTTATCACAATGCAGTGACTAGTATATATATGTTCATGAAGAATGCATTCACCAAAACTTCAACTGTGCAGACTTTTGATACAAAATAATAGTTGGAATATTCAAAACTGTTAGATACAGAATTAAAATAAAAAAAGACAACCCTTTATCACAGTTTTCTGTTTTGATTGATAGATTGACAAGACCAGTCAATATATTTGCAAATAAAAAATAAAATAGTCCATTATAATTGATTGCTTTCCAAAGTAAGCACTCACTAAAATCTTTCTGTGTGATTTTACTTATCATGTAAAGTATGATCCAATATATCAAATGTAGAGCAATTTGTAGACTAGTAAGAGTGACCTAAAAAAAAAAGACATTGTCACTTTAAAGACATTATTTAAAATATATTAATTCTTTGTACAGTAGTAAAATTATTAGTTTCTTTCTTTTTTTTAAATCTCAAAAATATTTTTTTCTGTGTAAGTCTTTTTAAGTAGGATTATATTACATCCTGTTTTCAAATATATTTCTAATAATGGAGAAAAATGTCTGACTCTAACACTTTGTTAGTTATGTTTAAGGTTATTATCTCAGGCCTGAGCAATGTTGGGCAGTCAGTTTTAAATAAATGCAGATGTTGATATCAGTCTCATCCACTAAACATATGGAAACATGAGAGTTGATATATTAGACAATAGAATTACACATATTTGATTTTAGAAATTAATTCTTAAATGTTTATACTACAAAACATTGATATTATTTAAATAAAGTAAAATGACCAGCAAGAATAACAGAAAAAAAAGAAACAAACAAACTTATAGCTATCTTGACCAGACAAGCAATAAACTAAAATTGAAAAGGATGCATAAATGTGAACTGTATAATATCTTGCTAAACACAGATTTGAAAATGAAATAATGTGAGTAAATAATAAGTTAAAAAATAATAATTCACTCAGCCTTTCATCCCTTTGGGGTTGATAAAATTAGTACCAAGCTTGCTTGGAAACTAAACATCGAGGATCCTACGTTAGGCTGACCATGTGACCAGTACATATGCTGTATAGCATTCCAGGGTCAAGAAAACAGATCCTAGCACAGTAAGCCCAGATCCTTCATGGATTGTATAGCCACAGAGTTTAGTGTTTTAGTTGTTAAGTTCATTGTCATTCCTAGAGCATAGATGAAAAGGGTGAGTGGGGGTAGAGCTGACCAACAGCTGAAACGGTCAGAAGAAGGAAATGCTTGGTTAGATTATTTTCTTAAGACTTTAAGGAAAAGGTGAATAGAATGTGCAGCTTATTGAAGCTCTCGAAAAGCTCCCTAAATCAAGGTCCAGATTATTTGTGGATCTTTAAAACGAGCACGGGAAAACATTGTACGTATTGGAAAATGGTTGGGAACTCATCCAGTGGTCGCTAAATCGGTGGTCGTAAAATCGCGAATCTACTTTTAAGTAAATAATTAATATTTTTTTAAAAAACAAAGACATTGTTAGAAAGCAAAAGATACTATTCATATAGGATATTTTTTCATATTTTGTTCATGAAAACAGATGCAAAATTAAAAAAATTGCAGAAAAATTGCCGATACAGTTCTACAACTTTTTTCTTTTTGAAAGGGTCAATATTGATATTTTTTCAAACAGATTGCATCATAAGAAAAGATCAAAGTACATACATATAGCCTAGTATCTTATACTTTCTCAGACTTCAAACAGTTAACCTTACCTGGGTTTCAAAAAAAAAAAAAAAAAAAAAAAAAAAAAAAGGAGGGAAAAAGTTTGAAAAAGATATTTTTAAATGTATATTCATATATTTTTAAAATGTACTGCTCGTTAGAAAGGTTAAAGTAGGAAATTTAAGCATGTATTTATGTTTTATTATGTACATCAAATGTTATGTACATCAAATAGAAAAGCTGATGCATGCTGTGGAAGACGAAAAAAAAAAATTGCATTGTTTAACTCTTGGTCATTTGCAAAATATGCTTTTGCCGTCATCGATGGAACTTTTCATGCCATTTAGCAATGTTCATGTTGGTTTTAATTCACATCTCAGTTAATTAACAAAAAAAGGAAAATCTGAGCCCTAGGTAATTTATGACCTACACTGGGCTATCCTCATCCGAATTTTTAGACTTCTGCGTATGGTAGATTTCTCTAGCCATCAGAGGTACATGGACAAACTTTTTTCTTTTATTAGTATGTACAGTAGAATCCCGCTAATCCAAACTAATTGGGACTGGTGCCTGTTCGGATTACAAAAAATTTGGATTACCCGAAATTCCGATAAGAATAGAAATGAAAAAGGTGCATGCTAAAAAAATGTAAGTTATAAGTACTCAGTACTACAGTAAACATTCTCTAAGCCAACTTTCAGAATTATGTAACAACCCATTACAAACTGTTTAAAATCGCGAATCTATAAATAGCTCAGTCACCACGTCAATGAAAGGAGAAGAAAAAAACATCTCTGTAGATAATTTGAGAAATCAAACTGTTGAAAGGAAAAAAAATTATCATCTGAATTAAATATTTTATGAATTTTAGAAAAAAAAATTATAGTGACTGGTGAACAAACTGATATTCGAGATTTCTTTAAGAGGGCTTTACAGGAGTAGGTCTACAGTGCACGTTTTCATTTTATATTCATCAACATATGTTGTACTTTTACATTATTGAGTATTTTTTAAATTTTATTCAAGATGTTTAAAGAATAAAAAACATACTTTACAGCCATTTTTTTTTGTTTAATTCTAACTTCTATACGTTTTTCCTGACATTCATCCTATAATCCAAAAAAATTTGCAAGTTAATCCGTTCAGTTAATTAAAATTATACTGTTCAAGTATAAATTTTTAAAATAAAATCAGTTCGGATTAACCGGAATTTCAGATCAGCGAGGTTCTACTGTATAGCAACAATTTTTTGTTAGAAATTTGTTCTCTCCATTCTAAATGGAATGCAAGAACAGACCAAATGGATAATGAACTTTTTATGTTACAGATATATAACAAATATAATTGTTCTATTAATTTAAAAATTGATTTTTCAAAAAACATTTTTTTTGTTGTTAAAATTCAATAACCTTGCAAAACTAATCGAAACTATTAGAAAAAAAAAATATTTGTATTAAAAGACTTTGAAACAATTTTTAATAATGAAAATTATTTATTACAATAATAAGCACTTACCACCCAAATACAATATGAAGAATTGGCCATTTTTCTAGAAACTGGTTGTACATATTCATGTATTAAAAGCATTAAAAACCATCCAAGAAATCCAAAAATCAGCAACTGAATTAACAGATATATAAAGTCAGTTATTTTACTCCTAAAAAATACAAAAAACTTAGCATGAATTACATTAATTAAGGTAGCAATATTAAAAATACTGAATATTGCAATTTTTAACTGCTTTAACCATTTTTTAAAAAGAACTCGAATCTATTAAGTTAATTAAATAAAAGACAAGAATTATTGTAATGTAAACCTTAATTAAAACAAACATTGAATTAAAGAGACTTTGTGCCCTTCATTTAGTGCAAAATAATGAAAATATAATTTTTTTTTATAAAATGTATCTAGACATACCAATCACGAATATCTTCTGGCAAAGTTACTTAAAGATAAGATGATTACATAAAAATTTTAATTGCACTCACTTCCCTTAAAGTTGCAACCTTTAAATTCATTTTTCTCAGTTTAGGTTTCTTCAATATATCCATATGAAAAAAAATGTTAAAATTTCAACATATACTTTTCAATTGAGTCGCTAATTTTTTAGATGATTCTGATTATTTAGATTTCATAAAATTAGCAATTGAGTTTTTATTAATATAAATACAGTGAATTCTCGATAAGTCGAAGTCAGATAAGTTGAATATTCGTTTAATTCGAAGTTTACACAAAGTCCCGGACCCTTTATTACAATTCAATATTAAACTTTCTCGTTCTGTCGAAGTTCTACATCTTTTAATTCGATTTTTTTTCCCCGATTGAGAAAAAAATGTAATTCGACTAATTTCTTAATTTTTCAGCCATAGATCAAAAATACTGTCACTTTCTTTTAGATAAAACTTTCTGCACTCCCTCGCTTGCTTTGAAGGGCTCTATTTATACTTCCTACATCAGTCAGTGTGTGTGTGGAGCCTCTGCGAGTTTGGAATTTTAGCAGAAATCGTCCCATCCCCCTTCCCATACTCCACCCCATTCATTTCTCTTTTATGCATTCCCTTTTCTCAATAGATACTCTTTGGAAACAGAGCATGTGGCTAAGTGAATTCTAATTTGTCAAATTTCCCACTCTTTTATGCAAGGATTGTTTTTTCGACTCTATTGAGATTTCATTGAAGTTCATTACTTTAATGTTAAGTCTTGTCATTTTAGTGTTTATTGCTTTCACATCGTGATACGTTTTCAGTTGGGTCTTTCAAAATGTCGAAGCGGAAATTACAAATTCTCACTTTAGAACAAAAAGTAAATATATATTCAAGACAATCCTAATTTAAAGAAAAAAGATCTAACCCTGAAATATGTTATCCCTAATCTCCCAACACGCTATCTACCATACTGAAAGATAAAGAAAGTATTTTCAAAAGACATAAGTCAAGTGTCAATCCAAAGTGCAAAAGGATGAAGACGTGTGCCTTCCCAGATATCGAAACAACCCTCGTAAAATGGTTTACATATTACGGGACACAGAAGAGTGTAATTTCCTTTAAGTGGTACGATGTTACGTCAGAAAGCTTTGGATTTCGCAAAATTATTGAATGTGGAAGGCTTCACTGCAAGCACGGGGAGTCTTGAAAAGTTTAAAAACAGGCACAACATCGTGTTTTGGACATTATACGGTGAAGCAAAAGATGTGTCTGATGCACTGTGATTGTGATGAATGGATGACAGTTTCATTACCCAAACTCAGGGCTTAATTTGCTCCGGACCTCAGCTTCGGTACTTCTCTGTTTTTAGTAAATATTTGAATATTTATCGAAATTCACCGGAGCTCATAAATAGAGGGCTCCGGAGCCCAATGCTATATCTCTCCCGAAAAACCGAAGCCTAAATTACCTTTACTCCTTTCCCTCTCATCACCGAGTTTTCCCATTATTTTCTATCAAAACACTTGTATGTCACGTAATGTGTTGTACACGTAGGAGATGGGCTCAGTTTTTATATGTCTTTGGGCGTGAGCGGGCTCAAGCTCAAACTGTCTTACATTCAAAATTTTCCCTTGTAGATATAAATTGCCAAGTATTGTTTGTTAATCTTACAAAGAGCAATCGAGCAGTGTTTTGCATTTTTCTATAAAGTATCAAATCTTTCTTTTTTGTGTTAACACTATTTCCGAATCATAATCATTACCTTATATAATTGCAGAATTCTGCGATTAATTAACATTAAAATTAGGCAAAGATTTCTATTAGGAAGGAGAGATAAATTAAAAAGTGGAATAGTTGACAGTTAAGTGTATGCAGGTAGATATCTTTAAAATGTTTATTTTGCTAAAGAAAAAAAAAGATGTTTTAAATTTTGCAAAAAAATGTATGAACTATAAATACACAGATAAGAGTGAGAGCGAGGGTAGGGGGAGGGGGGGGGGATTACGCTACGGTTTTAGCATTCCAGAATATTAGGGCTCCAGTACTTTTTTTGTTAGAAATTAAGCCCTGCCCAAACTTCTTGCTATAGTGCGGACGACGTTTTCAATATGGATGAAATGGGGCTTTTTAGGTGCGTTCGTAATTATATAAATACATAGCACCTATAGTCGTCGTTCAGTCCGTCCGTCCGTCTGTCTGTCTATCCGCATGTAACAGAGCAGAAACTACCCAACCGAATCGTCTGAAATTTTAAGTATATGATTGTTGCAACATTTTGTCGAGCCATTTCAAATTTTATGAAAATCGGATGTATAGTTTAATTACAGGGACAGTCAAAAGTTTTTCTTTACATTACGGCCAATATGAAAAATTATTGCAAGTGCATTTTAATGATGTTACAGCATTCCGAATGGTCTGAAATTTTAAATATATAACTGTTGCAAAATTTTGTCGAGCCATTTCAAATTTTATGAAAATCGAATGTATAGTTTAATTACAGGGACAGTCAAAAGTGTTCCGTTACATTACGGGGAATGGGAAAAAAATTATTGGAAGTGCATTTTAATGATGTTACAGACTAGGCACCTTATGAAGTTAAAAAAATTATACATTTAGTACAATATGGGGTGCAAAAAATAATTATAAAACTAGTTATAGTACGAATGCACCTCATTTGCCACGTTTGACGAGCAATTTCCAACTTGTTTACAAATGTTTTCCTAACAAGACGATGTTTAAGGAGGAATCATGTTCCGGTGGAAAGCTAAGTAAAGAAAGCTTAATTGTCCTTGTCAGAGCATTCCCGTACATTACAGATCTAACCACAAAGCTTGTATGACGCAAATATTGTTCGAGGAATACATCAGAAATTTGGATGTAGTGTTTCATGCAAAAAAGCGTAAAGTGTTCATCTTCATTGATCAGTGTACAGCTCTCAGTCAACTTTTGAACTTGAAATCTATCAAGTTAGAATTTCTCCCTTTTAACACAACATCTAAGCTACAACCTAGGGATGCAACGGATATCCGGCATATCCGGCTGATTTTTCAATATCCGAAATACCGTCGGATATCCGAATCACAATCACCGGATATCCGACTTCTCTGCCGGATATCCGGCAGAGTGCAGCAAAGCGAATATATAAGGATAACAGAAATCGTTTGACTCCAAACAATGCCGAACAATTTTGTTTATAATGTAAAATATGAAAGTAAGTTCACTATTCATGAGTAAAAGGTAATTAAAAGTTTAAAGAATTGCCAGCTTTCCTAACATTGATATTTTTTGAACTCTTTATAATAAATTTAAGAATTTATGTTTACTTCATTTAGAAAATTGTACCTTTACTTTCAGAGTGTAAAACAAAATTTGAAGTTGTTTATTAAAGTAAGACTTTAATTTTCTTTCTTTCTTTTAAGTTTAACAATTAAACAGACAACTAAACAAACAATTAAACAGGATTTTTAGAAGAAAGTATTGTAATAGAATTTTTTATTTCTGGTTTTCGACGGATTTAGATGTTTTAGGGGTCAGATATCCCAAAACATGTTTATACAAAATGTCTGTCTGTCCGTATGTCACCATCGAAAAGTGAATGAAGTTATGCATAGAATTGAACCATTTTTTTTGTGAATGTTTTTGGCTATAGCCAGGCGGCCCTCCTTCAATATGGAAACATTCCACTGGAAGGGGGGGGGGGGCGCTGTAATAGCGATTTTTGTGCCACTTTCATTCTTGTACCATCGAAAAGTGTATGAAGTTATGTATAGAATTGAATCAATTTTTCGGAGATATGTTTTTGGCTATGGCCAGCAGGTTCAATTTCAATTTGAAAATATTCTGCTGGAAGGGTGCGCTATAATACGGATTTTTGTGTTATTTTCATTATTTTACCATTGAAAAGTGTATGAAGTTAAGCATAGAATTGAACCAATTTTGTGGTGTATATTTTTGACTATGGCCAGCAGTTTCTCCTTGAATTTGGAAATATTCTGCCAAAAGGTGGCACTGTAACAGAGATTTTGGTAAAATTTTCTCGATTTTTCGCAGTTTTTTTTGTACTGTATATTGGCGGCTCATGAAGCGAAGGGAACTTCGCATCCTGCTAAGCTGGCTATTCACAAACAGCTGATGTACAACAGAATAACGAAAAAATTTTTGATTTTAATAAATATGATCGAGATTAACTTATTCTGATTAATTGACTGGAGCAGAAATTTTAGACCAAAATCAAAGTTGGTATAATATTGAACTAATAATATTGAAGTATTAATATTTGGAACTACTTTTTGAAATATTAAGATGTATGAGATAGAAGAAAGTTTTGTGATTGGCAAATCCAACTAGTTGTTTTTGTAACTTCATTATAAATATTTAAAATTAAAAGTAATTTTCTTTTTACTTATAAATATAAAAATAATTTAACTTAAAATAAAACTAAACGTGACTTAGAGCAAAAACAATATTAAATAATTAAAACAGGAAAAGGGCATCAACTAAACCTATGCTTGGAGAAAATAACTCTTTAGTCATGGATATATTATAGATATTTTATGTTTAAATTATAAAAAAGAAGTATGTAGTATTTCTTTGTGAAAATACCCTACGATTATACACATATTAATTGGTTAAAATTTGTTGTACAAATTATCAGCATTTCATTGTACAAATTAATTATTAGCAATTATCGATATAGGTAATCCTATATTCAAATCCAGTAACAATTATCAGCATTTCATTGTACAAATAAACAGAATACTTTAATGTTTAAATTACATTTTTTATGCAATATTATTAATATACATTACAGGGCTTGAATGGCAGATACAGGGCTTGAATTTCGAAGCGGGATAGCAGGATTTGTGCCTTATTTATTATGCCTTATTGTGAGTGGGCGGCTCCTGTTTCCAAAAAAGCATTTTCCGAAAATGTTTCTTTGTAAAACGACGAGCAAGTCTCAGCACCGACTGACAAATTTCGTGATATTTTCTACTATCAATGGGCAGATTTCACAGTTTCTTCTAACGACAGATTGACAAAATTCATGGTTGTTTTTCTGCATCTGACTGAAAAATTTTGCGCTTTTTCTCCACGACCGATTGACGAATTTCACAATTTTTTCTAGAGACCGATCGATGAATTTCATAATTTTTTTTTTTTTCTGAGATCAATTTATAAATAAGCAGTTTTATTCTGTGACCAATTGGCAAATTTCCCTGTTTGTTCTTGCGACATACTGATGAAAGTAACGATTGTTTTTCTGCATCCGATTGAAAAATTTTGCGTTTTTTCTCTGTGACCGGCTGAGGAATTTCACGATATTTGCTCATGACAGATCGATTGACGAATTTTGTGATATTTTCCCGCTGCCGATTTCCCCTGCACTTCACTTTTCTTCTTGCGACTGGTCGACAAATTTTTTAATTTATTTTCACCATGATTGACGAAATCGGCGATATTTTTTTTATGACCGATTTATGTATTTTGCGATGATTTTTCCCTATGCCCAAAATAGCAAATAACTAAAAGGGCAGTAATGGCCACCGGAGACCGAGCCCTACCAAATTGGCCAATAGTCAGCACTCAACAAAATGAGATTACACTTGTGGTGCACATGAAGAAAAAAAATTTGGTTGAACTTAAAAAAACATGTTTAGAAATAACAAACTAGTTGATTCTTGCAATTCACAGATTAGGACATGACTTTTTGAAATCAACCTTTTATCGTGTAATAGAAAAAATCAATGACTATTTCCTTTTCAAACTTTCGATATGGATTTAAAATTCCAATGCATAGAACATAGTTCAATTAACAAGAATACCAGGGACTACAGTTTTGACTATAATTCCATTAAGGATATAATAAAAGAAGTTTGTTCAGAAGTGACATACAATCACCGTAGGATATTGACAATAGAATCACCGATATGCATTATTCATGCATTTTTAACTTACTGTTAAAAATTAATGCACATCAGATTTTGCAAAGTTTTCTAAAATTTTTTAACAGAGCATAACCATGCGTTTCCGATAATTTCTAAAGTTATAAAAGTTGGTCTGTGCTATTAGTCAAAAGTGTAACTTGTGAAAGAGGCTAAATCACGCAAAATGGAATAAAATCTAAATTATGAAATTCATTTAGGAACCCAATTGTTAATTGCCCATAACATTAGGTGAAAGTTGAAAGATAGACATGGTATATATATATAACTTGATTCTGTTCCTTTGTTTTAATAAAAATAAACATTTTGGATAACTATCTTGAGTTGTTTATTTAAATTATTTTAATGGTATTTTGTCATGTCTGTATAAATGCAATTCTTTAAGTGGCACATAAAAAATAACGGGGTTTAAAGATTTTTTTTTTCCTTTCTAACAGTTCAACTCCCCTGCATTTTTAAATGTTGGGTGGGAAACTCCCTTCCTGGGGAAAACTTGAATTTCAAGCCCTGATATTCAAAGAGATATAGTTTTTGTAAATTATATTTCAATACATTTAAAATGTTTTAATGATGTGTGAAACATGTTTGTAATTTATTGTTCGGAGATGGCGTTATATAAGGAAATAATTCACCATATAACTAAAAACATATCTAGTGCCGGATATCCGATCGGATATCCGAATCCGGCAGGCAAAGGAGCTTCGGATATCCGGTATCCGGCAAAATCAATATCCGGTGCATCCCTACAACCAGCAGACGAGGGAATAATTAAATGTTTAAAGCAGTCCCACAGGAAACGTTTAATGCGGAAGGCAATCAAGGATGACGAAAATGGACTAAATCAAAAGTGTGATGTGTTAGAAGCAATTCGACTAATTCTGTGTGCCTGGAACAACGATATGAAATGAATCACCATTAAAAATTGTTTCAGTAGACATGGCTTCTGTCTACTGGCTCTTTACAAGCAATGCGAACTCATGTGTTGTGAATGAAAATCTACAAGATCAAGTTATTTCTGAATATGACGATACTGAGTTTTTGAATATTAACGAAAATGTTACAGTTTGCGGAGAATTTAGTGATTCAGATACAGTTGAAGCAACAAAAAAGGTGGAGAATGATCCTGAATCTGAAGAAGATGACGAGAAAGTAAATTGTGTTTCACCACCAAATAATCAAGAAGCACATGCGGCAATGGCGACACTATATCTTGACATACAGCAATATCTCGAAAGTAGAGATGGTGTGGACAATTCCCTTTTCCTTTGTTTACAAAATGTGAACGACTTTCTAACCAATGAAAGACAAAAAAGTTCCTTCAAGCAGTCATCATTAACAAGTTTTTTTCACAAAATTTGAGTTTGTAAGTACTTTATATTATGCACTATTAAACTGTATTTTACTTTAGTACTCATTTGGCCAGAACCCGTTATTACAGTATAATTTCAATTCCTGTCTATAAGATTGAATTATTTTTTATATATTTTCTGTATTTATTTAAGGATTTTTGATAAGTCGAACTTACGATAACTCGAATATTTTTGCCGGTCCCTTTGAATTCGACTTATCGAGAATTCACTGTAGTTTGTTTTTGAAAAATAAAAATGTTAAGTAAATGGTCATTTTTACAATGTCATGACATTTTATTTATTTTTTCTTAAACAAATAATGGAAATCTGATCCCTAATGTTATACAGCACACAAGTAATATATATATATATGTTTATAAAAGTTAAAAACTGTACAAAAGGTAGGGGTTTAAAAACATTTCTTCTTTTTTTAAAATTTTACCAAAAGAATTGAAATTTTTTTTTCTTGATTACAACATTTTCTTTCATAAAACCATTTCATAATATGTCCAAAGTGTATAAAATACTCAAATTAAAAAAAAAAAAAAAAAAAGTTCAAAAAGGGTACGAAGTCTCTTTAACTGGATTAAAATTGTTAGAAAACTCAAAAAAAACAAAATACATGAAATGAAATTTAGTCATAAATTTTAAAATGACAGAAGTACAAACTTCATCTAATTTTTTACCTCACTAAGCTGTACATATAATAAAAAAGAGTGTCTCTGTGTGTATGTCTGTCTGATGTTTTGTGGATAAAAGGTTGCACATAAAGCTACTGAGTTTGGGAATAAAGGTATTCCTAGACTCGAATTTGTGAACTTTGAAACCCAATCTTTGAAAATTTTTGATGATTTTTTTTAATATTTTGTGTGACTTTTTGCAATTTGTTTTTCAATGTTTGACAGCAATTTTCCAAATTTCACAAAAGTGATCAGATTTCAATATTTAGATCCCAATGTAGTATATTTTTTCCTCTTTCCAATAAACTTTATTTGAAATTCATACAGCAATTTATCAATTGTATGGAATTTTTTTTACTAAATTTTTTTAGCAAAAATGAGATTTGTTTTTATTACATGATTTCAATATGAGAATGATGTAAAATTTGACACCAGCAAGTTTAAAGAAGGATGCAGAGAAGTTTTTCAGTCAAATGAACTTGTGGGAGGTATTGTTGCTATTACAACAATATAGTGTCTTTATCTCATATCTTCTCCAGGAAAATATGACATCATGATCATGACAACATTCTTTGTAAAATAGTTTTGTTTCATGGTTTTTAGAATTGTTATTCCAGGCTCAAATAGAAAGTTTATTTTCTCCTTATTTACTAGAGTTTATTAACTGTTAATTTAGATGGTTTAAGTTAGAAATCTTCAAACTTTCAAGCTTATATCAATAAATTATTAAAGTTCTGCAGTCTATCCATAGTTTAATTAAGGGCTAACCCCACTTTGACTGGTTCAAAATTTCAATTATATTATTTTATTTATTTATTTAGTTACCTAAAGTATTCTCTATGTACACAAAAATCATATCTTATTAGTTAGAAATTTATATCAAAAGTGAATGTGCAATTTTGAGGTATAGAAATCGAGTGCACCACAGAAAGCAAACAGTAACAAAAAGTTTATGTTATTTTTTTTTTCAAAATAGGTAGACATTAGCTCCACCATTTTTGAATCAGTCAATTTGATTTTCTAGAAAACTAACTGTCACAATTTTTCCAGTGAAATGCATAGCGATTTTTTCAAAATATTGATAGTTCGCTTTTCTGTATAACTTTAAGTAACAAAATTTTTAGTTCAAAATTTAAACTTCGAATATATGCCATTTCAGTAAAAATGCACAATTTAAAAGATGTCTACATATTTCACTAGCTTTAAGACTAAAGAAAAAAAAAAAGAATTCTCATTATTCCAAGTTAAATCTACAATTATTTAGCATGTCCACTGCTTGACTCTGTTTTTGAAGTACTCCTGCCCGTCAGGCATAAAGCTGTTATGTTTTAATATATCAACTAAAAAAATACAGTTTTCTACTTTAATGTAAGTATTATAATTTAGTGTATATGTATTTTTATAAACATTTTGGACTTCATAAAAAAAATTTCAGGGCATCAAGGTGGTGCTACCCATTAAATAGTGTGAATGGGAAATGTAAACACATCTAGGTTTCAAAACCAGAAGAGGGTTGTAAGCGCTACAGAAGGTGTGCTGTAGTCATAAAAAACACAGAGAGTATATGGTAGATGCTAAGGGTATATGCTATAGTTTTGTTCGAGAAATAGAAAGCATATGGAACTTTAAAAAAAAATCTAGAGGGTGTATACACTATAGTACAGCCCTGTATTGTATGGAACTGCAAAATTCTCATTTTTTTCTTGATTCCTTAAAAGCATTTTATTTACTTATATTTGCACACAATACTTAATTTTTCACCAGAAATTCTATGCAATTATTTGATTTAATGATAGTAATGTTAGTACATAAGGTTAAGCCTTTAGTGTGCAGCTTTGCATATATGCAAACAACAGTGTTTTGAATTTAATAGATTTTTTTATTCGTATATACCTAATTCACACCAGAAAATTAAAATAGCAATATTTGCTTTAATTAATAACAGACATTCTGTATTTAAATACAGTGAAATTAACCATTAAAACTTTCTGGTGTAAAGTCAGATTCTCTGAACTACGTAATTTCTAGAACGTATTCTATCATGGTAATTAAAGGGTTAAAGATTAAGTTTTATAAAATAAATAATTATATAAAATAAGGTATTTGGAGACATACTTAATAAAATATTTACTAATTTGCAATATTTGAGCGTAAAACAGCCACACGACAGTAGTTTTTACTTGTATTGCAGATGTGCAACAGAAGAAAAGATTGACATATTATATGAAAAAGGTATCTCTGATTTTTTTTTTTTTTTCATTATTTTTCCTGTGTAATAAACCTTTCAGAGAATCATATATAATTTTTTCGAAACAAAATAAAGAATTGTGCATTTAAGGATTAATATGCAAGTGGCACTCAAGAAAGCAAAAAATGTTAGCAATACTATATAATAATAGTAGATGAGAAAGCGTACATGCCAATGTGAACTATCATAAAATGGTATTGTCAGTCTCAAAATGTTCCAGCTTTTAAAGGCACAAAAAGAGCGAATGAACTTAATCAGAACTTGAGCTGACGTGGATAAAAATTATGTGTACTGGGTGGTTTTTTCCATAGCTACGAAATTTTATAATCTTTAAAAAGTTAAATAAACATTTTAAATCTGAAAATTTGTTGAATAAATGAATCAAATAGATATCACATAGAAACAAACATTTTATTAAATAAATTTACCAGTTCAAAACAAGTTTATTTGACAAAAAGGAGTGTGTAAAGTGAGCAGTTATGGATTTGCCCTAATAAGGCACTTCAGGTTCTGTTGATGTTGCTGAAAACATTTTGTTATTAACCTGTAAGTTGCATCATCAATTTTTTGTACATTATGAAGTATATATATTTAGAAGTTTTTGGAATCCAATGGCAGAATTACAGGTTGAAAACACAGATTTTAAGGATATATTTATTTTTTATTCCATACGAATTTTTTATTATTATTATTTTTTTTTTCATGCTTTATAAGTTATTTTTACAATTTAATATATTTATAAAGGTCTCTTGTAATAGTGACTGTTATTTTAATTATTCATGTGGAGCGAATAATAAATACTATAGTAATGAAGGGTAATTGTTATAGTCATTGTCATTTAACAATTTAAGGGCTAGAAGATTGGCAAAGCCTGGGTCTATGTTGAAAAAATTATTTGGCTTGAAAAACAGTTGAAAGATAACCTCTTTTTTATTTGTTGAGGAATTCAATCATGAAGTATGTGCAAAAAGCAATTAATAAATCATACAATAACTACCAAATATGAAACCATTTTTTAAATTATACATGAACATAAAAAATTCTATATGATACTTTTATGTACATGAACATTTTTAATTTGTTGTTTTATGTTTATTGACACATAAAAGTTGACAGGTACTTAACAAAAACATTTTATGAAAACAAGATTAACAGAATAATTAATTTTAAAAATCTCTCAAATGAAGGGAGCAAAAGCTATTGAATGACAATTTATAAAGATCACTGAATGAAATTGTAGTTTGATAATTTATATTTTTAATCAAACATTTGAAGAGTTCAAATTTAAATATAGATTATAGATTAATAAAAATGATTGACCATATATTTGTTATAAAATATCAGAATGATAGTTATAATACAGTCGGATTTCATTATCCCGGCACCCGGTTTTCACATCTCTTTGCTTATCACATCAGTTTTTCAAAGTCCTGATTTTCTGTATATGATTTTAATGTAAATAAACCCTGGGTTTTACGCCGTTGAATAATTTTCAACTCTGGATACCCCGATGGTTTAGGAAAATTGTCCATTTTTCATAACCCATCTTATGAGCACGGAAATTAAGCGGTAAAAAAATGTCAGCCAAATTTTTCAGAAAAGTGTCTAAAATACTCATTGAGATAAAGGAGAAATTTTACTTCAATCATTTATCTCAATAAACAAACCCACACACTATGAATAAACCACTTAAGCTCCAGATAGATGTATCAATCTACTTGCGGTCTTTTTGTTCTGGTCAGGCGGCTCTTTCTTGTGATTGCACGGCATTTTTCATCCAACTAAAATCAAAGCATTGCATTGCATAATATGGAAAAAATAATTGTGGGAAGCACATTTAGGGATAAGTAAACCTTAATTCATCAATATTTCATGTAACAATAAAAAAACAAGTCATCATACATCTGATTTTTATTGTTTTCAATTTTGTTTTTATTTTGTTTAATAATAATAATGTTTTATTGCTTAAAACTGCAAGAAAAGTTATGAATTTAAAATTGTCTTAAATTAATTAAAAATACAGCTTATTATAAATATATTTTCCTCCAACTCCAGTTACCGCAACACACCGCTTATTACGACACTTTTTTCTGGTTATTAGAGTGTCGGGATAACAAGGTTTGACTGTAATTTACGAAATGAAAGTTTTATTTACTTTCAGCATTTGCTGAAAGTAAATAAAACTTTTAAAGAAAATTAATAGTTATAATAGCCATCAACAACAACTTATTAAAAGTAAAGAGTAACAAAAAAATTAACTTCATAAAAAGTATCAGCAATTTTTTAATTATTTGCTGACATCAATTTGACTTTGCACAGCTAGCCGAAAAAATAAAATAAAATAAATAAATAAAAAATAAAAAAACATATATTTTTTTTATTATTATTAATTTTTCAATTAATTTTCAGCTGTGAAATTACACTCGAAAAAGTATCTGAGTGAGAGATACTACGCTGGGTATCGTCCTCGTAGCTTAAATGGTAGATCACTTGGAGCGCTATTCCAAGGGTTCTGGGTTTGATTCCTGGCTTGGACATCTTTCACTCTGTTGGTTCTACGCTTAGTTAGCAATGTGATAAATCACATATTAATATATTTTAAAAAAACCAAACAAACTATCTATTTATATAAAATACAAGTCTCTGTGTGTCCCTCACAATTCCGGTTGGACCGCTTCATTGATCGCAACCATATCAGGATTAGGCTTCCTATGGAGAAATTGGTACCAGCTTCAGCAATGAGTAATTGTTGAAAAATACTAATGGCAGGGTTGCCAGAATAGTGACAAATTTTGACCAACTTGGCAAAATATCGCCAGATTTGGCGAAGTACCGCCAAATGTGGCGACAAAAATAAGTTGCCATATATGAAGCCAACTTGGCGATAGCTGGCTAATTTCGCGAAATTCCCATTGAAAACCCATTAATCTATCATAATCGATCTCACCGCTTATTAATTTAAACGCTGCACATTGAAGGCTTTTTTAGGGTTTCGTTCATCTGACGAAACCCTATTCGTCTCGTTCCTCTGTCTGTCTGTCCATCACAGAGCCCATTCTCAGAAACTATACATGTTGGAGACTTGAAATTTTGCATACTTATAGCTGAACACCACACATCATACGACAAATCATAAAATTTTGAAAAAGTTGTAAATTTAACCCTTTGGGGTCTCATATGTGTATTTTAAACAATCCTTTCTAAGTGAGCCCCTAATTACGTTGGAGGCGTGAAATTTTACATACTTATAGCTGAACACCTCACATCAAACGACAAACTATAAAATTTTGAAAAAGTTGTACATTTAACCCTTTGGGCTCCCACATGTGTAATTTAAACAATTCTTTATAAGTGAACCCTTATTTAGGTTGGAGGCGGGGAATTTTGCATACTTATAATTGAATACCACACATCATACGACAAATCATAAATTTTTGAAAAAATCGTACATTTAACCCTTTAGGCTCCCACATGCGAATTTTAAGCAATTCTTTCAAACTGAGCCCCTTATTAAATTGGAGATTTGAAATTTTGCATACTTATAGCAGAACACCTGAGGCCAGGTGACAAATCATAAAATCTTGAAAAAGTCTTACTTTTAACCCTTTGAGCTACCACATATGTATTTTAAGCAATTCTTTCTAAGAGAGCCTCTAATTAAGTTGGAGACATGAATTTTTGCATATGTATAGCTGACTACCTCAGACCACACGACAAATCATAAAATTTTCAAAAAGTCTTATATTATTTACTCCTCCTGGCTCTAACTTGTGTATTTTAAGCAATTTTTCTAACCTCCACCCTTTTCACCTGGGGAACACTTTTCTAACTTTTGCCGACACCCCTTTGACCATTTTTTCATATTATGCACCATAGCCTTACATATTTTAGTTCCACTTTTTACTGCCAGGGGCGCCTACTTATCTCGGGTGCTATGGGACCAATCCTCTCGACTAATATATCTACGGATAGTATGTAAAACGGAGTTTTGTTTGGATAGAGGTTTGTTTAGAATAGAGTGCGCCCCTGGTTGCAAAATGTGGAACTAACAGATTTTTCAAAAGGATAAAGTGTTTTGAAAGGAATATTAAACGAAACCCTCTGTGCGATCTGTGATCACACTTACCCACTTGTTTCAAAATCTGTGGGTCAAAACTTAAAGTGTAATATACGAAATGTACGTCTTTACATCGTCATCCCGATGCTGCTAATAAAATAACCGCCAGTAGACGGCGTTATGCTATCTGAGCTCCTAACTGCCCAATTTTAATGTGCTTTACATAGCCGGATACAGAAATTAAATTCTCGGTATTTTTCCAGTATAGGGGCCTTGGCGTAATAGAGAACTGCTTTGGCGAAGAAGAAAGTTTGGCAACCTATTTCCACATTTTAAAGTCCACATTTTCATCTATCACTGCGGAACAAGCAAGAAAAACTGCTCATATTCTTACACATGTGTTGTACATATGCATCTTTATATCTCATTTTCCGTCATTTTTGATGGGCTATCTTTCTAGTTTCATATATATTGTGTCAATAACAATAATATAGAAGAATAATTCTTATCAAACTTAACAGAAAAAAAAAAGGGAACAGATTTTAGTTTGTAATTTGTTAAATAAGATATAAAATAAAATGAAATAAAGTTTAACCTCTTTTTCCATAAAACTTGGCCAACATGCACACCAAAAAAGTAAATGGAAACAAAGCCCAAGAGTGAGCAAATGCCTTCTTTATTAGCTTCTACAAAATTTCTTCTTTTGTCAGACATAATGAATTCTGTCACACCATTTGAAAGCAAGGTTTGGTGGAAAATTGCAATCAAGACTGCCATTAACCCAGGTGGAATGAAGGGAAAACGATCAGACATGAAATAGCAAATAACCTGAAAAATGTATAATTAATAGATATTCTAAAAGAAATATGAATAAGTAATTTTAAAGAATGTGTGAACTTTTACTCCTTTTTTATAAATGTGTAGCAGGATAAACATAAAACAAAATTTAACCACTGATAAGGTCAACTCCAGGGTGAAAAATAATGCTATATAACAAAAATTGAATTTAAACTATTTTGTTGAAAATTTTATTGATTTATGTTCTTTATTGCATAACAACTTTGTTAACAAATGGTACTAAACTCTCTAAGAAAAGCTTTTTAACATTTATTTTTTAAATATATATTAAAAATTATTAATTTTATTTAAATAAAAATGAAAAAAATATTTTTAAAAATGTATCATATTTTTAAGACTAATTAGAGCCTTAGTATGATAATATGATAGAGATATGATAGATTACTTTATAATACCTTCATCTATAAAATAAGGCAATTTTTGAGAAAAATGTGACATGACATACCTTTTTCAAATCAAGTCTTCAACTGTCAAAGGCAATATATGTATATGCTAATTTTCATGGTAATGAAATTAAATAATAATTCAATAATTATTTATGAATATTTGATTCAGCAGGACATTGATTTAATATTCAGCTGAAATATCTGGGGAATATCTTGTACATATCTAAAACATTAAATACCAAACTTAAAAATATATATACATTTTTCAAAAAATTCTTCAAAAATAAGCTTGTACACATTTTATTATTTAAAATTAATCTATTTCTTCTTCCACTGACCAATGAATTGACTAATGTACCCAACCACACTTTTAACAAATGAAGAATCAAATGCATGTTTCATAAACTTGATTAACAGAAAAGCAGAAATAAACAATAATAAATGGTCAAGTGCGAGTATTACTCACACACAGAGGGTTCCACAGAATAAATATATGAATTTGTAATTGTATTATTAAAAAAAAAAAAGTTGCTAAAAGAATACTAAGACTTTGTAAAAAACTATACAACGTAGGGTTGGGTATAACTGTATATACTAGAAAAGAGTAAATGGATATACCATAAAAGTTCAAAGAGATATGGAACCTAAATAATATCAAATATAGCTATTCTGTATATCTCATTTTTTAATATTATCCTAATCTGTTTATGATGAACTTAATTTGGTACTGACAATAAAAGCAGTGCATATTTAAATTTCATTTGGCATTTCGATTTCATAAAGCAAAATTCAGTGTAGTAATAACATTTTTTACAACAGTGTAGCTAAAACAAAATCTTTGTTCAAAGTTTAAATTTGATATTGTGCTGAGCGTGCTTCAAAAGGTGTTCAGAAAGTTGCAACGGGGCCTTGGACCGTGCCGTGTTTTCCCAGATACATTTTTAATTAACTTAAAAAGTCACTTGAGGCGTATTGAGAGATCCACTCAATGCAAACTAGTCGCAAATCCTGTAATATTTATATGATTCATTCTAATTAAGGGATCTCAAGACTCTTAAAGCTTCAGAATTTTAAAAATTTTAATTTATTTAGATGTTAAACTCCTATCTTTTCTGAACATTTTGATATAATTGTGTCCTTGAAATTCCCAATAGAACAGAAGTTATGGCTTTTAGAATTATACCTGCTCAATAGCTGATGCGGCGTTTCCGAAGCTTTGAAGTCATTTTTCTCCAAATGATGTTTTTGGGCATAATGCAAAATACCTCAAAAACTTCTGAATATTTTTTTATGAAATTTAAAACATATGTTTCATGTTAGTCTGTATAAACTGAACCTAAAATTTCCTTTTTATTGTTAAAAAAAATATATTTCTTTAGGTGATTAAACTGTTGAACACATTTATTTAGGTTCAGGATAATTATTACAATCTGAAGTATAAATAAGCACAAAAATTTTCATTCTAGTTGCAATATTTATTTTGTAATCCTGTGCGAAAGCTGTTATACCAATTTTCTGCTCGACAAATGTATTTCTAAATCCGTGCCCAAGAACTTGCAAAAATGATAGAATTTTCTCATTTCTTTAGGGAAAAAACAGGAAATTATTCAATCATGTTGTAATTTAATTGCACTTTTTATTTTTATATCATAAAATCATTCAAAATTAATGTTACTATATGTATCACACCTAAAAATTACATATTCTCCCACTTTTTTTCTTAACTAAAGGCAATATATTTTCTCTTTATTAGTGAATAGCACCCTGTCCCTTTTCTTACTAGAGTGAACAACATGTTAAATAATTTTTCAATCACTAATTATTATTTTGAAGTGAATAATGCATATATATATATATATTCATATCATATGTAAATTGCATGTGAGAGGATTCAGTGCAGCAAGAAAATTAAAAAAGATATTTCAATTATTTATACTTCTCTAGAATTAAGAAGATTTAATTCATAAAGGTTAAAATATTTCCAAAAGCATACAATTAATGAGCATAATATGGAACTGGCTAATGGTATTAATTCATACATAAAATTCAAAGAACTGGAACAACATAATTTTTTTTTTTTTTTTTTTTTTTTTTTTATTATTAATAACCTAAAAATTAAATATCAATTCATAAAATCAAATACCTTTGTAAATGATAAAGTGAAAAAGAAGTTCCAGTGTATTCCATACTCTGGTACAACTTTATGGTATCCGACAGCTGTAGTCACAACAAGTCTAATTATTCCTAATATGAAGAGAGGAATAGATGACATCATACACTTTTCGAAGTTGCTAAAAATAAAATTGAATTTTACAACAAAAATGATGCAATAACCTAAAAAATAAATACAAAATGTTAATATAAAACTCTAATTTGACTATTCCTTGCTGTTTAATCATGTTCAAGTTCTAAAATACTTGGATATATAGAAAATAATTTTGATTCAGGCATTAAAATTATGATACTGAAATACAGATATTAGAAATTGAATACATTTAAAATAATTTAGCAGATATAAATTTGGTAGTAAATTTATGGAAATATATGTATAAATACAGCAAGCTATAAATGGGCAAATGTTCAATACAAATAATAGTTTTAAAAATTATTAAGAACCAATTAAATTACTATGTATGCAATATTGATTAATTTTTATTATTACTTATGATAATAATATACATAATACAGTAGACTCCCTCAAATCCACACAGCTTGGGACCAGCGGTTGTGCAGATTTTAGAATTTTGCGGATTTCTGGTCATTGCTTTGTTTACATTTTTTAAGTAGTAATTTTAATCTAATAATGCAATTGAAATTACGATAAATGCTTGCAATATAGTAAAATATCAAAATAATTAAGTAAATTAATAAACTAAAATAAAATAATAGAAAGTAAAATAATTTTAAAAATGATTAAATTATTATAAGTAAAGGTCAAGTAAATAATAAATAATGTATAATTAAATGTGCATAATAAAGATGAGATACATTTTTTAAAATTATTCAATGAAACATTCCTCTTAAAGGTACCCTATTAATTCACATCAGAATCACAAAGTAAGGAAGTTTAATTTCAGGTTTAGTTAAGTCTAAATAACCAAAAAAGCTTGATTAATACGATTAATACAAAAATATATTTGTTAAAAGATTGTGATTACCAATTACCAGTGATATCGACAATATCGTGATTTTTTCTTTACAAAAATTTATACTTTCCTTATGAAAAACCATGAATTTAGTTATATTTTCGAGAATTACATATCAAAATACATACACAGTGATATAAAACTAAAAAATTCTGTAATTTCTTCCTTGCATCTGAACTGAAAAATTCATTATTTACATCTGTGATGATGAGCGGATTTTAGGCGTTTGCAGCTTTTAGGGATGCGAATTTGAGGTCATTCGGATGATGTTTTTTGGTTAATAATACATTATACAGGGTGATTCATAAAAGATGGGCAGAACTTTAAGGGGTTATAGTACACTTAAAGACAAATAATATTAAATAGGAGACTAAGGGTCCCAGACGTATTCCCAAGGAGATAGGGGGCATTAAAGTTTAGGGTCCGAAATTTCAAATGATTATAAAACATGGAAAAATTGGTCGATTCGTTTGCGGTTTTTGCAAAAAATTTTCTTTATGCCAGTATTTTCTTGAAATAAAATTTTAAAGTTCAATTTCAAAAAATGCCGATAGGGGGCGCTTTAGACTTTGGAGTAACAAACAACTATTTTTTAACGTTATTTTTTGTATTTCTTTAAATGATTTCGAAAGCTTAGACTTAAACTTAAATTTTGATCTAAAAATCTGAGTCCTAACGAGTAGTTAAGTAGCGTAAACTGAAATTTGAAATTTGAAACCCTTCTCCCCCCAGAACAAAAATCAGTTATTCCCGATCTTTGTGTCGTAGATTAGGCTCTAACTACTGCCGCGTTTTGCTAAAATTATTCTTTATGTCAGTATTTTCTTGAAAATAAATTTTAAAGAAAATTTTCAAAAAATTCCGATAGAGGGCGCTTTAGACTTTGGAGTAACGAACAACTATTTTATACTGTTATTTTTTGTGTCTCATTAAATGCTTTCTAAAGCTTAGACAAATTTTCAGCCCAAAATCTGAATCGTTAGACGTGGTTAAATTTCTGGGGAGAGGAGTTTGAAATTTCTACTCCTGAGCACAGTTCAGTTTACCATGTCCACACATTGTGTGCTGTGATACAAGGTAAAAAGACACAAATTAGGATTATGTTACCAAAGCATATTTATTAACATGTAATTACAATAAATGTTCAAAATTGTGACCACCAGAGGTTTTGCACGCAGAACAACGGCGAAGAATGGAACGGCGAACATTCGCGAAAACATCAGGCTTTTCGAGCACTTCCCCTACAGCGGCAGAAAGTCTGGCGACCAGTTCCTCGGGGGATTCAATGGGTGTCTCATACATAAGAGCCTTCAATCGTCCCCAAAAAAAGAAATCGAGGGGTGAAAGATCTGGCGAGCGAGCAGGCCAAGCAACAGGACCACCTCGACCAATCCATCTGTTCGGAAATGTGATGTCCAGATAGTTGCTGACGTCTCGTACGTAATGGGCTGGCGCTCCATCGTGCTGGAACCACATGACCCGCCGGATGCGTGGAGGAACAACGTTTAACAGGTCTGGCAGCACATGTTGCAGAAATGTGAGGTATGTTTTACCGTTGAGGCGTTCAGGAAGAAGGTACGGTCCGATTAGGTGGTCTCCGAGGATTCCTGCCCAAACATTGATGGAAAAGCGTCTCTGATGAGCATGTGGATACGTAGCATGTGGATTGACATCCGCCCATACATGTGCATTGTGTGTGTTAAATGTACCTTCACGTGTGAAGGTACATTCATCGGTGAAAAGCACAGTTCGTCCAAAATGTGGATTTAGCGCGTTCTGCTGCAGAAACCAGCGGGCGAATTCAATACGATTTGGATAATCCCCTGGAGACAGTTTCTGGACTCGTTGCACATGAAACGGGAGCAAATGTTCATCCTTCAGTACCCTCCAAGTCATGGACTGTGAGGTATCCACCTGCCTAGCCACTGTTCGTGTACTTGTACTTGGCTGCGCCGCTACTACATCCAGAATGGCTTCTGCAACAACTACTGATTCGTCCTTTTTTGCACGACCTGCATTCGACCGGGAAGCGAGAAATGATCCCGTCTCACACAACTGTCTGTGCAAGCGCTCGAAAGTTTTGCGGTTAGGCAACCGCCTGTTGGGAAATCGCTCTCCGTACATTCGTTGTGCCTCTGCACCATTTCCATCTGCCGCTCCGTAAATTAAATGCATCTCAGCCTTTTCCTTATTCGTGAAGGGCACCATCTTCCGATTCATTACTACAGCGACTTACACTTGACTCATCGTCCAGTGGTTTTTATGCCTGAATCGTGTCGAAATTTTGCATACGTGTTCTTCTTCTTCCCCATTTGACATTTGCATACTTTCTGTTTCCTTCTTCACCCGGTGACTAGCGTCAGGAATGGAGCTTTAACGTTTGCATGAGCGACGTTTCCAACTGTGCCAGTGCCTTTATGAGTGAATTCCGACTATGCAGTCCTTGACGAAAGTTGTATTTTTGCCTCGTATCACAGCACAGAATCGTTGGGCATGGTTAAGTAGTGCAAACTGAACTATGTTCAGAAGTTGAAATTTGAACCCCCTCCCCTCGCTACTGAACTACGCTCAGCGATTCAGATTTTGAGCTGAAAATTTAAGTTTAAGTCTAAGCTTTAGAAAGCATTTAACGAGACACAAAAAATAACGGTATAAAATAGTTGTTCGTTACTCCAAAGTCTAAAGCGCCCTCTATCGGAATTTTTTGAAAATTTTCTTTAAAATTTATTTTCAAGAAAATACTGACATAAAGAATAATTTTAGCAAAACGCGGCAGTAGTTAGAGCCTAATCTACGACACAAAGATCGGGAATAACTGATTTTTGTTCTGGGGGGAGAAGGGTTTCAAATTTCAAATTTCAGTTTATGCTACTTAACTACTCGTTAGGACTCAGATTTTTAGATCAAAATTTAAGTTTAAGTCTAAGCTTTCGAAATCATTTAAAGAAATACAAAAAATAACGTTAAAAAATAGTTGTTTGTTACTCCAAAGTCTAAAGCGCCCCCTATCGGCATTTTTTGAAATTGAACTTTAAAATTTTATTTCAAGAAAATACTGGCATAAAGAAAATTTTTTGCAAAAACCGCAAACGAATCGACCAATTTTTCCATGTTTTATAATCATTTGAAATTTCGGACCCTAAACTTTAATGCCCCCTATCTCCTTGGGAATACGTCTGGGACCGTTAGTCTCCTATTTAATATTATTTGTCTTTAAGTGTACTAGAACCCCTTAAAGTTCTGCCCATCTTTTATGAATCACCCTGTATTTATGATTTGCTTATTCACCTCTCTGTTACATGTGATTTTTGATGTCTTGAAGAATACTACTCCTATAGAAACAATAATGCGTTAGATCTATCTTTTTTGAAAGCTTCTTTTCAATTCGGATAAGTGAGAAGCCATAGTATTAATAATATAAGAGCAATAGGATAAAGTTGACTTTATTGCAATCCATGTACAGAATCCAGTCTCTTTTAAGCCTTTATGCCCTGAAGGTACTTTAAAGTACCATTAAAATAACTTGTTATAAAATTCATTTAATAATCGATAAGTAGTAATAGTTTAGAATGAGTTATAAATACAGCAGGCTCCCTCAAATCCGCACAGCTTGGGACCAGAGGTTGTGTGGATTTTAGAATTTTGCAGATTTCTGGTCATTGCTTTCTTTACACTTTTTAAATAGTAATTTGAATGTAATAATGCAATCAAAATTATAAAGAATTTTTGCAATATAGTAAAATATTAAAATAATTAAGTAAAGTAATAAATTAAAATGATAAGAACTAGGATCATTTTAAAAATGATTAAATTAAAGTAAAGGTCAAGTAATTAATTAATAATGTATATGGTCATTGCTTTCTTTACACTTTTTAAATAGTAATTTGAATGTAATAATGCAATCAAAATTATAAAGAATTTTTGCAATATAGTAAAATATTAAAATAATTAAGTAAAGTAATAAACTAAAACGAAAAGAACTAGGATCATTTTAAAAATGATTAAATTAAAGTAAAGGTCAAGTAATTAATTAATAATGTATAATTAAATCTGCATAATAAAGATACGATACATTTCCCTAGAATTATTGAATGAAACTTGCCTCATAATGGTACCCTATTAATTCACATCAAAGTCATAAAGTAAGGAAGTTTTATTTCAGGTTTAGCCAGTTTCAACCAAAAAATCTTGATTAATACATAAAAAGATTGTGATTACCAAAGATATCAATATCTTTTTTTTTTTTCTTTTTTTTTTTTTTTTCAAGAAATAAATTGTATTTTCTTCATGAAAAACCATGAGTTCAGTCATATTATAGAGAATTAATTACATATTAAAATACAAACAGAATGATATAAAACTAAAAAATTCTGTAATTTTGCCCCAACATCTGAACTGAAAGTTTCATTGTTTACATCTGCGATGATGTGTGGATTTCAGGGTTGCGGATTTGAGGGAGTCTACCGTACTTTACTTTATCTTGTTCCAAAAGCATTATTGGTTGCACCAAACAAAAATATTTTTAAAAGGAATTGTTTCTTTTTCATCTGCATCTTTTCAGCTTCCTTGAGGTTAAAAGATTGAGGGGGAAAAGTTTCAGTTTGGAAATATTTCTATTGTAAGAGCATTTACATTTGTATATTTCCTAATTCTATAAAATACTAAAAAAAAAATATTTTAAATAAACTATTTAAGTGGAGTCATAAATACTGCACAAAATCCCTACAAATTTAATTATTAAGTTTTAATTGACAAAATCCTTCTAAAATTTATTAAATGATTGCATAAATCTTCTAATGTAGTTTCAAAAATTTACGAAAAATGCTTTAGAAGATGGAAATTTTCATGAAATCATAATTTGGGATACAAAGGGTTAAAATGAAAAAAGTAAACGAATACTCCAATATAAATTTCATCACTAATCAAAAATGGTATGTTTGTCTGCTTGTCTATTTGTTGTTTTTCTATGCTCTACTTCTGTAAAAATTGGCCAGTGGCCATGAAATTTGAACATGTTATCTTATTTAAAAACCAAAAATTTGAGGTATATACATTTAAATTGGAGTTTTGTAGTACCTATCTGCATAAATTTCCCATCTTTCCACGGCTAGCGGTCTGTGAATAGTTACACGCAAAAAAAAGGTAGCAGGTTTTTTTTATTATTTATTATATATAGAGGATCATTACAATTATATGTAAAAAAAGAGTATGTTTATAAAAACAAATAATCTTGTCAAACCAATCCACCAATGTTTTCACTAATAGTTTTTTCAATCATGTTAATCAGATAATCTCATCGTTATTCATATACTAATCAAGTCACCTAAATTTTAGTCTAGGACAGAAAAAAAAAAACAAAATTTTGCAAACAACAGAAAGTTGTGCAAACAGAAAGTTTTGCCCCTACAATTGCTCCTTTCCTTACATATGTGTGTACACACTCATACATGCACATGCTTACAAACATAAACACATATACAATACATGTACTGTACATCTATGAATTTTTTGTTACAACCAAAAAGTTCAGTTAAAAAGTTTGGGCACCTCCCTAGCAAAAAAAAAAACTGGCTATGCCTATGGAAAATAATTGGAAATACTGTAAAACCAGTTGTGTAAACTGTATATTGGAATTGCTTATTTTTTCTGCTTGCCCCTGATGCAAAAGATATGAACTGGGCCCTTTTCTTGATCGTTGGACTTTGTTAGCTTGTCTTTCTTGGATTTAATTTTGATTTAATTTTTACAGCATTTTCATTCCAGAAATATGTAAACAATTCTGTTAAAAACAGGATTGTAAGGGAGGGGGGATGCATCTAATCTCCAGGCAAAGCTTACTAGTCGATGGGCATTATACTACGGAGAAGTGTACGGCATGCAAAGAAATATCATCCTTTACTGAATTTTAGAGAAAAGCCAATCTTTTTTTTTGCTGATTAAGCTTAACATATGTTCATATTTATGACAAACATGAGTACTAGTAATACTCAAGTAAAGTGTATTTCTTCGCGCATAAGAATTCTGGTAAGGTTTTTGGTGGTAGAAATAAAGTAGTAAGTAATCTAGCACCCTGTAGGGTTCTTTGGAGGTGATTTGCTATAAATAATTCCCATATCATTTCTAGAGTAGAAGATTTTCGATGCCCAGTAAAATGTTTCATTTTTTAAACAATTAAAGACAGAATAAAAATTTCGATGGATCTGAATTAGGAATGTAACAAATATTCAGCCACTATTTGGCCTTTTCGGCCCTTTTGCCGGATATTCGGCATGGCCGAAGACCTGTAGCCGAATATAATTAGATATTTTGCCAAATAGTTGCATATTTGGCTGAATATTCCAAGATATTTGGTTAAATAAGTTCCAGAAAATCAAAACAAAATGTGATTTTAAATATTTTCAAAAAACAATATTAAAAAATTATATCTAAATACATTAATTATTATAAGAAAAAGAAATCCTAATACTTATTCAATTTTAAAGCTTCATGACAATTTATAAATAACTGCATATATAATGATATTAGATAAACTTCAGGAGGCATCTCATTGTGAAATATGGGGTGGAGGAAGTATTATGAGGGGCTTGTTAATTTTGAGAGAAAGAAAAGAGAAAAGTATATCTTGGTAGCAGAAAAGAATAATTATATTTTAATGGAATGAATAATTATATTTTAAGAAAAGAACCCTTTTCTTTACATACAGAATGTAAATTTACTAAGTTTGAGTTGAATGAGAAAGGATATAAAAAGACAGATGACACATGCAAGTTCTTATTTTTTCGGGGGGTGAAATGATTTTATTAAAATAAAAAGTTTCATTTTTACAGAGGTAATGATTTTGTATTTTAGATATATATAAATTACTAGAACTATCTATGGATTAATAATAATTTAATTCATAATTTTTTATTTTACATTTTTGAAAGTCATATCATATAAGCTATCTTATTGACATCAAAGTATTTAAAATATTACAAAAAATGCATTCAGCTGTTATGATTTTTGAACAGTCAAACAAAAAATTAATTTCAATTAGTCCTTAATTTAATTTTTGATTTTAAAATTGAAAAAAAAAATGATATATATATATATATATATATTTTTTTTTAAGTCAGTATTCGGCTGCCGAATATTCGGTATTTGGCCAAATCACTATTCGTTACTTCCCTAATTTGAATTTTTCGGAAATTTTTACCTCAAGTTCATACCAAACATATGGATAAAATAATGTAAAATAATATAATTCTTGGAAAGAAACTTATACTGAAACTGAAATTAGAATAAAATTTTTAACAATATAATTAGATTATTTCCAAATTTTGATTTTGCTTTAAACATAAAAATTAAAGAATGTATCTTTATTAAAAATGTTAAACGTTTTTATTTGGCTTCATAATAAAACACTGCACATCTTTTGATTTTTAACATTCATTTTTATGAATTTATTGCACTGGTTAGAATTTATTATTATTATGGGTTAGAATGTTAAAAAGAATTGCTAAATTTAAAAAAAAAAAGGGGGGGGGGCATGGGCACCGGTATAAAAAAATGTAGAGAGGGGTCAGATTTTGGAACTGATGTACTTGTGTTCCACAACCTAAACCGTTTTTTGAAAATTCAGATTAAAAAATATGAAATAAGCTGAACTAAGAATTTTTTGACAGAACTCTCTGTGTAATATAATTTAACAATTAAGAAATATTAAGTATTCAAAAATAGGTTTCTACCATACCAACATTTAACCAATTTTCAGAATTGAAACAGTTTATTCTTTTTTTTTTTTTCCTTCACAGGAGTTCTGGTCTCTTTTGAAACTCCCTTTTAAGATAAATTGGAAACTCATGAATGTAAAAAGAAAAGTAAAGAAAAAATAATTAAAAATTCTCTTCCATGGTAGGAGTTCACGGAGGTAAGATTTTTTAATTTTAATCTTTCTTTTTTAACAATCAAAAATGTTGAAAGTTTTGTTATTTAATTTTCAAAATCCAGGAAGGGTGGAGGCGATAGCCCTTCTCTGCTCTGCACCTCCTTGCTGCCTTCTATAAAGGGGATTTTTTTTCTTTTTGAAATAACTTAATTCTAAATGTATTTTAGCAGCTTGTGATATTCATTACGTCATTTTTTAAAAGTCACGCATTTACTAAATACTACTTTAAGAATAGGTAAAAAAGAGAAACTGTGAATTTTGTGCGTAATAAAGTTTAAAATTCTCACCTTTTTTGAAACTAGCTAACCCGCACCCATGAAAATTCATAAGAAAACTCACGAATAATTTAAAAATCCCTGTACAAATTCCAAATAAAATTTAATGAGGAGGAAAAAAAACTTACTACATTCGGGTAGAAGATATAACACACATTCCTTTTACTAATGTGGAAAAATCGCAGTGAATTGCAAAACAATGCTAAAAATGGCATTAAAAATTGTGGAGGAAAAATTTTCTATATTGGACTAAAAGACAAACAGGATTCCTTTTATGAATGTTGAATAATCGACGCACAAACAAGAAAAATCTACAAAAATTGCATAAAAAATTTGCAAAAAATTCAAAAATCGCTATACGAATTCCAAATAAATTTTATTGAAACTAGAATAAAATTTACTGTATTGGACTAAAAGTTTCAAACTGGATTTATTTTTAACAATGTGTAAAACTCACTGTGAAACACAAAAAATCCTGCTAAATAGCATTAAAATCATTAAAAATTAAAAAATCGCAGATGACAAAATTTAGTAGTACAGTGGGCTAAAACATTGTAAATGGAATTCCACAAATATAAAAAAAAAAATCGGCATGGAACGTGAAAAAAACAAAATTAGTAACATCAACTTGTGCAAAATTATTCCCCTAAACAATGAAAAACAGCTAATCTGGTGATCCAAGGATTTATTCAGGAATAAACAAATAATATAATTTAAATCCGAAAAAGGATTTTCAGAACAGATGTCATATATTCCCGCATCCGCCATCTTGGATTTTTTCCTTGCCGTGCATAATTTTATTTCACAAATGTTTAATTATATTTGCATTTTAAATGTTTAGAATTAGAAATTATTACATTATTAGAATTTATTACATTAGAAACTATTGCATTTTTAAAATTATTACATTATTTGAATTAGAGAAAAATGCAAGATGGCAAATGCAGAAAAATATGACGTCTGTTCCGGATTTTCTGAACAGCAAAATCATTGCTATATCTCTAAGTATGGGAATCCTACTAGTAGTGCCAAAGTAAGTAAACAGGTTGACTTAGTATAATGCCCATCGACAAGTAAGCTTTTCCTGAAGATCAATTATTACGTCTAGAGCAATCACTTCCAAATTTCTTTGTTTGATGTATACATAAATGGGCTTTTTAAAGAAGCAATTCATTCACATTATAATGCATGGGTTACCTAATAAAATATGGGCATATTAAAATAGCAATCACTGTATGTATGTAGTACCATATTGATTTTAGATGCATTCCTATCGATTTAATAAAGTTTTTCCTCAAATGTTGTATTTCTAGTGTGATGGATGAGACTGAAGATGATACAGCAAACTCCACTAAATCCATGACCCTAAAAACTGCAAACACCTAAAATCTACATATTTTCACTTTCTTCTATCTTTACAAGAAGAAAGTATTGGATTCGTGAAAATTTTCGAATTCGGTCTTTGATGGATTTATGCATTTTAAGGGTCAGAGATCCTAAAAAAATGTGTTTTTAAAAATGTCTGTCCGTGAGTCTGTCTGTCTTTATATGACAAAAATTTTCTGGGCGCTCTATCTTAAGAACTAATGAATAGAATTTAATAAAACTTTAGATTCAGTGAGCCCCTGATAAAAATTAGTGCTGATTACTTTTTGGTGTAAATCGCCCAACAGGTGGTGCGGATATGCTGCATTATTCACGATTATTACAATATCTCTATCTCAAGATCTAAAGTATGAATTTTCATCAAACTTCAGATTCAGTTAGTCCCTGATATAACTTGATGCAGTTTAGTTTTTGGTGTAAATCGCCCAACAGGTTGCACTCTTATGTAGAATTTTTATGATTTCCACAATAGCTCTATCTCACAAACTAATGCATGGATTTTCATCAAACTTCAGATTCAGTTAGACATTGACATAAGTTGTTGCTGATCAGTTATTGGTGTAAATCACCTAATAGGTAGCGTTGCTATGATGAATTTTTCAGGATTTACACGACTTTAGCGATTGTCATATCTCAAGAACTAATGCACAGAATTTCATATCTTTAGAATGTTCATGATGAGCATAGATTGTCATTTAATTTTGGCACTGTGATAGCGAATTTTGCAGTATTTATATGTATGAGAGAGACAGAAGAAAGTTTTGGGATAGCCACATCTGACTAGTTTCAAATGTAAACAGCGAAACTTACAGTTAAGTTGCAGAAAATTTCAGATGGTACTGAAATCAGTGCCAATCACAACTTTTTTTTACAAATTTTTTTGTTAATCATTCTCTTTTGGCTATTACAGCTGATTAATTACTAAATAAAATTATGTTACTTTTGATTTTGATGTAAATTAGCATATCTATATCAAAAATTCACCATATTGTAGGTCCTATACAATATTTACAAGTGTAAACTGCAGCCGAATCGCTTGTTTATTTTTCTTGCAATCTTTTCCTCGTGTTCCAATATTTTTATTTTTCCAATATTACGTATGCATTTTAATATATAATTCTGGTTAATATGACTGAACACATGCTTATTCATGAAGAAAATGTGAATTTATCTCCGACAAAAAATCAAGGCGGTGCTAATATTGTGTCAAATGCCGTAAAGGAGAGAGAGAAAATCTGCTTCAGAAAGAGCAGATGTGCAAAGCAATGGTGCATGGTGAAAAAGTTTTAGTTTTGCTTTGGGATTGCAGAGTGTAGTAGATGGGTGTGAATTTACAATTGAGAATAATAAAAAGCATTAGATCAAAATTATGAGTAATAAACTTCAGCTTTTCATGGGATGCTATAATATCAGTGGTAATTGCGATCTTTTTTCCATAACATTTTTAGGGTTTCGTTCATCTCACGAAACCCTATTCGCCTCGCTCCTCTGTCTGTCTGTCTGTCTGTCACAGAGCCTGTTCTCAAAAACTATACATGTTAGAGACTTGAAATTTTGGGTACTTATAGCTGAACACCTCACATCAAACAACAAATCATAAAATTTTGAAAAAGTTGGTAATTAACCGAATTACGGGCTAATTAACTTCTAAAATTAACCAATCCACCTTTTTTAACTCAAATTCAAACGGACTATCTTGAAATCATCCGTGTTTCTCCTAAGGGTTGCCAGTAAAATCAGCCGAATGCACGGTTACCACGGAGGAAATTAAGCCGAAAAATGAAGTGGAGATTTTAAAGCGAAATCGTATATCAGAAAATATTGGTCCGAGAAATTTGAAAATGGAATAGACAGACGCAGAAAAAAATCTACTTTCATTTGGTATAAAGTTCACATTTCTGCGATGTGTATAAGTTAAAATATCCACTAAAAATTGATCGATAAAAATTTAATTTCTTTAATTGGAAAGACAAGGAAATAAAAAGATTTCAATTCGGCGGGAAAGCAGGTAGACATGACGACGCTACGGTTTTCCATAATAGCATATTTTAATACGAAATTTTAACTTTTTAAATATTAAATTTTTTGATTAAATTTTTTGGCATCCCGATGTAAAATTTCTCGCTGATTTCATTGATACCCATATCTAAGTCCTATCTTAATTACAAGCTGAAATATTAATTATTATTTAATTAATCGGTTTATTCCTATCAAATGCGTCGATTAAAAATGAAGAGACGCGCTTATTTAACCACGAATTAACTTAAATTAGGAAATCTAATAATTTGCCTGGGCTTTTTGAACAGCGATATGAGATAAGTATAACTCATTCATCATCAGAAAGTTTACTTCATACCACTATTTTCTAATAGTAATTTCAGGAAATATTTTGAATTATTGGTTAAGACCGCCACTCAGTCTGTTTGAAACTTTAAGATAGTTTATAACACATAGAAAAAAGTGTAAAAAAGAATGGAGTGTGATATTTCGAGGAGGGGGGAGCTAGAATTATTTTTAAAATCTTAGCGTTTGTTACCGCAGCAAATATTTTAAATTCTTGTTTAAGACCGCCACCATCCCGACCCATCTATGTACGGAAAGATTGCGTAAAGGAGTTTCGTTCAGATATGTTTTTATTAAGAATAGAGTGCATTCCCTGGTGGTGGAATGTGGAACTAACATAACACGATTTTGTTAAAATTAGGAAATCTAACAAGTCGATCTGTTTGAAACTTTAAGATATTTTATAACACATAAGATAAAGTGTAAGAAAGAATGACACGCGAAATTCCGGGGAGGGGAGCGCTAGATTTCTATTTAAAAAATTAGCGTTTCTGACCGCTTTAGGTGACTTTTTGATGGAGTCCTGAGATATATGCTACTTATTTAATATAAAATTGTCTAAAGTTTAGTTACCACTATTTCCTAATAGTAATTTCAGCAAATATCTTAATTTCTTATTAAGACCGCCACCACCTCGAGTAACATATCTACTTATAGGTTGTTTAACGGAGTTTCCTTCCGATACAGTTTTGTTAAGAATAGAGTGCGCTCCCTGGTGGTGGAATGTGGAACTAACATTTTTGTTAAAATTAGGAAATATAACAAGGCGATCTGTTTGAAATTTTACGATAGTTTATAACACATTAGAAAAAGTTTATAAAAAATGGCGCGTGAAATTTCGGGAAGGTGGGGAGAGGGGGAGTGGCAAAATATTTCTTTTTTGTTTCATACCGTTTCAGGTGCGTTTTTTGATGGAGTCCTCAGATACATGCTACTTATACTTATTAAATATAAATATGTCAAAAGTTAAATTACCACTATTTCCGAATAGTAATTTCAACAATTATCTTAACTTCTTGCTGAAGACCGCCACCCCCTCGAGTAACATATCTACTAATGGGTTGTGTAAAGGAGTTTCGTTCAGATACGCTTTTGTTAAGAATACAGTGCGCTCCCTGGTGGTGGAATGTGGAATTAACAGACCGCGATTTCATTTAAAGTAGGAAATCTAACAATTCAATCTGTTTTAAACTTTAAGATACTTTATAACACATGATAATAAATTATAAAGAAGAAGGGCGCGTCGCATTTCGAGGAGGGGGGGGGGGGGGTTGAGGGAGGTTCGCGAACAAAATTAGGAAATATAACTGGACGATCTGTTTGAAACTTTAATATGGCTTATAAAATATAACATAAATTTTTAAAATCAGGCCGCGTCAAAAATCATGGTGACCATCTGCCCACTCCCCCCCAAGGGGGGCACTTTTCTAAATTTGGCAGATACCCGTCATGTGATATATCGTAGCATTTTGGGGGGGGGCGAACAAAATTAGGAAATATAACAAGGCGAATATGTTTGAAACTTTAACATAGTTTAGGATGTGTTTGCCAAAATTTAGAAAGTATTCCATGGCGATAAATGTACTGGACGTTTTGAAAGAAAGTGTTTTGAAAGGAATATTAAACGAAACCCTTTGTGCGATGTATGATCACACTTACCCACTTGTTTTAATTAATCAAGCTTTTTTTGTTTATTAAATCTGGATCAACAGAACATAAAGTTTTGTTATTTTACTATTCTGGTGTACCGTAAAATACCGTTAATCTGCCCCCCAGACACAACAGAAAATCGTAAAAAATTAGAGGAGGTGCTTACGCGGTATTAAAACTGTAGCAATGATATCTATGGGTGGTGGGGTGGGGGATGGTAATGGGTGATCGTCGCAAAATATGCATTATTTTAATAATGTGAGAAAAGAAAAACATTTTGAAACAAAAATTATATACACAATAGAAAAACAGTATAACTTCAAGATTAACGACGATTTCAATTTATAGAAAATTCTGGATTTCAAAAGCTTTGAAACTGGAATGCATTTAGGTAAATAATAACACTAATATCTGTCATAAGATAAATAACAACACTAATATTTGTCATTAATATGGTAACAGAAAAATAAAAGGAATTTAATAATTTTAAATCATTAAAAAACATTAAGAAATTGCTTTGAAAATGTCCTAAAATTCTTTCTAAAACTAGTAACATTTTATTTGGTGTCGCTACCTGTTGTAAATTAGGGAGATTAAATAAACATTTTTTTTTTTTTAATCATCATTTCTTATCTATAAAGGCTAAATAAATAATACAAATCACAATAACAACAATAATAATGTGGAAAATATTGCAAATGAAATTAATTTTTTTTTTTTTTTTTTTAAAGAAGAAATGTGTTACAATGGCAAATTTAAATCAGACCGAGATAGAATTAATTAAAAAAAAAAAAAAAACTATCTCTACATTAACTCATTTTAAATAGTGACATATAAAATAAATATTATGTATATCACCTTCAAATATCAAATTAAATCACCAATTCAATACTTAATAATAATAAAATAAATAATACCAATAAATGTGATTTCGCGTTACTTTGGCACCACCTACCATAACTTAGAAGAAAGAAAATCAACACGATATAAAATTAATTCCGCAAGTTACTAAAAAAAAAAAAGGCTGTAAATTGTTATTATCACTATTATTTTATGCATTTAGTAATAATAATATACAAGGCTAATAGTATTATGAAAAATATGAATTATATGTATAAATATGAAGTTACGTAGCTGTACTGAACGGAAGTGAAAAGTCCGATGACGTGAATTGATAATTATTTGAATCGTAAAACGAATAACTGAACTGTGTTTTGCTTTTCCAGATTGGCAACAATTGAAGTTGTATGTTACTATTTACATTTGTGATATATTAAAGAATAGTCACGCCTTTCTGATCCGTCAGGAAAAAAAACCACTCGCAAGATAAAATTTTTGGTATTGATCTTTACGTACGTGCCGAAATTTTTTTGCGGGGAGGGCGCTTTCTCAGGATTTCTTGAATTTTCCAATTTGTTTACAAAGTGGGAGGGGGGCGCTTAATCGGAAAGGGTGGATTAAAGGGATTTTACGGTAAATTATTTTCTTATTGAAGACACGGTGCAACAGTAGCTTTCGCAGAATATCTGCAACTGTAACTGTTGAAGCTGCATTATTTATGTTTACTTATTTTCATTCGTTTCTCCGGTATTCAGTTTCGGTTTAAATCTGTAATGATTTTTATTTTTTTGTGATTTCATATGCAATTTGACTAATATGGCCAATTCCAATATTTCTAATGAAATAAACAGGGAAAAAAAAACACACATGTTAGTTTTACAATAATTCAAAAAGCAGACAACATAAAAAAGCTTGATTCTGGTTCATTTACTCATTTTTTGGCACAATTGAATGCATAAGCCCTAGAACGGTGTAGGTCATAATTAAAAAAAATATTAATTTCTATATGAACAGTGACAGCAATACTGGTATTGTAGAGAGAAAATCAATTTATTTTTAATATTTTAAATTTTTTTTCTAAATTTTTATTATTTCACTTAATTACTTATGTAATAGTAAATTATTTTAATATTTTACTTTATTGTAGGCATTAATTATAATTCCCAATGCTTAACTACATTCAATTTACCCTTTAAAAAATGTAAACAAAACAAAACAATGTCCAGAAATCCAGGGGTGCAGAAAATTTTTCTACTCCCAACATTTCCCCCAATCCACATGAAAATTTCCCCAAAATTTTCTGGTATGTTATAGGTAAATCCTGTATTACCATGGGTATAGAAAATTTATTTTTCCAATATTTCTCAACTTATGCGCAAGTATATATGGCAGGGGGGATTCTGAGTGAAAAAAAAAATTCTGAAATTCACAGCAAATTTTCTTAAAGGTTACAGCAGAGTGGGGAATGGGGAATACACTCCCAGCACGTTTTTTTCTTGGCCCTTAGATGAAATATACGTTTATTTCACGATCTTTTGACAAAATTTGCATTCATTTCGCAATCTTTTGGTGAAACTTGCAGTTATTTCTTGATCTTTTGATGAAATATCTGGTTCTTTCACTATCTTTTGACGAAATTCACGCTTTTATTCCATAATTTTTGGACAAAATTCGCAGTATTTTTATGTTTGAATTTTCAGATTAGCGAACGATTTTTAAAAATTTTCGAAACAGAATGACTTAAATTTTTGGAACAGAATGCCTTAAATTTTCGGAACAGAATCACCCCTGATATACGTTACGTACTATTCTGATATCGATTTTGTGAAGGTCGCCATATAGATCTTTTTATTTGTAGTGAATATTTTCTATCTCAGGGAATTATGGAATTTGTTGTTAAAATCAAAATCAATTGTACATGTATATGTTTCTGCAAAATTTCCCCCGATCCTAGATCGTCAGATCGGGCATATTCTGCATCCCTGCAGAAATCCTCAAAATTCTAAAATCCATGCTACCTCTGGTTCTACACTGTGTGGATTTGAGGGAGTCTATTGTACTATCTACGGACAATCCAGCAATGTAGCCATATCTGAGAGCAGAAATGGTGATTTATGCAATTAAATATCTGAGAATGTGGCTGGACAAATACCCATGAACAATGAATACCTATGTGAAAAATGAAAGTAATTGATTTACCACATTTGTAAGTTGGATATATATTTCTTTCTTTTCATGTTTACTTGTGAGTGAAATACAAGTTTAAAAGAAAAATACTTATTTGCATGGCTAAAAATAAGGCCTTATATTCAAGTAAATACAGTATGTTGCCTATTTGGCAAGGATGCTAACTAATTTGTTCAGAAATTATCATGAAAAAAATAAAATAAGTAATAACGAGTAAAAATAATCATATAAAAATGCACTTTATTTATTAAGCTAGTTAAAATGACTATATATAACAAACACTGTAATAGATTACTGAACTTAATACAGTAAAACCTGTAAAAATGGGAGAGGGGATATGTATAGAGGATTATGATTACTGTAACTCACCCATGTAAAAAGTAACTTAATAAATTCATTTAATCTATAACTTATCTTTTAGGAAAAAAAAAAAAAAAAAAAAAAAGGAATATAATGTAGGTAACTAATCTTAAAATGCATTTTTAAAAATGTATTCATCAAATGAAGAAAATTTTCAAATTTGAATGTGTAAAATAAGACTTATTAAAAAATGGGTACTTTTATGTTAGCTAGGTACAAGTGATAAACAGGGGTACATTGGAGTGTATACGGAGGTATACGCAGTATGGGTTTTTTTTAAGAAGCTTTTTGTACCCTCTGTTTCTCAAGTAAAGCATAGGCGTATGGAATATACTCTATCTATGAATGTTCATGACTTTAGAATATACTCTCTGCTTATAGAGTATACCCTCTGTTTTTTTTTTTTTTTTTACGACTATAACACTGATGATAAATGTCCAAATACTGTTCTCTTTGCTGCCATTTGTATTGTATTCATTTCATTTAAAATATAAACCTTTCTCTCATTACATTTAAAATATAAACCTTTTACTCATTTAATAATACGTATTTTAACTTAAAATACATGTCTTTCGGTAATTTCATTTAACATACAAATATTAATACTAATAGTAATGCCATAAACAAAAACATTTTATCTCAACATTAAAGAATGGTTTCTAATTTATATATATGTGAGAAATAAAAGCAAGAAAAAAATGTTACTGGCGAGATTTGCACTTGGCTAATATAAAAATGCCAAAAAATGTTATAAATTATTATAGATTTTTTTCATATTTTCAATCTATTTAATATATAAATATATTACTAAGGATCATTAACAGGCAACTTAATAAATTTAATACAAACTGAACTTGAAAGAATTAAAAGTTTAATAAGCGTTTAATAAAATATTTAAGAACTGAATTTTTGACATACATTCTATTTACCTGTTTTGCTGGATCTTTGATTTCCTTGCATCCGATGAGCAAAGACCATGAACCAGAACAAAAGAACCAACACCAGCATCCATAACGGACCATCCATAAGTTTCAGTTTTAGAAAACCATACAGGAAAAATTGCAAAATCAACAGCAAGAATACAAATTGAAGTAGCCAAAAGTAGATGACCTCTGTAGTCTCCAATGAACTTCTGATTGAAGTTGTCTAAGCACTGAATTTCTGACATAATTTTTCTGCAGGAGGGAAACAGAATATTCAGCATGTGGTTTATACCATTTTATTATTATTTTTTAATTGTGGTTGCTGTGTGCAGTACATTGTTTCTGTCACAATTCAAATTGATCAATATATATGGATGGTATAAATGAAATAAATAGTGTTTTCAGACATACTACTGTGGGCTGATAAATTAGTGATGCTCTGTATTGATGTGGTAATACTTTTATCGGATATGTGTTTTTGGTTTAATCATGATTGTTTTGGTGACTATGTGTTAATGCTTTAGTAATTTTTGTGGTATGGAAATTTATCAAGTACCTATAGTATAATCCTGAACAATTCTTCAATAAACTATTTTCAATTTAATTATAATATTGTTTTATGTGTAAATAGTAATAAATTTCTTTTTGAGCAATGTTTGTCAACTTGCTAATGTTCTGCAGGAAGAGATTTGCTAGCTAAAAGTTCTTCCTCTCTTTGGCCACATGAGCACATTTTTTTTTTACTTTCTTCTATCTTTACAAGAAGAAAGTATTGGACTCATGAAACTTTTCGATTTCCAGTTTTTGACGGATTTACACGTTTTAGAGGTCAGAGATTCCGAAAAACGTGTTTTTACAAAATGTCTGTCTGTCTGTATGTGACACAAATTTTGTGGGCGCTCTATCTCAAGAACTAATGCACGGAATTTAATAAAAATTTAAATTCAAGTAGTCCCTAATATAAATTGGTGCTGATTAGTTTTTGGTGTAAATCGCCCACCAGGTGGCGCTGCTATGCTGCATTTTGCGCGATTTCTGCAATAGCTCTATCTCAAGAACTAATGCACAGATTTTCATCAAACTTCACATTCAGTTATTCCTTGATATGAATTGGTGCTGGTAATGTTTTGGTGTAAATCGCCCGATAGATGGCGCTGATCTGCTGCATTTTGCAGCATTTACTCAATTTTCGTGATAGCTCTATCTCAAGAAATAATGCATGGATTTTCATCAAACTTCAGATTCAGTTAGTCCTTGACATAAATTGACATTTTGCTCTTTTTGGTGTAAATCGCTCAACAGGTGGTGCTGCTATGCTGCATTTTTTGTGACTTCCGCAATAGCTCTATCTCAAGTACTAATGCTTGGGTTTTCAACAAACTTCAGATTCAGGTATACTTGGATATGAATTAATGCTGTATATGTTTTGGTGTAAATCGCTCAACAGGTGGCGCTGCTATGCAGGATTTTTCACGATTTCCACAATAGCTCAATCTCCAGAACTAATGCACGGATTTTCATCAAACTTCAGATTCAGTTAGTCCTTGACATGAATTGACGTTTTGCACCTTTTGGTGTAAATCACTAAACAGGTGGCGCTGCTATGCTGCATGTTTTTTGATATCCGCAATAGCTCTATCTCAAAAATTAATGCTTGGATTTTCAACAAACTTCAGATTCTGGTATACCTTGATATGAATTAGTGCTGTTTGTATTTTGGTGCAAATCGCTCAACAGGTGGCGCTGCTATGCTGCATTTTTCAGAATTTCCCCTATAGCTCTATCTCAATAACTAATGCGCGAATTTTCATCAAACTTCAAATTCAGATATACTATGATATGAATTGGTGCTAAATTGATGTGACTTCTTGTACTATTTAAATGATTTAATTCACGTGATTTCTATAGAAGAAAGTTTTGTGGTGGCCACAACATACTAGTTTTTTACTGGATTGTATTTTGAGGATTTTTTTTCAAAGTCAAGTTGGTGTCTTAGATTACTAAATATTTTAGGACAATAAGAAACAGCTTTTTTTTTAGTACAGTAATAGTATGTACTTTATAGCACATGAGTAATTTTTTTTTTTTCGAACTGGATTGCATTTTGAGGAATTTTTTTTAAAAGTCAAGATAGTATCTTAGATTACTAAATCCTTCTATATATAAAAAAAAGTAATGATTTGGAAATGGACCAATGAAGCATAGTTACTGCCTCATTGATCAAAGCTTTCTGACTTTTCTTAGCAGGAATTGTATGTGGTGAAAACCATGAAAGCAGAGAATTTAGATAGGATGGTCGGTTAAAAGGAAAAATTTTCTGCATTTCGATAGACGTGTTTTTTGGGGTTTTTTTCAGAGGTCGATGGCAAAAGTGATTTTTACAGAAAGAAGATGATTTCCATTAACTAATGAGAAAGAGGGGGTGGGGAGGTCATCTGCATTTTGATGGCCTTCTGCTATTTTTTATGAGGGAGGGTATGTGGATTATTTAATTATTATTACGCCCACAGGTTCTGTATGTACGTATGTATGTACGTAAAGCGATAACTCTTGATAGAAATATCCGATTTGCTTCAATTTTTTTTTTCTAGGTTCATTCTGATAAGGCGCTTCCCTGATTAAATTTGGTTAAGTATAAAGGAGCGAACGGGGGGCTAATTACCTCCCTTAATTTAGATATACAGTATGGAACCATTTATCCAGAAACCAGTTATCCGGAATGCTATTTCTAATAGACAGATTTCAGAATCTTTGCAGAAAAAAGTGTCATATACTGCCAGTTTGACATACACATTGCTTGAAACAATTGTATAATTTCATGACAACATCTAGTATTTGAAATGGAAACATATTTAGTTGTATTTTAGATGTTTTAATTTTTATGCAAAAGAAACAGAAGAATTTTTGCTCCCAAGGGATTCCCATAAATTACCTTCTTTCAAACATTGATTAACTTTTGATCTTTCTTGCATCTGATTTTTAATCCAAATTATCTAATAATTTAAAATCAGAAATAATGCCACAACCACATATATTCCACAAAAATTATCAAACAGATGCTGCTTTAATGCCTAACCAGTTAACCGAAAAAACCAGTTATCCGGAATACATCTGACCCCAACCATTCTGGATAAATGGTTCTGTACTGTATGTGTTTTTATATCCGATTTGCCTCAAATTTGGTATACTGATTTATTCTGATAAGGTGCTTCCCTGATGAGATTTGGAGACTCATTGGTTAGGTATAAAGATGTGAAACAGGTGGGGGGGGGGCTAATCCCCCACCTTAATTTATTTTTCAAGGGGCATTATTCTTTGAAAAAAGAGTATAATATACAATTAGTGTGGATAGCCTGTAAGCTCAATGCCATCAGTTTAATGGGGCACTTTTCTTTTTATTTTAATGATTTTATATTTAATAATTCTTATAATTATGAAACTCTGTAAGCTCAAATGATTATGTGCTTGTAGATAAGGAAATAAAATTGTCAGGAGTTGGGGAGGAGCACGCAATTTCTAAAAATTAGTTAGAAGTTGGGGAGGAGTGCGCGGTTTCTAAAAATTGAATGCATAGAAAATAAGGGATTGCGAAGCAATCCTGAATGAAAACGCAAAACAATTACGGATGGGGTTGGCTAGAAAATAGGGATTGCTTCACGATACCGAACGGAATCGCGAAGCGATTATGCGTGGGGTGGTGAGCGTAGCGAGCAGGGGGCAGAGCTCCCCTACTATTTTAAGAGACAACTTTTTTTTTAGTATAGTATGCAGTTCAGCACATGAGTACATTTTTTTTCCTTCCCCAAACTGGATTGCATTTTGAGAAATTTTTTTAAAATTCAAAATGGTGTCTTTGGATTACTAAATAGTTTAAGAAAATAAGAGACAGCCTTTTTTTAGTATAGTATGCAGTTCAGCACATGAGTACATTTTTTTTCCTTCCCCAAACTGGATTGCATTTTGAGAAATTTTTTTTTTTAAGTCAAAATGGTATCTTTGGATTACTAAATATTTTAAGAAAATAAGAGACAGCTTTTTTTAGTATAGTACTATGTAGTTTAGCACATGAGTACTTTTTTTTTTTTTTTTTTCTGAACTGGATTGCATTTTGAGGAATTATTTTTGTTAAGTTAAGATGGTGTCTTAGATTACTAAATATTTTAAGAAAATAAGAGACAGCTTTTTTTTAGTATAGTATGTAGTTTAGCACACGAGTACAGTTTTTTTTTTATTCAAGAGGATGTCTTAGATTACTAAATATTTTAAGAAAATAAGAGCTTTTTTTTAAAAGTATAGTACATAGTTTAGAGCGGGTTTTATTTTTGAATAAGGCTTACGTTACCAGTATCCTGAAAAATCTTGTTAGGGCTTATTTTCAAGGAAACACAGTATTATTTCAATATCCTATAAAAAGATTATGCTTAATCAATCTAGCAATGCTCTTTAACTTGGTGTAAATCAATGGCGGATCTAAGGGGGGGGGGGGGAAGCGAGGGGGCGATCGCCCCCCCCCCCTTGGGCAAATAAAGGGTTTGCAAAACTGCATTATGCATCCTCATGGGAAATGACTTGGGGCGGAGCTCGGCGCGACCCGGCCGGGTAGCACCAGTTTAAATCCACGAGACTCGGCCTGGGTAAAATCTTATCTCTTTTAGAGCCTGGTCGTGCCCTGATCTTAAATTTATCTGCAAATTTGGTTCGGGCCAGGCTTCTTTTTCTTCCAAGTTGAGCCTGGGCAGGACTTCATTCTTCCTAGAGGTCTGCACCGGCCAAAATTTCGTGGGAGGAGCTCGACCCGGAATAAAAGCTAAATGTTTGGTCCGTGTTAGCCCGTATGGCAAACAGTATTGGCCCGCCCGTGACTAGTGCCCTTCTCTAAATTCTTCTCCCTGAGCCCAAGTTGGTCTGGCACCTTTCTCATTTGTTATTCGTAAAAATTATACTTATGTTGTACATTTGTTTAGCTAAATCTTTAAAAATTAAATTTGATTTGATAAGTTACAGAGATGCATTTTCAAAAATCTACTTTTTTTCTTTGTAGAGCTTTAAAATTGTGATTTTCTTTTATCATCCATTTCTTTCATTCTAAACTGATTTTCTTACTGAATTTTCATTTGAATGTATTTGTCTAAGTAATGATTTTTATGTAGTGTTTATGTACATAATTGCTTTAACCATTAAATGCCTGAGTTTTCAAAAATCATTTAACAAATGTTTTTCGGCTTTCTTTTTTTAAATAAATCATGGAAAAAATACTTAAAAAAATCATATTTTGTTTTAAGTATGGTTTACGGCTAAAAAACTGCTTGTTACTAATCGGCAATACTGGTGTTTATTTGAAAAAATAATTATCCTTGATAAAATTCTATAATTTTAAACACACAAGAATTTTGAGAACTATGATGAGAAATAAATTTTACTTGCTCACTGCAGAACAAAATAGGGTATTTCGCAAGCTTCCAAAAAAAACAAAAAGAACATGTATCAACAACTGAAAAAGTAAATCTATATTTATTCTTAAACAGCACAAGTGTTGCCATCTAAATGTTGAAAATCGATTTAATAATATTTTCTGAATGTATTTTATTGGCAACATTAGGCATTACAGCGTCAATATTGTTCTAATAGTATTTATAAGCCTAAATTGGGTATGTTGCCGAAGGGCAAAACCCGGCATTTAAGGGTTAATAGTCATTAATATTAATGGTTTTCTGTATTCATGAATTTCGAACATAATTTAAAATAAAATATGAGCATAAGTAAGTGTGCTTTAGGAATAATTTTAATTGCAAAATGCAGGCTGGGCTGGAGTCGATTTTTTAGCTTTTATACTGGGCCGGGCCAACATTTTTTTTGTGTGTATGTGTGTGTGGGTGGGTTGGACCTGGAATTTTCAGCCTGGATAAACCTCTAACTGACCTATCGAAGCCAGCTTTAATTTTTTTTTAAATGTTTCTTTTAGCCATCATCCCATAGCCTGTCCAAAAATGGACCGACTGATTTACAATTCAATAACTTGCAAATGACGACAGCTATTAAAGAAAATACTTGAAGAAGGGTTATGTAAGATGCTAGAACAGGGGTAACGCGAAAATCTTCAAGTGGTCATGGAAAACGCGAATTTCGTCAAAGGATCGCGGAGAAAACGTGAATTTTGTCAAATAACTGCGTAAAACACGAATCTCGTCAAAGGATTGCGAAAAAAATGCAAATTTTATCAATGGGTCGCAAAATAATCGGGCCATTTTCAAAATTCGCTTACATATGCTGTCCAAGAGAAAAAAGAAGAAAATTCAAATATAAATTAACATTTAAAGTTTAAATTGAGCTATGCATTGTATAAAGAAGATTATATTAAATATTTCTAGCATTAAAAATAAAAAAAAACAAAAATTTTTGAGATATAAATCTTTAAAATTGTGATTCTAAGCAAAAATGCTTGTCCCATTCCAAGTTTTATGTAATTAACTTTTATTTTTTTAATCTAATTTAGATTATTTTAAATAAAAAGCTTTAATTATTTTAAATATGAACTATTAGTGTGCTATATTAGTGAAAAAAATTAATTACCAAAGTTTTTTTCTTTAAAAAAATCAACAGAAATATTTTGTCTGTCACTTTACGTCAAGTCTGTTACCTTATAATTATTTTAATCAAAATAGGTTTCTAATTCTGCCAAAAGTTGGCAGTAAATATTCAGTGGCATTGTTAAACTATTCAAGCAACTGCTACTTGCCATTTCTTATTCATCAATTGAAAAACATTGCAATAGTGGCAAGAACCGGCTTTCTTCAAAGTTGGTATTTTTTTTCATGGTCAAGTCTGTTACCATAATTTTTAATACTAAAATAAAATTTTTTACACTTTTGTATTTAAATATTGATCACTAAATAACTTTAGAAGGCATGTGTATTGTTATCTAAATTAGAAATTATACAGCTTAGCTCCATTTCTAATGGTTTGATTTGAATGTCAAATCCGTTACCTGTCAAGTCTGTTACCATGCGACTGGTAACGGAATTGACTCACAGTAACAGACTTGACATTGTTTGCGAACTATCGTTTATAAAGGTTTTTTGCATCGAGAATGGCTTTAGCAGCTGCAGAAATGCAAAGGTCTGTTTGGAAAGACTGAAATAAAACCAGAAAAATATAAACAAGCTGAAAACAAACAAAGAAAGGCAAATTTAAAATATTTTCAATCACTTATGGCAAACCAATGGACAAAATAACTTAAATTTTCATATTAAAATGTTAAATTCATATTTATTTTATATGGAAATTATTAACAGTATTCTACTTTTTATAGAAAAAAATTCTTTGCAAAGAAAATTATATCAATGATTTATTGATTAAATATGAGGTATAAAAAAAGTATTGGCATGAAAAGCAAATTTAATGTTGCTTGTGCAAACTTCAGTCCAGTAACTCTATGTTAATTGAAAAGTTTGAAGCAGTCTTAATATGCTTTAAAAAACAGTTTTAAAATATCAGTCCCTTCCAGCTTTAATGTGCAAAAACTTAATAAAACATTTTTGCATACTGATTTTCCAGAAAATTATGCATACAGATTCAGTGAAGACATGCAAACTAGTCACAGTGGTGCATATAGAACTCAGGCTACACTTCATATGGGTGTCTTATACACATACAGCCCCCCCCCCCCCCCCCCGGTTGCTGTAACATTTCAGAAAATTTGCTTTGAATTTCAGAATTTTTTTTTTTACTGAGAATCACCCCTGATCAGGAGTTTTTATTACTGCGATTCTTAATTTTAGTCGATTCTTAATTTAGCAACGACAGATGGTGCGGCAAGCAATGGGCACTAAATCGGTGCCCGATTTAACGGCTATTGTTTGCAGCGCCATCTATCACTGCTATTGTAAAGTAAAATCAAGAATCACAGTAAAAAATCTCCTGACATTTTACATAAACCTCCTGCAAGATTTTTTTAAATTGCTGTTACCATTTGCAAGTTCCTGAATTTTAAAATCAGTCATTCCATTTTAGGACACCCAGTATGTTTTTTAATAAGTTTCAAAGCATTCTTTACTGAATTACAGCTGATCTTAGATATAAAGAGACAAGCAGTCTTATACCAAATTAGTATTTTCTACATAATCCTGAAGATTAAAAAGTATTATTAAATAATTGTTTGGTCGTGTCCGTTATGGAGCTTTTACTGTATATAGTTTTTATCTTCAAAAATATTTAGACTTTCTTTACAAAATTTGGTTCGGCCCGAACCCTTCTCGCCAGAGTGAAAACCCAATCCAAAACTGACCCAAATCCGAAATAATGTATGTCAATCTGCCCCAAGCCCAACGCGCAGCTAAAAAGTAGAAGCCAACCGGACCCAAATCCTATCCGCAGCAAAAAGTAGAAGACAACTGGACCCAAACGCAACCCATAGCAAAAAAGTAAAAGTTAACTCGGCCAGAAGCAAAAAAAGAAGTCAACTGGCAGTGGCGTAGCTAGGATGGGTGACACCCGGGGCGGATATAAATGGTGTCACCCCCTACACACATGCGCCATAGTTTTTCAATCACAATAATTTCTACGTTATTATATTTTTTTTTCATTTTTTTGGAGAACTTTTATGAACTTTACATTAACAAAGTAATAATATTTTCAAAAAAATAATTATTATAATAAAACAAAAATCTTATATATTTTTTAATGCTCTATACTTTAGTCAATACATTTGGAAGTATCTTTCGAAAAAACGTGTAAATGAAACTAAGAATTTATTTGTATCGTATAAGAAAATATTTTAACATTAAAATATAATGTAATAAAATGCGATTTAAAGTTAAAAAAATTTAAATAAAATAAACTAGTCGGATGTGCCAATCCTAAAAATTTCTTCTATCTCATACACGTTAATACTTCAAAATTCGCTATCAGAGTGCCAAAATTAAATGACAATCTAGGCCGCCCACATGACAATTCTAAAAAATATATGTTTGTTGAATTGTGTGTATTTAAAAAGGAGATATAAGCATCGCATCTTTCAAACATGTAATTTGATTTTGGCACCCACCCTCTTAGATGGCTGCGACCAAAATTCACAACCCAAAAAGCATAAAATCGACACCTGTTGGGAAGTATACACCCAACTATTTATGTCAAAGTGTAACAGCAGAATATGAAGATTGATTAAATTCCGTTCATTAGTTTTTGTGATAATAGTTATCGCAAAAATAGTAAAAAATACCATATAGTAGCGGCATTTGTTATATGATTTACATGAATCAGCAACAATGTATATCAACCTGTGAATCTGAAGTTTGATGAAATTTAATATTAGGTCTTTAGATACAGCTATTGTGGAAATCGTGAAAAATACAGCATAGCCGCTCCTCCTGTTGTACAATTTACAGCAAAAACTAATCAGCACCAAATTATATGAAGGTATAACTGAATCTGGAATTTGATGAAAATACGTGCATTAATTCCTGAGATAGAGCTGATGTAGAAATCGCGAAAAATACAGCGTAGCAGCGCCACCTGTAGAGCTACTTACACTAAAAAATTAAGCAGCACCTATTTATATCAAGGTATAACTTAATCTGAAGTTTTATTAAATTTCGTGCATTAGTTCTTGAGATAGACTGCCTACAAAATTTATGTCATATACAGACAGACATTTTCTAAAAACAGTCAAATCGTGTTCAGGACCTTCTAAAACATATAACTCTGTCGAAAACCGGAAGTCGAATTTTTTCATGAATCCAATACTTTCTTCTTGAAAAGATAGAAGAAAGTAAAAACGCATGGTGAAAAACCAACGTATGAAAGGTTCCTTACTTTATATTTCATTTTTACTGTCTTCTATCTTTACAAGAAGAGAGTATTGGATTCGTGAAAAATTTCGACTTCCGGTTTCCGATGGATTTTTACGTTTTAGAAGGTTCTGAACACGATTTGATAGTTTTTTATAAAAAGTGTGTCTGAGTCTATATGCCACTCTGTGAACCTATGAGTCTGTCTGTATGTGATAAAAATTTTGTGGGCGCTCTATCTCAATAACTAATGGACGAAATTTCCCAAAACTTTAGATTCAGTTAGTCCTTGATATGAACTGGAGCGAATTAGTTTTTGGTGCATACTGCCGGAAAGGTGGCGCAGCTATGCAGCATTTTTGACGATTGCTGCAATAGCTATATCTCAATACATAATGCACAAATTTTCATAAAACTTCAGATTCAGTTAGTCCTTGATGTGAATTGGTGCTGACTACGTTTTGGTGCAAATCGTCCAACAGATGGCGCTGCTGTACTGCATGTTTCACGATTTCTGCAGTAGCTATCTCAAAAACTAATGCACGGATTTTCATCAAACTTCTGATTCAGTTAGACGCTGACATAAGTTGTTACTGATTAGGTTTTGGTATAAACCACCGGCAGGTGGCACTGATATGCTGTCTTTTGCTGATTTGCACGATTTTAGCGATAGCCATATCTCAAAAACTAATGCTTGGAATTTCATATCTTTAGAATTGTCATGATGGGCATAGAATGTCGTTTAATTTTGGCACTGTGCTGGCGAATTTTAAAGTATTAACATGTATGAGATAGAAGAACGTTTTGGGATTCTCACATCCGACTAGTTAATAAATGTTTCTATTACAAAACTAATAGGCGTCCGAGAATATTTAGACAACATTCTTTTATACCAAGTTTTCTTTTCTAAAAGTAATTTCTTTACTAATACTAACAAAATAAAAATATTTTTAAGATGAATGTTATCGCTAACCTTGTTTAAAATACGTATTTATGTTTTCCCTCAATCGAAATCTTGTAAGCATAACAAGCATTTTATCCTCACTGTACATCAAAAAGCGACAACTAGCCAAATAAGATGATCCAAAATCAAAGCGCTTTGTCGAAAAGTTCCCTTCCCATTCCTCTGTTTGCTACATTGCTGAAATAAACTTTTCTGACCACTCGTGACTCATTTGTCAGATCCGCCTTCTCCTGGTGGTTGAATATATTACACTGATTCTGAGCATGAGGTCTGCCAGTTTACAACCTGAAGTATGCACTTTCCTGGAGGTCAAGGGTGCAATCACAGAGTAGTAAAGATTATAATGTCTGTGGGTGCAATCTCTGTCAAAAATAGTTGGATGTGCCAATCCCAAAACTTTCTTCGACATCATACATCTTAAAAGTTTCAAAATTTTGTTACACATGTTAATAGTTCAACACTATACCAAATTGACTTTCATCTGAAATCTCTGCTTCAGTCAATTAATTGGAGTAAAAACGAGTTAATCACGATAATGATATTTATTATAATCAATAGTTTTACGTTATTTTGTTGTACATCAGCTGTTTGCAAATAGCCGGCATAGCAGGATACGAAATTTCCGTCGCTGCACGAGCCGATGTACAATAGAACTTCTGAAAATCGAGAAAATTATACAAAAATCGCTATTACAGCATTTCTTTCAGCGTTATTACAGCGCCGGCAGAATATTTCGAAATTCAAGGAAGACCTGCTTGCTTATAGCCGAAAACATAAACCTGAAATTTGGTTCAATTCTTTGCATAACTTAGTGACGCCAACTTATATGGGCCCATTGTGCTCAAGGCCACTCAATTTACTCGTAGCCCACCCGATTTCCATTATTCTATTTTGTTACTTGTTTATTTTTCAATCGTTGAAAAACAATTCTCCCACTGAAAATAATTTTATTTGAAAACACAGTAAGGATAGCAATAACAGGTACACAGGACCCTAACCAAACCCATTTAACCTAACCCAAATATTCCAGTTAAAATATTACTGTGTCTATAAGACAGAGATGGTAATGAATGGTTACAATTTATAGATGTACTTCAGAAAGAAATTCTCGTTGAATACATTCAGACTCATCTTTTTTATGTGTTATAATACAAATTAGCAAATAAGTGCACACAAAAGAAGTAATGTTATGCTGTTTTCAAATAGAGATTGGCTATTTTCTGGCACATTTGCGAATTAATTTACCTCCTAAATGCACAAAAATCGCAGGTGTTCAGAAATCAAGAAATCAAAGAGTTTTTAATTTTTTTATAAGATTAAACGATTTATCAGAACATGCTGTCAAAGGCCTTTAAAATGATTTTTGACATGCGTCATTTTTTAGTCTGTTGAGTTTTAGTTTATATCATATTCATAGTATACGTAAATATTAGCGGTCCGTAAAATGAAGACCACATGTGAGAATATAATTTAATAAAATCCCCAACTTTATATTCTATTTTTAAAAAATTCTAATTTCACTATCGTAACTTTCCCATCCATCTCCTTATATTCAAAGAAGACAAAATGCCCATGTCATTTTACCCTAAAAGGGTTGAGCCCACCCAATTTTTTTCAAATGTTGACGCCACTGTAAGTTCTTCATACGTTTTTCGATGATATAATAAGGAAAATGGTATAGAAATCGCTATTACAGTGCCCCTTCCAGTGGAATATTTCCAAATTCAAGGAGTACCTGCTAGCCATAGCCAAAAACATACACAAAAAAATTAGTTCATATTTCATGCGCTTTTCAATGGTACAATAATGGAAATGATACAAAAATCGCTATTACAGTGTCTCCTTCTGGCGGGATATTTTCAAATTAAAGGAGGACCTCCTGGCCATAGCCAAAAACATACACAAAAATTTTGTTCAATTCTATGCTTAACTTTATACACTTTTCGATGGTACAATGACGACAAGCAAACACACGGACAGACAGACATTTTGTATAAACATGTTTTTGGGGATCTCTGACTCCTAAAACGTGTAAATCCGTCGAAAACTGGAAGTCGAAAAAATTTCGATTACAATACTTTCTTCTGTTGAAGATAGAAGAAAGTGAAAAGGATAACATAATCCAAGACAACAATAACACAAGAAATGACCATACTATTCCTTATTTACCTTTATTCCTACCCACACAAGAAACCACAGGGCGACTCATAACTCATCCCATAGCTCGCATAAAGCAATGCGGTGCCTATATGTACTCGCAGAAGACAATTCTTTCTTTTAAAGTTTCCTTTTGCTACCCACTCGTTAAATAGGTAGTTTTTTTCACTAGTGTACATCTTATTTAGGCACCCCATTCTGTGTAAAATTTCTGATTCTCCAAGAAAAGAAAATTAAATCTGTTGCGTGGTGCGCTAGAAATTTCATTTTTATTCCAGAATTGATTTTCAAAATCTTATAACGTTACATATATATTTTTTTGCAAATAAAGATTGGGTGTCACCCCTTAGAGGGTGGCACCCGGGGCGGACCGCCCCCTCCGCCCTCCTTAGCTACGCCACTGTCAACTGGACCCAAAACAAAAAAAAGTCAACCAGACCCAAACCCAACCCGCAGCAAAAAGTAGAAGTAAGACGACCCGCAGTGAAAAAAATTAGCCCTGACCCACGCGCATCAGATTGGAGTCTCCAAATTTCTAAAATCGCCCCCCCCCCCCCTTGAGGACTCTTCAGATCCACCCTTGGTGTAAATTTAATCAATATAACACGTTATATGAATTCAAATAGTCTGAATGGACATTGGAGAAATATCAGACACTGCACCTTTAAATTTTATTTTCAAAATGCCATGAAAAGATGAAAATGGAATAAACTGATATAACATAAATACAATAAATTAGTTACCATATATTTCCATGTTTTTTCTTCTTTTTTAATGTATATAGAAAATAAAGGAACTATTGAATAAACTGAAACTTATCCTCAAAAAAGTTTTAATAGACTTAATACTTAAAAAAATAATTTTGAGATTACCATAATAAAATAGTCCATATAATAAATTCTATTCATTTGATGAATAAGTTCTGTTCCCAAGTCATAAATAAGTAATGTGTTTACATATATTTAAAAGATAATGAAAGTTAATTTCAACTTTTAAAAAAAATTAGTTTTAACTTTAGTTTATCAATGTAAATTATGGAATTTCTAAAAAAAGAAAGAAAAAAAAACTAATACAAAGGAGCACTTAACTTCAGAGTAGATAGAATAACATAGAAAATGAAAACAACAATATCTTTTACATGATATTTCATTCAGTAAATTGTTTAGAAATCTATCATTTGCTTTAAAATAGCATAAAAAGCATACAAATGAAGATATACTCACTTAAACTGACCATACTGATCAGATGGTACTTTAAGAAATACAGATACAGTTAGAATTGGCAAAAGACTCAGAACAAGTAGGTAAGAATAATAGCAACAGGGTGTTGTAAGTGCAAATAATAAGACAATATTAATTAAAACAACCTCCATGAAGATTTTGAACCTGAAACACAAAGAAAAACAAAGTAAATTAAAAAAATACTAACTGTTTAAAAATAAACAAATAAGATATCTTCATATGCATACATTTTAACCACTTCACCGGCGGCAGGTATGGGGAAACAGTGCTTTTACCATCGGCTTATCTCGGGACAAACGGTGAAGTGGTTAAAAAAAAAAGTTTAATTATAGTACAATGCACGCACATGATAAAAATTAAACATTGTCGCAAACAAAAAATAAAAATTACTATACATATTTTTTAACTACATTTTATTTTTCCCATGAATCGAATTTTGCACATACATTGAAGACTCAAAAAAATTTTATAAGCATTTTTTGTAAGACTTAGCAATAAAATAGACTGCCCCATTTAAATGAAATATTATGCCTATTTTCTTTCCTAGTAGAGAATAATGTAAATAATTCTTCACTATTTTTTTTTTTTTCAGTCTATTAAAGATTTGAAAGTCAATTGCCTTTTTATTTAATGTACATTACAGAAGTGCCATTAAGCATGAAGTGATAAGGCAGGTGCTTAGGCAGAGTGGCACCAAGAGTTAGTTGATTTTTATACTGGGAGATTCAAAATGCAGATTATGGAGATTATTTCTTAAGGCAGTTCTCAAGTTCAACAATGTGAAATTTTCTGACTCATTTTAAAATGTAAATTAATTTTCATATGTTTGTGTAATATTGGAATATTTTAGTTTTAATTTATTATTATTTTGAAATTAATTGAAAATACTTTGATAGAGTTCAGTAATGAGTCAGGTAACTCAATTTTCACATCAGAATGGGGGAGGGGTGGGGGCAGCATTCATTAGATTTTCCACAGATCTGCGATTATATCTTTTTTTCTTTTACTACTTTTATCATCATGGTAAATGAACAGTTAAAATCATTGAAACTACTTCTGTTTTACCTCAATAACTTTTTAATTCTGTGTCTGTAAAAAAAAAGTTTGTTTGTGTTGTTAGCAATGTGGTACTATTTGGGTAGGCTAGGGGGAAATCTCCCCCCACACACACACACACACTTAAGGAATTTAGATTGTAGCCATAGCAAGTCAGACAAAAAAAAAAGAAAATCCTTTTTTTATATTATTTCTTAAAGAATTCATCAAATTTATTAAAATAGTTCACTAATTTTTTAAATGGAAAAACTGAGTGTTTTGGGGCATTCAGACATTTTATGTGTAAAATATACCTTCTTTCAAAGGTATTTGAAAAATTAAAAGCCGAGTATACTATATAATATGGGATGGGAGGCTGCATTAGAGATCAGCACGGGCCGGGCTCAGGCCTATTTTCATTCACGGCACTTGGGCCAGGCCATACTTTTTTCTGAAGGCTCAGGCCGGGCCTAGTGACTACTCTTTACGGGCCTTACTTTTTCTTGAAGGATCGGGCCTGTTCGGGACTAACTTATTTTTTCTGTACAGAGCCCGGACTGGTTTCATTCCTAGTCTTCAAGGCCCAAAATTTTCAGTCCTAGTTTTGACCCAGCCCGTATGTAAATCACTATGTGGCCTGGTCCATTAAATTAGACCTGCACCAAACATTTTTACCAAAAATGTATACATTTTTAAATCGCCATTATTCTACAATTAAACATTAACATTTACTCTTTTTAAGGAATAGATTTCTAGGCTTATTAAAATATAGTAAAACGTGTGAAAAAGAACTGGCCAATGACGAAATCTTGCTTTAAACTGATAAACGTGTTGATCCATGCAAAATTAATATACTAATATGTAAGAAAAGAATATATCATATAATACATTTACACTTGCTAAGAAGGGAACTTGTCTATAACGCATTATTTTTTCTTTTCTATGCAATTCCATCTTGGAAGATTATATTGTATAGCATTTTACAGATTTTTAATACTTCAATGCACGGAATATGGATTAACAGTACTAATGATAACTGAAACATACAAGGAATAGAGATTCGTTAAAAATATATATATATGGCACTTGTGGCACTTTTATAAAAATGAAGATTATAAACATGAAAAAAAAAGGTTAAGATAAATATTTTTGGTCAGAACTCCTCATACAAGACAAATTTTTAAACAAATCGACGTAAAAATCAATGTTTTGTAGAAATTCACCCGGGCTGGGCCAATATTTTTTTCTTATGGGCCGTACTTTTAATTTTTGTATTGGACCAAGACGGACCGAATTTTTTTTTCTATGAGTCGGGCTGGGTCCAGGCCTAGAAATTTCAGCCCATGCAGACCTCTAGGCTGCATAAACACCGTATTTTGTTACTAAAAATTTTAAAAAATCCTTCCATATTCTAAAGGTAGAATCGGTGTTAAATTGCAATTTGTCGCGATGTTAGACGGATGATAAATCGATTTAAGAAATTTCTAAATCGCCCAGTCTTAATATATACAGACATCCCTCGACTTATGTAAATTCGCACTTACGTAAGAAATTTCGAAAATTACATTTATGAACATACTAGTGCGTTTGAATCGCATTTGCATACTTTTGATATTGTTTTATAAATAAAATATGCAGATAAAAACCACAACAATAATATAGTTTTATATATCAGATATAGTTATATTTTTACTGGAATATACAATCAAATCTTTAACAAAACAAACACAAATCTGATTAAAATGAGCTGAAAAAAAAAAACTCTGTTTAACCTTTACAATTTTGTTAGCTGAATTTAAACCATAACGAAACCTAATTTTAAAGTTCTGATGAAGAGGAACGAGTGTATTTTTTCTTCCAGCTTCAGAGCTGTTCGTTTGATGTGGATTCAAAATTGATATAAATTAATTCATCAATGTTAAATTTATCAATCCCATATTCCACAAGATATTTTTTATTTGAAAAGTGTTCTTTCAGTTTATTTTTACATTTTTTCATACTTTTATACTTTATATCCAAGTAACTACTGCTGCATGCTACTTTATTTATAAAATAATACTGTGTAAATAATGGGTACTACTTAGTTATCCAGTCCACAAATTTCGCCAAATTATATAAATCTCCAAACCACTCGGCAAATTATACAGATTAACATAATTTTTATTTTAAATAACGAAGAACAAATAAATTAGTACAGTAAAACCTGTGTAAGTTGGCCACTTGCGGTGCCACACTTCAGTGGTCTGGTCAACTTATAAAGGGTGATGATAAATTTACTTTTTTTTTTTTACATAATATTCGTACCATATCGTTTTTTCCCACAAACATTTTATTTATTGACAGGGCTTTAAAATAATATTGTATTACCATGCATATTTTCAACACCTTATAAAAGAAAATATTAACTACAAGAATGAATTAATAGTTATGTATCAATTTTGAAATCAATTATTACTCAATTAGTATAGGCTTTCTCATTTTTTAATTAAATTTAATATATCATATTTTTTATCATTTGAAAGTTCAACTAACTTTCTGCAGCTTTTTTAAGTTGATAAAATCTTCCTTGTTAAAAAGCAATTACAAAATATAAATGGCTTGTGTACTATCTCTTACACCAAGTTTACTGTATGAAAATAATAATCCTTCTGTAATCAGTTCTAGTGTAACTCATAATTATCACAAATAATTTTCTTAACTGGGTTGTTATAATTGCCGCAAACTATTGCAACTGGTGGAAATATTTCTGCTTACCAACTAGCACTTGGGGTTGTTGAAAGAAAGGAAGGAGAGAATGAGGAGTAATAGAATAGGAAATAGAAGAAAGAAATCTAGAATCAAAGAATGAAGGGGGTGGCTTGAAAAGCCAAATCCACAAGAGCAACAATGTAAGAATAGATAAACCTTGAATTATTTTCCTACACCTATCACTACTAAAAGCATTTCCCAGGTTAATAACTATTTCACCTTTTTAGAAATTCTAGTTAAAAAGAAAGAAAAAATAGAAAATTTCGTGGAGAGTTACTTTTTTTTAAATTCATGATTTGTTAGCTTTTTGGATGGTCAAGTTATAAAGAGTTATAATGGGCATTTCATAATAGTTCTAGTCTTTGAATAATTTCAGTGGTCAAGATACAAGATAGACAGGTGGTCAGGTTACAAAGGGTTTGTCTTATTGTTTTGTATTGGATAAATTTGGTTCCTGACAACAGAGGTCAACATAGACAGGTGGTCAACTTACAAGGGTAGTCAACTTTACAGTATAACATTAATAAAAATAAAACGTCGAAATAAAAATAATTTGATGACGTAAACACGTGTAACTTGCTTACAGTCAAGTGAATATGGCATTTACGATCAACCATTATTGCATTTAATCTTATAGTTTGACAATAGATTTCTGGTCGACGGGATAACTAAGTAGTACCAAATAACGTATATATTATATATATAATAAATATTGCACTTTGTGACGAAATTTTACCTAAGGAATTTACAAATTCAACTGAAGCAAAAGTTTACGGAACGCATTACTTACGTAAGCCGGGGGATGCCTGTATATATACAGGGTGTTTCACCACCAGACCGATAAACTTTGAGGTGTGATAGTAGACATGAAGAACAAGACCAACAATATTAAATAGGAAACCATGGGGCACAAACGTCTTCTGTGGAGCTAGGGGTCATTAAAGTTTAAGGTCCAAAATTTCAAACGATGATAAAAACAGAAAAAAGGGTCGATTCGGTTGCAGTTTTCGCTAAAATCCAACTTTATATCACGATTTTCTTAAAAATTTTTTTTTAAGGTTACGTTCAAAAATTGTCGATAGAGGGTGCTTTAGAGTAACAAAAAACTATTTTTTACTGTTATTTTTTGTATGGGGTTAAAATTATTCTAAAGTTTAGACTTTAACTTAAATTTTAAGCCCAAAATCGAAAACATTGGGATCGGGTAACTAGCGAAAATTGAACTGTGAACAGAGAGAGGATTTTAAACGCTCATAAACATTGAACAACTAATCGATTTTGTTCCAGTTTGCGTGTAGGTCATTCTCTTTGTAATTATTTTATTCAAAATGACGGACAGCTTTGGTGTCCTCATTTTTTGATACAGGGCACTTCCGACACTTCTATGACATTACTCCTGGGTGTTTTACTACCAGATCAATATACTTCAAGGAAGTGTTAGGAATGCAAAGACTACTCGGAATCACATAGGAATGTAACATTGGAAATGCCTTTTTTGCGAGTTATGGTTACAAGAAGCATAGAAAAAAGTAACAGAAAGAAGCAGAGAAACAGCAACACGTTAATGTGACAGAAAACAGTTTATTTAAAGGTTTTATTACAAAAGGTGTTCGAAATTACGACTAGAAGCAGTCCGGCAAGCTAGACAGCGGCGTCTCATGGAATTCCTCATTCTCTGGAAGATTCCTGGCATCTCTGATAGCTTTCTGGCAGCTACAGAAATACGAGCCGCGAGGTCTTCAACTGAAGGTACGGGAGTCTCATACACAAAACTTTTTATTTGACGTTTTGTAGTAAAACCTTTAAATAAACTATTCTCTGTCACATTAACATGTTTTTTCTCTGCTTCTTTCTGTTACTTTTTTTCTCTGCTTCTTTTAACCATAACTCGCAAAAAAGGCATTTCCAACGTTACATTCCTATGTGATTCCGAGTCGTCTTTGCACCCCTAACACTTCCTGGGAGTATGTTGGTCTGGTAGTAAAACACCCAGGAGTAATATCATTGAAATGTCGGAGATGTGTCGGAAGCGCCCTCTATCAAAAAATGAGGACACCAAAGCTGTACATCATTTTGAATAAAATAATTACCAAGGGAATGACTTACATGCAAACCGCAACAAAATCTATTAGTTTGTTCAATGTTTATGAGCGTTTAAAATCCTCCCCCTCTGTTCACAGTTCAATTTTCGCTAGTTACCCGATCCCAATGGTTTCGATTTTGGGCTTAAAATTTAAGTCTAAACTTTAGAATAATTTTAATCCCATACAAAAAATAACAGTAAAAAGTAGTTGTTCGTTACTCTAAAGTCTAAAGTGCCGTCTATCGACAATTTTTTAACGTGACCAATTTTTTAAAGAAAATCGTGATATAAAGAATGATTTTAGCGAAAACCACAAACGAATCGACCCATTTTTCCATCTTTTATCATCGTTTGAAGTTTTGGACCTTAAACTTTAATGACCCCTAGCTTTTACAGAAGACGTTTGCACCCCATGGTTTCCTATTTAATAATGTTTGTCTCCATGTCTACTATCACCCCTCAAAGTTTGTCGGTCTGGTAGTGAAACACCCTGTATATATAATATATATATTAAATACTTAATAGTTTCTTTTTATATCAATAGAAACAAATAAATGCTGTATATTTAAAGGTTAAAATGTCAGAACTACATTTTTTAAAGAAAATGATGAATAAATAACTGATAAATCAACACATCTTTCCTTTATAAGGATCACGGGTGCCATTAGGAGAAGGTTAGGGGGGAGGGGGGGAGTAGTTGCCCACTCTAAGAAAAAATGATATTTCAGAGTTTATGAGTCATCAAAGGTCAGATACAAAGAATTTTTTTTCAAGAAACTGCACAAAAGCTACAAAAACATACCAGATTTGACTAAAATAGAAACATTACAGTTCAGTAAACACTTTAAGAATGGAAATTAAAAATTATGAATGACTAACTGATCGCGCACAGAACATCTGTGTTAAAAATCGCACACTTCAGTCATATTTCCACAGGTATGCTCTGGGATGTTTACTTCAAATTGTGAATTTACGCAGTTTTGCCTTCGCTGGATAAGTCTATTTTGCCATTTATCAGAATGTTCTGTGGCTCACCTAAGTCTATCAGCTTCATTTCGATAAAAGGATGCAACGAATAGTGATTTTGGCCGAATACTGAATATTCGGCCTACAGGCGAACCGAATATTCGGCTAGCCGAATAGTAATTGCTAGGCTGAATACCGAATATTCGGCTTGTCAAATACTTTTATATTTCAAAGTTTAAAGGCATTAAAATGTTAAATTTTAAAACAATTTTGCTAATATTTAAAACAGAAACTTTTATTCTAATAAACAAGAGCTTTTTTTCAAGTAAACTTTATGCTGAAAAAAATCTGCTTTGAGTTATTTAACAAGGGGATAGTTATAAAACTTTTTAAATTAATAAAATTTTTAATTTCATGGCTTCTTCTGAGAATTAAAACAAACTAATAAAATTTTCTTAAATTCTAAAACAAACATTTTAAAATCAAAGATAAATTGTGAAAAAATTGTACAGGATTGTATATTATTTGTTTGTCATGAAGAGACTAAAGTAAAAGTAAATAAATAATACAATCTATTCAAATTTTATATGGTGACAACTTAGCAAGACTAACTGTTCTACTCCCTTTGATTAAGCAAGAAAGTTTTTAAATGCATCCTAGATCAGTGCCTGGAATGGGTAATCATTTTCAGAGATTGTAAATGTTGTTCTTAAAATATTAGCAAAAAACAAATTATTTACTAGCCAATGTTCTGGAACTTGCATTTGTACATAATTAATTCCTATGAAAACCCCCTTGATTGGTTAATTTTCTTAAATAATACTTAACAAACAGCAAATAAATAACGTATAAACATTCTCTTTTATTTAAACACTAGTGTAAATGCCCGTCCTAGGACGGTGGGTAAAAATTGTGTTTTTCACTTAAAATTTGAAGAAAAAAAAACCGGATAAAAATAATTGACAATATGGAAGCGTTCAGATGAGCAAAGTTCGGCTAGTTTATGTTCTAATAAACACACTATTAGCATTTACAATACTTCTGGGCAAACCAAGCTTTCCAGCTATTATACCATAACAAAATTAAGATTCCTTAATAAAACAAAAAATTAACAAATATGCAATAAAACTATGAGTTTAAAAAAAAAGTCTCCTGTGCTGCAACTATTAAAATAACAGGGGAAACTAGGGATACTTGACCCAATTGTTAGTTTTGGATTTTGAATTATTTTTTCATGTTACTTATGGCTATGTAAATGCAGTCTAATATCCAATATTAATTTTTATTGCCAAAAGTTCAAAATATTAGTTGTCTGAAAGTTCATTCTATGCCTAAACAAGTTCCAGAATAAGAAAATTAACAATTTATTCAACTCCAAATGTAAAGTCATATTTAAAAACAAAACTCGTAGTTCTATCATTTGTGTCGAAAACTCAGGTGGATGAAGAATAGCTTCTATTTGGTCAGGACCAACTTATGATATATCATTCATTTCAAGCCATTTAAATCGTATACCATATATTCTTCTTGCAAACTGAATAGTTAGTCTGTCTGAATGGACTTTACCCACGAATGGCAAGAGCCACGCCTGTGCAGGGAACCCCCCCCTCCCCCCCCAAAAAAGACTGTTTACTGGACGAAGGGAGAGCAGTGTTAAAATATTCTCCACGCCTATTGGTGTTTTTCGTTCGCTTACCTGCACCTGACGTCACATGGGTAAAGTCCTTTGATTTCAAGAACTTTTCTGACAAATCTTCTTGTATTCCATTTCCCACAATATTTGACAAGAACTCAGTCATTTACTTATAATATTTACATTATTTACTCATAATACTTATATTTATATGTTTATAATATTTAATATTATAATATCTCTAATTCATAAATAAAACATGCTAAATGCATTTGAATAGTACTAATCCCAATCTTGGGTGAAGTATCCCTAGGTGATTTGGGTCAAGTATCCCTAGTTGCACATTTACTGTATAACCCTAAAATGTAGCCATTTGCTAAAGAGAAGATTAATATTATTATGCATGTTACTGTAGCTAAAAACATGTACAAAACAAATGACCAATTAAAAAAGTCTTACTTTTAAATAGAAAAAATTATAACATCAGAGTTTACAGAATAAAAAAATTACTTTTGGAGCATGAAAATGTATTTTGCCTGATAGTTTAAAAAGTTACAGAAGGATTTACTGTAAAAGCACTTACTTTCGCGAGGCTTAAATTTTCGCGAAAATTTAAGCATCGCGAAATTTTTTTTTTTTTTCTGCCTCAAATAATAATAAAAAATCAGAAATGTTTCATTTATTCAAAATTTAATGATTACAGTTATTTAAATAAGAGATAAGTACAAAAATTTCTTGAATACTTAACACTATTTCTCGAATGCTATACAACTATTTCTTGAATTAAAACAATAATAGAATTAATAGAACGAACTTTTCGGACAAAAGGAAGTTTCTTAAAATACCTAATGCAAAAGGGTTTCTATTTAGGTAGTTTCGGGATTTTTTTTTTCAACTTTTGGTTCTGTTCATGTAAAATTCGCGAAATTTTCAGCCCGCGAAATCACCGATATCTTCATTTTCGCAAAAATAAGTGCTTTTACAGTAGTTATTATTTTCAACATGTAGTCAGCTAACTGAAAGAAAGAAAGTGTTGCCACGTCCAACTAACAAAACTTTCCCAATTCTGGGTAAAAGGTCTTGGGTCAAGTATCAAAAATTCCCCCTATTTTTTTAAATAACACTTTGAAACTGTATTTTTATCCCCCCCCCCCTCCCTCCAAAAAAAATTAAATTTTAAAGAAATAAAAGTCTCAGTGTGTTTTAAATCTGCTAATAAAACTTGTAAGCAAAAGACGAAAGCTATTTTTATTCAAGGATAAGTTTTATAAATGCCTTTTAGTGTTTCGTAACCTTAATTTTTTTATATATCTATGTAGTTTTTAAATTTTAGTAATACAAAGAAGAATCAAACATGGTTAATGCCTATTTTTAATATCTGTACAAAATGTTTTTTACTCGAAAAAGATGTTACATTAAAAAATATTCAAACTAAAATTAGCTGCTCCCTTTTCAACTTATTTAAATGAATTTGACTAAATGTCTTTAAATGTATATCTTTTCAATATGATATATATCTGCATGTAATATATATATATATATATCATATTACATGTATACATAATATAATCTATGCGTAATACACTTTTGTCTAATGTGTTGGCTAATAGTCTTAATTTCTTAGCGCGGTCCCTGGTCGTATGAAGATGGCAAAGATGTATTTGACTTATGAGGAATTGAAAGGAAATAGCTGGCATTTATACCATCAATGCTAGTCAAATCAGTAAATGTTTCATCAACAGATATTTTGATGTCTGTACCAATAATTATGTACAACAGGATACATAAGCAAAAATTGTGGCCGAGGCGAAATGATGCATTTACTTATTACATACAAAGTTTATATTTTCAAAGGTTGGTTTTGTGAGCATAAAAGCTGCATGTGTGGGCATATAAAATTTACAAGCAATGATACGTAATGCACAACAAGATTAACCAATAACTTTTGAGCATGTGTTGGCATTACAAAGCATAGATTACTTTGGATGGCATGTTCTTTGAATACTTACTTAAAGGTATATTATAAAAACTTTGTTGGTGATATATAAACTGTATGCTATGCATTTCTTGTCATTGTTATTATTTATACCTGAATCAATAAACCTGTGTTGTTCAGTTATCAAAATCCTGCCTCAAGCTAAACCTACATTATACACTAGGGTGGTCACAAGCGACATGGGGAAATTTCTTTTTAACGTTTTCTTTGGGGGGACCCTCCTAAAAGTTGCCAATTAGTTAGAAAATGAGATTGGCAAAGTTTCAGCTCAAATAAATAACATTAACCCGTGCCTCATCGAGGTTGAATTCTTGAAAATTTGCAATTTTTGGCAAAAAATTGTCGTTTTTCTTACTTTACGTGAAAAATATTTGTCTTAGAAACCTGATTCTTGTTTTATTTCATAGAAACTGTTGTTGCCTTGAACTTTTACTCTCATGAAAACTTATATTTAATGAACATTTAGTATTTTTCAGGACAGCTAGTGAACCATATCCTCAAACTCTGCATTTTTGAAACATAGGTAAAAAATGACAAATTAAAAATTTTATTACTTTTGATAAATTTTTTTGTATTATTTTTATTAATAGGTAAAAATAAGTGAGCAATTTTTGTAACTTTAAAAATATTTCACGAATTATAATTTATTATTAGTTATCTAGTTCCGTGTCTAGTAAGAAAGAACTTCTCGATTTGTATTGCAGTTGAACCTCTGAATTTCTCTTTTCATTACAAGGCTGTTTTTGTTATCTGTTATGGTTATCTATTTTTAGAATTAACGAAACATTCCGTAAAACTTATAGGTCAAAATTGGGAAATTTCATTAGCGGCCACTGGCCGGTAGGACTAATTTTCAAAGTGGCCACTTTCTTTAAACTAGCGGCCACTTTTTTATTAGGGTTTCGTTCATCTGACGAAACCCTATTCGTCTCGCTCCTCTGTCTGTCCGTCCGTCACAGAGCCCGTTCTCAGAAACTACACATGTTGGAGATTTGAAATTTTGCATACTTATAGATGACCACCACACATCATACGACAAATCATAAAATTTTGAAAAAGTCGTACATTTAACCCTTTGGGCTACCACATGTGTATTTTAAACAACTCTTTCTAAGTGAGTCCCTAATTAGGTTGCAGGCATGAAATTTCGCGTACTTATAGATGGACACCTCAGATCAAACGACAAATCATAAAATTTTGAAAAAGTCATTCATTTAACCCTTTGGGCTCCCACATGTATATTTTAAACAATTCTTTCTATGTGAACCTCTAATTACATTGGAGGCGTGAAATTTTGCATACTTATAGCTGAATACCTCACATCAAAGGACAAATCATAAAATTTTTAAAAAGTCGTACATTTAACCCTTTGGACCCCCACATGTCTATATTAAACAATTCTTTCTATGTGAACCTCTAATCAGATTGGAGGCGTGAAATTTTGCATACTTATAGCTGAATACCTCACATCAAAGGACAAATCATAAAATTTTGAAAAAGTCGTACATTTAACCCTTTGGGCTCCCCCATGTGTATTTTAAACAATTCTTTCTATGTGAACTTCTAATTACATTGGAGGCGTGAAAATTTGCATACTTATAGCTGAATACCTCACATCAAAGGACAAATCATGAAATTTTGAAAAAGTCATACATTTAACCCTTTGGGCTCCCACATGTGTATTTTAAACAATTCTTTCTAACTGAACCCTAATTAGGTTGGAGGAGTGAAATTTTACATACTTATAGCTGAATACCTCACATCAAACAACAAATCATAAAATTTTGAAAAAGTCGTACATTTAACCCTTTGGGCTCCCCCATGTGTATTTTAAACAATTCTTTCTAAGTGAACCCTAATTAGGTTGGAGCAGTAAAATTTTGCATACTTATAGCTGAGTATCACACATCAAACGACAAATCATAAATTTTCAAAAAGTCGTACATTTAACCCTTTGGGCTCCCACAAGTGTATTTTAAACAATTCTTTTTAAGTGAGCCCCTAATTAGGTTGGAGGCATGAAATTCTGCATAATTATAGCTGAACACCTCACATCAAATGACAAACCATAAAATTTTTAAAAAGTTGTACATTTAACCTTTTGGGCTCCCACATGTGTACTTTAAACAATTCTTTTTAAGTGACACCCTATTTACGTTGGAGGTGTGAAATTTGGCATACTTATAGCTGAACACCTCACATCAAATGACAAACCATAAAATTTTGAAAAGTCATACATTTAACCCCTTGGGCTCCCACATGTGTATTTTAAACAATTCTTTCTAAGTGAGCTCCTAATTAGGTTGGAGGCGTGAAATTTTGCATACTTATAGCTGAGCACCTCGCATCAAACGACAAATCATAAAATTTTCAAAAAGTCGTACATTTAACCCTTTGATCTCCAACATGTGTATTTTAAACAATTCTTTCTAAGTGAGCCCCTAATTAGGTTGGAGGCATGAAATTCTGCATACTTATAGCTGATCATCACACATCAAACGGCGAATCATAAAATTTTGAAAAAGCGTACATTTAAGCTTTTGGGTTCCTACATGTGTATTTTAAACAATTCTTTCTAAGTGACACTCTATTTAGGTTGGAGACGTGAAATTTTGCATACTAGCTGAACACCATCATGCGACAAATCATAAAAATTTGAAAAAGTCGTACATTTAACCCTTTGGGCTCCCACATGCGTGTTTTAAGCAATTCTTCCTAACTGAGCCCCTTATTAAATTGGAGATTTGAAATTTTGCATGCTTATTATAGCAGAACACCTGAGGCCAGGCGACAAATCTTGAAAAAGTCTTACGTTTAACCCTTTTGAGCTACCACATATGTATTTTAAGCAATTCCTTCTAAGAGAGCCCCTAATTAAGTTGGAGACATGAATTTTTGCATACTTATAGCTGAATACCTCAGACCACACGATAAATCATAAAATTTTCAAAAAGTCTTATATTATTTACTCCTCAGTGCTCTAACGTATATTTTAAGCAATTTTTCTAACATCCGCCCTTTTCACCCGGGGAGCACTTTTCCAACTTTTGCCGACACCCCTTTGACCATTCTTTTATATTATGCACCATAGCCTTACATATTTGAGTTCCACTTTTTACCGCCAGGGGCACCTACTTATCTCGGGTGCTATGGACCCAATCCCTTCGACTAATATACAGGGTGATTCAGCTCGTCAGTGACAAACTTTAAGGATCGATAGAGCACACCTAGACGAACATTTTTGAATAGGGAATGTAGGGTCCCTGACGCGATGGTAAGGCGCTAGGCGCTTTCGAAAATTTGGGTGCCGAAATTCGAAACGTCATAAAAACTAGGGAAATGGTTAGATTTTCTTGCTTGTTGCGTCGAAATGATTCTGTTTGTTTAGACTTTCTTCAGTACCAATTTGATAAGCGTATCTCTTAAAACATGGATAGGGGGCGCTGCAGACTTTGGAGAGCTAGACAACAACTTTAAGCCCGTTATTTTGATAATTTAACACATGCTCGCCAAAGTTTATACTCTAACTTAAAGTTTGAACCCAAAAGTAGAGCCCTGCAAAAAGCGTAAGAGCCGGAATAAAATGTCAAAGTACAGGGTGGTCGAAACTCGAAGGCTCCTAAGAGATAAACAAACAGATTTCTTGACTTATGGCATGCATTTTCATGATTCTGTTTGCTGGGGCTCTCTGAAACTCAGTTGAACGGTACAAAAAGAAACATCGATAGGGGGCGCTTTGGGCAAAAAACATAATTCGTTGACATTTCGGACGCTAACTGGAAACGGGGCGCTACGATCAGTTAGTAATAATGAAAACACATTTTCTACCTCTGCTCAACACTTCTGAATAAATTTAGACCAAAAACATCAATGATACTGGAAATTTATTTACAAAAAATAACACTACAGAAGATGCTCGAAATTTCCTCCTTGGGCCATGATGCAGGCTTCGCACCTCCGTCGCATTGAGGAGTGTGTGTTTCCAACAATGCCAGGAGTATCTCTGATCTGCCCTGCAGCTGCCACAATGCACGCCACAAGTTCTTCAGCACTGCTGACAGGTGTATGGTATACCTCGGCCTTCAGGTAACCCCAAAGGAAGAAATCCAAGCAGGTGAGGTCTGGTGATCGGGCAGGCCAGTGAACTGGACCCCCACGCCCGATCCACCGCTGGCCATACCTTGCGTTTAGATGGAGACGCACGTCGTTCGTGTAATGGGCCGGAGCTCCATCGTGCTGGAACCACATCTGGCGACGCGAACCTTCGGGTACGTGCGCCTCATCCAGAAGCTGCGGCAGCACTTGATCCAGGAAAATCAGGTAATTTCCACCTGTCAGCCGTTCAGGTAACAAATAAGGGCCAATGAGGCAATCCCCCAGAATGCCGGCCCACACATTTACTGAGAAACGCTCCTGGGCTGCTCGGCTTCTGGTTTCATGTGGATTTTCATCACACCACACATGACTGTTGTGGGCGTTCCACATTCCCTCCCGGCTGAAGGTGGACTCGTCCGTAAACAAAATGCTGTTTACAAAACGGGGATCCCTGGATCTCATCGCCAAGTACCATCTTGAGAATTCCACTCGAGGGCCAAAATCCTGCTCTCTGAGCAACTGCACCCGCTGGATGTGGTAGGGGTGCAGATTCCGGGAACGTAAGATGCGCCACGCAGTTGCTTGCGAAATGCCAACATGTCTGGCGATATCTCTCGTGCTAAGACCTGGGTTGTCCTCAACCAGGTTAAGCACAGCCTCTTCGTTGTCGGGGGTGCTCACTGATCGCTCCCGTTCAGGCCTGCCTCCGTCGAAAGATCCCGTTGTGGACAACCTCTGGTGTACTCGAGCGAAGAAGGCATGGCAGGGGATTTGCCTGTTGGGGTAACGCTCGGCGTACAACCGCTGAGCGGCTCGTCCATTACAACCAGCAGCGCCATACGCCAAATGCATGTCAGCCAATTCAGAGTTTGTGTACCGTTCCATCCTACTACCGATCTGCAGACAAGTAACCCGAAGCTTAAGTAGGTACCGCACGTTCAAAAGACGTGTCTGCGCATACAACTACGTCATCTCGCGTTGTCGTCTACGCATTACGTATCTTTTGCATATCGATATGGTACGATATCTTTTGCATAAATCAGCAAAAAGCACCTTATGTAAATTTTATTGCGCGCATTGTGCATGATTGAAACCAGCTATGTTTGTTAAAAAAAACAAACAAACTGCAGTTTTAATAGCTTCTTATGATAAGTAAATTACTCTCTTGTTTTGTTTCTAACTGATCGTAGCGCCCCGTTTCCAGTTAGCGTCCGAAATGTCAACGAATTATGTTTTATGCCCAAAGCGCCCCCTATCGATGTTTCTTTTTGTACCGTTCAACTGAGTTTCAGAGAGCCCCAGCAAACAGAATCATGAAAATGCATGCCATAAGTCAAGAAATCTGTTTGTTTATCTCTTAGGAGCCTTCGAGTTTCGACCACCCTGTACTTTGACATTTTATTCCGGCTCTTACGCTTTTTGCAGGGCTCTACTTTTGGGTTCAAACTTTAAGTTAGAGTATAAACTTTGGCGAGCATGTGTTAAATTATCAAAATAACGGGCTTAAAGTTGTTGTCTAGCTCTCCAAAGTCTGCAGCGCCCCCTATCCATGTTTTAAGAGATACGCTTATCAAATTGGTACTGAAGAAAGTCTAAACAAACAGAATCATTTCGACGCAACAAGCAAGAAAATCTAACCATTTCCCTAGTTTTTATGACGTTTCGAATTTCGGCACCCAAATTTTCGAAAGCGCCTAGCGCCTTACCATCGCGTCAGGGACAATACATTCCCTATTCAAAAATGTTCGTCTAGGTGTGCTCTATCGATCCTTAAAGTTTGTCACCGACGAGCTGAATCACCCTGTATATACGGATAGTATGTAAAACGGAGTTTCGTTCGGATGGAGATTTGTTTAGAATAGAGTGCGCCCCTGCTTGAGAAATGTGGAACTAACAGATTTTTCAAAAGGATAAAGTGTTTTGAAATGAATATTAAACGAAACCCTCTGTGCGATCTGTGATCACACTTACCCACTTGTTTCAAAATGCTAAACAGTAAAATTTCTATAATTATTAATCTAAAACTGAGTAGCCCAAATAAATATGTTAATATAAATATATTGGAACCAAAAAAAGTAGAATCCTTGATGAAATGCAAGAAATTTTTTTTATCTCCATGCAAAAAAGTGGCCGCGGATAGACAATTTTTCACTAGCAACTTTTTTTCATTTACTGGCCCTGTGGCCGGTGGCTAGTGCTAATTTTGACCTTTAGTAAAAACCCCTTCCTCCTCTTGATATGATGGCAGAAATGTAAGATTTTTTAAATTGGTCACATGTCTCATCAGACTTAGAATACATCCACTAGCTAACCACAGACATAGACTCTGCAAATAACTGTTTCGTAAACAAAAAACTGAGCTCATCAAAAACAGATTTTAAAATTCCCGTTTAGAGAGAACTTTGTTCACTGGGGTGGAAAACTGCTTCACCATTTTTTGAATAAAGAAAATGTAGAGTGAATAAAAGTTTTAATTAGTTGTAGGGATGAAGAACAGTTACTACGAGTTCCTCAACTTGAAAATAGTATCGGAATAATTCAGGCGAAAGCTGTATTTTCAGCAGTTGAAGAGTGGGAGGAAGTTGGTAAAATCCAGGCAATATTTTTTGATACAGCTGCAGTAAACACAGGTCGCCTGAGAGGAACCTGCATTTTTCTATAACAATTGTTAAAGGAAAAGTCTTCTGTATTTACCATGCTGCCACCATAATTCAGAAATTTTCCTAAAAGCTGTTCTTGATTGTAAAATGGGCATAATCACTGCCCCTCAGCCAGATATTAAAAAAAAAACCAATTCTGAATGGGTGGTCTAAATTAAACCAGAGTAAGTATACAAATGCTATTGAAGATGAAATACTAGGTATAAATAGTTAATTCAGAAGAAATTTCAAATTTTATTACAGGAACTTTTAAAAATTAACAGCTCAGGGATGATTATAAAGAGTTTATCCAACTTTGTTTAATTTTTATAGAACTCCTTCCGGCAAAAGACTTTTTTTCAGAGCACCTGGTGCTTTTAATCATGTTAGATGGATGGCGGCACAGGCCATTCATTCTCTCAAAATATATTGTTTCAGGGATCATCTTTCAATAACAAATTTAGAAAAAGAAGGTATCAGAGATCTTTTCTTATTTTTAATCAATATTTATGTAAAAGCGTGCTTCAATACTTCCACTGCCACTTTAGCCCCCAATTCAAGACCTGCAAACAATAAAATCACTTGTTCACTACAGAAAATTTGATAAATAGGTTACAGACAAAGCACTTGCTAAAATGACAAACCGCCTTTGGTATCTTAACTCGGATCAAGTTGCATTTTCATTTTTAGATAATACTTTTGTAAAAAAGTCAACATAAGCCACCTTATCTAAACCATTACCACTTAAATCCTTTCCGTTGCAATGTCCCATGCCGGGACCGCCTAATTTTAATTCTAAACTTACAAACGGCACGAAGAATATTTTAATAAAATTTTGCTTTTACAATGAAAGGTTAAAGTAATGTGTTTTTAATTTCTAAAAAAGTCGTTTGTAAATTCATCATAACAATAATTTCATCCTTTTATGAACAGAATTTTTCTGTGCCGGAAAGGGTTAACATGACAGTTGTAAGGTAAAATAATTTATTTTCTTTATTATGCCTCCTTTCTTGTAACACAACTTTAATAATAAAATGCAATTGAGCATTATTTGCTCTCATTTCTATACTTCCTTTGCCCTCCCTTTTTTTAAAAATTCTTTCAGTTTAAAATTCGATTTTTTTCCTTTTCTTTGGAATTTTTTTTAATCAAACATTTTATTGGTCTTCACAAAATGAAAAAACGAAAAACAAAAGGTGGAAAGCAGATGAAATGGAATGTTACAATTTTTTTTTTTTTTTTTTTTTGCTTTTTCATAAAAAGTCAATTTTTAGAATTCAGATGAAGTCTGGTCCTGAAAAATGTGCATATTTTTAAATCTATACATTTTTAGAAAAAAATGGTGTGTGGTTCTTCAAAGCAAAACTTTTTTTTATAAAATGAGACCTGCATTATGTTTCTAGGTTCAATTGTATTCATTTCATGAAGGAAAAACAGCATTTTTTTTGCGAAAAATCACGTTTTTTTCAAACTTAAACCTCAATGAGGCACGGTTAATATTATCCAAATGAGCTGAAACTTAGCCAATCTCATTTTCTAGTCAATTGGCAACTTTTTGGGGGGTCCCCTGGAAAAAATTCGAAAATTGATTTCTTGTGACCACCCTATTGTACACTTTATCTGGTATCTCCTCCCTCATTTTTTTCGTTCATTAATTCAATATCAAAATGTCCCCTTAAGCAGATATTTCTTACATTTGTGAGTGACATGTTTGCATGCCTGACTCTCTTTGTTTAATATGAAATATAAACATGTAAGAACCTTTAATAATAAAACTACACTAAACATTTAAAAATGGAAAATTATAAAACTTCCAAATACAAAAAATCTCTTTGCTTTAACAGTAGGTATATTATGTGGAACCATTTTAATGAAGCTTAAACACAAAATTAAAAAAAGAATAATTAATATACTTTTCATAAAACTATCAGTAAGGGTTATTAATTTCTTAGCAAAAATTTTAGAATAAATGGGAAAAGTTACATACCAGTCTGGAAGGCGAGAATTTGCTGTCATAACATTGAAAAGAAGGGAACACATTGGCACAAAAAATGTGACACTGTATACATGGCTTGGAAATGTTCCATCTGGGACATTTAAGGCATCAAGGTGCACAGTAATGTTTGAAGTGATATAATTCATATTTATTAGCTAAGGGGGGGAAAAAAAAGATTTAATACATATTGTAATAAGCAAACATCCAAAAGCAGATAAATTATAAAGTGTTGAATTATAATTACACTGAATCTCATACACACTTTTATTTATCAAGTTCTGGAATTAGTTACATATTTTGGTGAAAATGTAGTATATTTTATGTTACAGGGTTGCTACTCATGTAGGAGAATGAAATTCCCTGACTTTTCCAGGTGCATTTTATAAAAATTTCAGTCTAGCGGTGTAATGTGAACTGGACAAGATGACAGTAAAATAATTATTGTACCACGTAAAAATATAAAAATTTTCAACTATATATCACAATTAAAATTTTCACATATGCACCCTCCCCCCCTCACACACAATAAAAATTGCTCTTAGGACTGCAACAGAAATTGCTTTACTTAATAATTTCTGAATATTTCAAAGTAAGTGTCCTGTAAAATGAAAATAATATACATACATATACAGTATTTTTGCATTGAATAATAATTTACTTCACCATCATAATCTCACTTAAGTTCAACTTTAGGCAAAGGGGGTTGAGAAGCAAACATTTCAGGGTGGAGGTTAAGCAGATTTGAAATGGTTTATTAGTTACATTAAATGTCAATAAAAAAAAAAAAAAAAAAAATTGAAGGAAAAATTTGAAAAATTATATTAAACAGTTAAATTTTTTAAGTATGTGAGGAGATGACAGTTGGAACAAAGAAAAGAGTAAGAAAAAGGTAAGAGGAAATTTTAAAAGGTGATTAAATAAAACTTTTAAAAATTGGAATTTGCAAAAACATGGAAGATTTTTATCATTTGCCATTGCACAAAGGTTGTACTTATTTGGCGACCTCCATGAAATTTTATTAAATTCCCTGACTTTTACAGGGTTTTGGATAAAATATAGAAATTCCCTGACTTATTAGACAAATTTCTGACTCCCCTGACTTTTCCAGGTTCTCCAGGTAGCGTAGCAACCCGCAAGATTGAAAATCTAGCTAGACTTTCGAGCATCTTTTTAAAGTAACAAGACACTTTTCAGAAATTATCATATTAAATTTTATCTTTTAAAAAGAAATATAAGATAAAGCTTTTATGTATATATACACAAAACTTCTTTCTTTCTGTTTTATTGTTAAAACTACTTTAAAATAGCTAAAGCCGGGCAAAGATAAACAAAAACAATAACTATGAGATACCACACATGTGTCATTTTATATAAGATTGCTAAAAGTGCTTACGAGTGAGTTAAAAACATAGATTTTAAAAAAATAATGGAACAGGCAAAATACGAAATGTCCCTAAATAAATTAATCTATATCAAGTACAAACATATACTTTATATGCTGTTGAAAAAGAAAACCGTAATTACTATTTACTTTGCACTATAAAACAAATTCGTAATAGAAATATGTATAAAAAAGAACAATCAAATAAATCATGAACTCAGACACAGATCTGAGATCATGAACAACAAATGTATGAGTTATCGTTGATTTGCTGGTTGGTTGGAACGGAGAATGTACACTAACTTCGGGAGCTTCACTAACAACAAACCCAACAAAAACAAACATTGGTTGTGTTCATGAAACGTTGTACCACTCGAGCAAAAGAAGTTAATCATATGGAGTAAGTCTTATTAAAACACATAGATATAGTGAAATAACTCATGGAGGAATGAGATAGATGGACATCCCAGTTCGGTGCTAGCATAGATTAAGGACCAAGATGGGACATATACGGCAAAATCTGAAATGCAACAGTACTAGCGTCACTATCGGCAAGGGGGAAGAACTAACAAACCTCCGAAATTTACCTATGTTGAAGAAATATGTTTATCCTCTATGGTTTGAATATCTATTCGTTCCTAAAACGAATCAGGTGTCAAACGATATTCTATTCATGCTTGCTTTATTTATTTAACTGCTTTTTTTTTTTTTTTTTTTTATCGTACTTGTATTTTTCATTTTTAACTTACAGAATGATAATTAGACTAATAATATAAAAGAAAGCCGCCAGAAAATTCTGTTAAGAATGCAAATATGTAAGTTTATAAGATTAAATTGTAAAAAATCAAATTCAGGTATTGTGTCAATTTATTCATATCGAATAAAATTTTATTGAGTGTAATGTCAGTACCTCTATTTATTTTTAACTTTTAGATTTATACAATTCTAAAAATTTGTCGAAAGGAATTTTTCCCTATCTGTATCATTATTATTATTATTTATTATATGTTAATATTATAAACATTATTGAATTGATTGTACGTTATTTACATTAAACAATATTTTTATTTTATCTGTAAGGAAATGAAAATGCATAAATTTTAAAAGATTATTGTAACGATTCTTTAATACGTTAAACTTCATAAATTTATAAAACACGGGCTATAAATATTTTCCTGCAAAGAGGAATAATTATGAAATTTTCTGGGACTTGTAGAGTTCAACATTTCGTATATTTTTATGTTACACCATTGCTTTTGATATATAGCATTCAAGACGAAATTTTTAACTAGTATTCGTCGCACTTAAAACCGTTCACTAATCATGTAAAAAAAAAAAAAAAGAAGAATATCCGTGCATGAACATAGAATAGATATTAGATGTATAAAATAGAATGTCTATTCTATGTTTATGCATCGGAGTAAGATTCTATCGAAAACGTAAACATGCAACATTAAAAAAAGAAAGATCACAATAAGGTAGATACTCAATAATAAGCATACTACAAGGATGGGAAGTTTCTTCCCCATTGTCACTAAGGCCGCTACGATCGCAATTACATTACCATTACGCTCTATGGGAATGTCCAATCTTGGATGTTAATCTATGGGTCTTAGACGCCGAGGTGAGCAGACGTGTTCTGTTATGCTCCGCATTTCAGAGTTGTAAATTAGAAATCGAAAGTAGGTCCGGTGTTGTGCGCGTTTTGTAGTTTGTAGTGATATGAAGTAAAGTTCTTATTAGAATATATTTCGTGGTGCTACGAACTTTTTTTCGGTAATGGATGCCGATATGAACAATAGCACCCAACAAGCCGATTTTTTCCCGGCTGAATTGGAGTGTCTCAATAAATGGATAAAACATTTTCAACCAGCCTTTTTGGCCGATGATAATAAATTGGGTAAAATTGCCTACACCATCCTTCAGGATGCCAGCTCCTTTTATGCCAGATGTTCTATACGTGCTAAGGAGAGATTCATGGAACTCATTCAAGGTATGTGGTCTGAATCATTCGAACCATTTGCCAATACGGGGGATAATGCTTTCCTAGTTATTATCCTAACTAATGTTAAACATGTAATTCATTTACTTAAATCCTATGATAATGACTTTCCTGCACTGGAAAAAATTAGTACTAACGGTAAAAGTATTAATGAAATTGATAATTCTTTAGATGACGATTTTAAGAAACCGTTAAAAACTGCCAAAATTGTCACCTTAGGGAATGGTACTCCTGTGACAACCTCAAATTCCTTTAATACCCTTAATAGGAATGAAGATATATCAGATCATGATACAACTGAAAATACTAATACTACACCTAAGGAGCCTAGATGCGAAACTTTTTATGTTAAAACGACTCAAAATTGGCGTGATATTGCCAACAAAATTGACGAGCTTGCTGAATGCAAAGTTTTCAAAGGAGTCCAAGGGGACTTCATAAAATTTTTTCCTAAAACCATAGATGTGTATCGTAAAATCCAAAAATTCTTAAGTGATAGCAATATCGAATTCTTTGGCACGAGACCAAAAAACGAGCGACCAAGGAAAATTCTTATTAAGGGATTGCCCATTGAAACCCCCATCTCCGAGGTTAAGTCGGAGTTATCTTCTCTTGGCTATGATATTCACAGAGTTTCTCAACTTAGAAATTTCAAAACCAAATTGCCCTTACCCATTTTTCTTGTCAATATTTTTAGGAATGAACTTTTTAAAAGTATTTTTGATGTTCGATCCTTTCTCGGTTTCTATATTAAGGTAGAAACCTATGAATTTAAAGGACCAAAGCAATGTTATAATTGCCAATTGTATAATCACAGCTCAGAATGTTGTACACTGAATCCAGTGTGTTTAAAGTGTTCAGGTGGACATAGAGTTAATGAATGTAAGGTCACGGACCGTAAAGATTTTAAATGTGCTAATTGCGGTGATAATCATACGGCAAATTTCAGTGGTTGCCCGAAAAATCCGAGAAACATCCAAAGTGGCAGGGTTACCACAATCAGAGATAGCAATCACAGATTTGCTGCCATTACCACCACAAAAAACGTTTCTTTTGCCGACTCCCTAAAAGGGAAAAAACCAGATTTGACTATTATTTCAAAACTTACTTCATCGCAGAATCTCGTTCCTGGTGGAAATTCTCAGAATATTTCTAATACTGCTATTAATAGCAAAATCATCGCTAACGTCCCAAATTCTGGTAATACTGGAAATAATACTGCTGAAAATGTTGTAAATACTATTAATCCTAATAATTCTAATATTGATAATAATAATGTCTTACTTAATTTTGTTTTGTCTAATTTTGATAACATAGATGCTATTATTGAAAAGTTAAATAAATTATATGATATAATGGCAAAATTCCAGAAAATATTTGCTAATAAAGGTATGTTTGAGCTGCTAAGTGCTATAAATATGGATGGCCAAGGAGGCCTTAAAAGCTCACCAACAACTAAATAATGGGTCTTTTCTGTATCCTTTTTTGGAATGCTAATAGCCTCAGATCGAAGCTAGCAGAGCTCAGGGATTTTGTTATTAACAACCCTGTTGATCTCATCCTTATACAGGTGGTCCGTACTAGTAATCTTAGGGGCCCCAATATTCAAAATTTCAAATCTTATTTCACTCCTCGCATTGATAATAATGTTATTTCGCCATATGGCGGGACTGCTATATTCGTGAGTAGAAGGGTCACTCATGCTCACATTCCTTCCCTTTCTCTTAATCGTTTAGAAAACACTAATGTAAAAATTTATCTTGATCAACGAAATTCTTTTGTAGTATCCTCCATCTATCTCCGGGTTTCGAATCATTCGGATCTCCCTGCTGACCTTAACAATCTATTTCGGCTAGATAACAATGTCATTCTTGCTGGCGACTTCAATTCTCATCATCCCAGTTGGTGCCCAAATAGTAATATGGACCGTTTAGGGGAAACCCTCCATAATTACTGCATCAGTAATGGTATTAAAATTGCTGCTCCCACCTCCCCATTCGCTTTGACCCTTTGGGAAACGGCACGACTATTGATCTGGCTCTGCTTAATAATATCCCTTACCCCTATACCATCACCCCTATTTCGGCTCTCGCATCGGATCACCTCCCAATTCAAATTAACATTGATTGTAATCCCTCACTACCTTCCTTAATCTCTCCTTATGTTTACAATTGGCGTAATTTTACCACTGGAATCAATGATTCTCCTCCCCCTTTCGATGAACTCAATTCCGTCGAGGATATTGAATTGGCTGTCACAAATCTTACCAAATTAATTCAAAATTCCCTTGAAGCATCTAAATGCCACCAGGCTCCTCAAAATTTTCAGACCCTCCCTCAAGAAATTAAAATCAAAATTAATAATGGGAATCGTTTGCGTCGACAGTGGCAAGCCAGTAGGGACCCCAGTATCCGCACTGAAATGAATCGGCTAAACGCCATCATTAAACGTGATATCAAAAATTTCAAGAGTGAAAAATGGACGGATTTTATTATCTCCCTGACTCCTACGGATAACTCTCTTTGGAAATATCTGAAAAGAGTCAGGAAACCTTTTACTCCTATCCCCCCTCTCCTAACGGATACTGAACATAAATGCCTCGACGCTGAAAAAGTGGAGGTACTTGCTGATCAATATGCAAGTCAATTTCAACCGCATAGTGATGTCTCTAATGCAGACGCTATAGATCGGGTTGACCAAGTTGTTGGCAGATTCTTGGCCCATGAGCCTGTCAGATCAATTGAACCGACCACCCCTGAGGAAGTCATTGCGGTGATCAAAAATCTTCCTAATAGAAAGGCCCCTGGGCATGGCGGAATTTCTAATTCGGCCATCAAAAATCTCCCCGTTCAGTATGCTGATTATGTAGCCAATTTGATAAATGCTCTTTTCAAATTCTATTACTTTCCTAATGACTGGAAAAAAGCTGTTATTGTCGCTATTAAGAAACCTGGAGAAGACCCTTCTCTGGCCAAAAGCTACAGACCCATTAGTTTGCTTTCTGTTCTTGTAAGTTGACTGAACATATTTTTCTTACACGCCTTCAAAATTTCCTCCCCGATATCCCTGAACAATTTGGCTTCAAGCCTAAACACTCTACCGCACACTAATTGCTCAGAGTGGTTGAGTTCATTTTTGATGGACTCGAGAACTCTGAGTATGTTGGTTCACTGTTTATTGATGTCGCGAAGGCTTTTGACACAGTTTGGCTCCCCGGCCTGATTTACAAATTATTAAAGTTAAAAGTCCCTACGGCGCATGTTCGCTTTACTCTTAAGTACCTTCGCGGCAGAACATTCTGCGTCCGCTATGCCAATATCCTCTCTACACCTCGCCCGGTTAACGCGGGTGTGCCGCAAGGCTCTAAGTTGGAGCCCCGGCTTTATAAAGCCTACATTTCTGATATTCCTACATCTCCACATACGTTATTGGCCATTTATGCGGACGACACCACTGTGATGGCTCGTGACAAGGACTGCCTTACTATGCACGAGTATCTACAGCAACACATTCTCAAATTGGAATCATTCTTTACTAAATGGCGTATCAAAATTAACTTTACTAAATCGCAGGCAGTCGTCTTCACTCGCAATCGTTCTACCCCTCCTCCACTCCACCTTGATGGCTCCTTTGTCAGCTTTGGACGGGAAGTTAAATACCTTGGGGTTTTCCTGGACAGTACTCTTACTTGGCGAAAGCACATCGAATATAGCATCCAAAAGTTCTATAAAGCTAAGCGCGATCTTGCCCATCTCCTGTATAGTGATGAGATGAGTATGGGCAATAAAATACTGTTATATAAGACCGTTCTTCTCCCCATACTTCTCTACTGTGCCCAGATCTGGGGTTCTGCTGCTAAAACAAACCTTCAAAAAATTCAGATCCTTCAAAAAAGGACTCATCGTGGTATCGTCCGTGCACCTTGGTACAAGAGAAATACTACGATCCACCATGACGTCAAAGTTTCACCGATCAGATCTGTCATCAAAAATCAAGCTACAAAATTTTTCAATAGCATTCCTGACATTCCTAATCCTATTTTCCATAATATTTCTGTATATGATGAACGGGCCCGAGGGCGTAGACCTCGTGCCACTCTTCATCTCCCTGAGAATATCGACCCTGGTTAGGCCACTACTGTCGCTTTCATAGGGTTATTTTTCCCTGGTTGCTCACTACTTAACTTCTTGTAAATTTTGTTTTTATTCTTATTTGTAATTATTGCTTTTAAATATCTTCTATTAATCCTATTTAACTTCATTAACTTTTATTTTTGTATTTTTATATCTTTTTGTTTGGTGCCTTTAAATGGCAATTTTTATATATATATATATTTATATTGGGGAGCTTTTCCTTTACGCGTTTCCAGATGTTCTGGACATTGGCTATGGTTTGAATGTTTCTACCACAGGTTACTACCGGAGGTGCGGAGTTGCTGTTTCCTGGTACTCCTCTCCATATCTCTTCCAAGTCCAAGTCCAAGATGGACATCCAGTATACCGTAAAAAAGGTTTGCAATATGAGACCATTTATCGCTCAAATTTAAACGTTCAAGAAGGCCCAAACTGCCCAAACTACAGCGCCTAGAATACCTAGTGTGGAAATATGCTATCCAAACAGTGCTAAAAATTTGTATCCCTTAAATGTGCGACGGTACTGCTAAAATTTTAAGTGTCGATCGCAGCGACATCTGCCGGATTTTCGTATTACTAGTATTACATTGTATAGACTAGCAATTTCTTGCAGTTGTAGAAAATATCCTGCAGATGTCGCTGCGATCTGCATATTGCAGCAGTATCATTGCACATTTAAGGGATACAATATTTTAGCGTTTTTTTAAGTATTACAGGGATAGCCGATTTCCACACTATATATTCTAGGCGCTATACCCAAACAAAACAAGCACGTGGAAGGAATTTTGTATTAATAAGACGAATTCAAAGAGATGAATTACAGCTGAAGCATATTTTAAGAAAAGATGATACATTTTTTAAGCGGTCTTTGTTGTATTGTTATTTATTAAAATAAATAACAATAATTGGAACAAAACAATTGGAATTTAAAAATTAGCAATAATAAAATGTCAAAATAAAATAAAATAAAATATTGCAAACATTTGATATGAACTAAAAATCGTATTATTAAAAGTTTTCTTCTTTACAGTAATTTTTAACACTTTCCAACATAGATGAAAAATGTTTATGATTTTGGTTTGTCTGGCCTTCTGGCTGAGATCTAACTCTTGTAAATATACTCGGATTACCCTGCATTTTTTAGATGTTATTGACATTTACTATAGCATAATCGCTATTGAAAAAAAAATGTGTAGCACTTATAGTTCATTTCCATGGACGGTCAAAGGTGTTCTCTTACATTACGGTCAATGGGAAAAATCGTTTCAAGTTCATTTTAATGTTGTTAGACCATTTAAAACATAAAGGAATTGATATGCATTTATAAAGTGCAGTAAAACATGCATTCTGTAGAATTTGGGGTTTGCAAAGAATTTATTATTCATTGATTACAGGGCCACACAAAAGAATTCCTTTATATAATGATATATGGGGAGCGGGGGGGGGGGGCTGTTTGCAGTGAAATTATGCTATTCAAATATAATGAAATAGACATAAATTACTCAGATTTACTACAATGTACTTGCTGTGAAATATGATGTGCATAGTATTTGTCGTTTATTTACAAGGGCACACAAAATATTCGGATACAGTACCGTATCTAAAGTACTCTATATTATGGATAATTGCTGGAAATGCTATACTAGTATCCGTCAGGCCGAAATGTCGGAGCATGGAGTCGTATAAACTTAACACATAACATTTTAAAATTTAAAAAAAGTTTAATTTTCATGATTACTTTTTAAAAGTACAAAATTAAATTAGAAATAACATCCGTTGAATCCGCATTTTCTAGTGTTTAATTCAGTCATCAGTTGCCTCAGGTAATGCTCAAATGCTAATTTGTGGCATGAGAATCAACAAAATGAGCCATTATAGCTGTGGTAAGCCTGGGGGTTAAAATTTTGGGTCATATAAAGTATGTTTTATGGTGTTATTACAGAAGGGGTCAAAGACGCTTCAGATTCCAGGCGTCTCCATGTAATAGTGTTATTACACGAGGTTGCCAAAGACGCTTCAGATTCCGGGCATCTCCATGTAATGGTGTTATTACACGAGGGGTCAAAGACGCTTCAGATTCCAGGCGTCTCCATGTATTCCTATGGCTCCAGGGGAGTCGCTTGGAGCGCGAGCGTCTTTTTTCTGTCGGAGCATCTTTGACGCCCGAAACGAGGCGAGTCGCCAGTAACAGCCAATCAAATGCTTGGAAATCTGATAATAGAAAAGCCTTTTCCGGAACAGCCAATGAAATGCTTGGAAAAGACGGACCGTGAGGCGGCTGTTGTCGCTAGACGCCTGGGATTCCAAGCGTCTTTGAGTCCTCGTGTAATAACACCATTATTCCTATGGCTGCAGGGGAGTCGCTTGGAGAGCGAGCGTCTTTTTTCTGTCGGAGCGTCTTTGACGCCCGAAACGAGGCGAGTCGGCAGTAACAGCCAATGAAATGCTTGGAAATCTGATAATAGGAAAGCCTTTTCCGGAACAGCCAATGAAATGCTTGGAAAAGACGGACCGTGAGGCGGCTGTTGTCGCTAGATGCCTGGGATTCCAAGCGTCTTTGAGTCCTCGTGTAATAACACCATTATAACACCTTAATAACACCATTACTGTACTCAGTACACCTCTTATCATACTCCATTCAATCCAGATATTTCATATGTAATGGTGTTATTACACGAGGGGTCAAAGCCGCTTGAAATTCCAGGCGTCTCCATGTTATCTCTATGGCTCCAGGGGAGTAGCTCCGAAAGCAAGCGTCTTTTTTCTATCGGAGCGTCTTTGACGCCTGAAACGAGGCGAGTCGCTAGTAACAGCCAATCAAATGCTTGGAAATCTGATAACAGAAAAGCCTTTTCCAGAACAACCAATGAAGTGCTTGGAAAATACGTGTGTTTCAGGAAATGGACTTTACACACGAGTGGCAACAGCCACGCCTTTTGCGGGAATATACCCTCGGAAAAAGACTGTTTATTGGACGAAGGGGAAGCAGTGTTCAAATGTTCTTCACGCCTATTGGTGTTTTTCTTCTGTTTACCTGCAGCTGACGTCACATGGGTAAAGTCCTCGGACGGGCCGTGAGGCGGCTGTTGTCGCTAGATGCCTGGAATTTCAAGCGATTTTGACTCCTCGTGTAATAACACCTTAACATAACTCTGCATCCAACTGCTGAAAAAAGTCCAGTCTGAAGTCCAAACACGTGATCATCTTCACTACAGCTTACTTTTAATTATTGTAGTCTGCTAACATTCTTGTCATTGGCCACTTTGATTTAAGAAGTACTTCTTGATTATGTTCTTTAGCTTGCTTGTTTTGGGGAAAAAGACATATAGCATCTTGAAGTCATTCAAATTGAGCCGAAAGTAGTGTAGCTTTTCACCGTTGCATAAGGGATGAGAGTAGTTTGAAACTTGACCCACGCAAAGCGAATATAGAGTCTTTCGAAACTGTGTTCGCTGATCGTCATTTTGTCTCAATGGGTTTGTTAATGTGAAGCAATTTTCAAAAGCTCTAAGCATTGTTTGTTTGCGAAGAGCCAAAATGTCTTTTATGGAATGTCTCTTATATAGAGGGATGTCTTTTACGCTATGTAACTACCTAATATCTCCAAGGATTTAAACAAAGTACCTTTGCACCATCTTTGTTCAAGTTCAGCTATAAGACGACAACTGGAAATTCGTCAATAAAGATAAATAATACTGTATCCATGCTGAGCTGTAGATTTCTTTCTCCCTGACTTTTTAAATCAGCGAACTATTTAAAACACGGTGGTATTTTAAGCACTGAGTGAATTAACTTTCTTTCGACATTAAGCGCAGCAGTACCTGTTAGTACCAAAATAATGACAACTTCTGATACTAACTGCTCTATGATTGTTTTACTAATTTCTTTGATTATCCTACTTTTCCCAGCTCTTGCTTTTCCAATAATAAAAGTTGACTTAGGGAAAATTGTAACTTTTGTTTGCAATGAAGAAAGCTGTTCTGTGCATAACTAAAGTATTTTCTGCTGCTCATCTGTAAATCTGATGTCAGACTTATCAAAATTTCCATGCAGCGTGATTTGTTGGTCTTTAAAATAATTCAGAAATGCTAAAAGAAAAGAGAATTCATTGAATAAGAGAGTCTAAGGTAAAGAGAAAGAATAGCCATCGGGGATGTGTTGAGCGATTTTGATTTGTTTCATATAGCTCCGATCTTTGAGACAGTCAAAAATTGGAACTGGATCCATCGAGCTAACGGCAGAAAACTTCAAAGCCCCTTCAAAGACTTGCATGTCTGGCATAGCCCAGACTTATTTAATATGGTATAAGGGAAAGGTTTGTAACACGTATGTAACACGCACACATGGGTAATCTGCTATACTCCTCAATCAAACTTTATACTTTTGTTCATCTGAGTTATTGTTATATCGTTATTCGCGCAATTGCTCGTAGGCAGCTGGGTTATTTTTATGTGATTTTTCCACATAGAATTAAGCTGAATAACTCTTTTCATCTCAATTGCTTTCTTTTAACCGGCATTTTCGAAACCTTTGTGTATAATGTTACACATATAAAAATATGTACATTTCTTAAAATGTACACTAAATCTAGGCAACAGGTTAAAAAAAATCACGGAATGATTTATGACTTTTAGTGAAGTAGATTTCTCACGAATTATCTTTCATTGTTGTATCCATTTTCCGATTATAAGCATAAAACTATATAGTCATATACATTAACGTCAAAATTTTCGCCCAGCTTCGAGACATTTCGCGAAATTTCGTCAAATCTGGCGACCAAAAGTATGTTGATATAAATGCAACGAATTTGACTGTGGCTGCCAAATTTGGCGAAATTTCCACTGAAATTCAGCACTGATGATTCTTCTCTAATCGGGTTCTTCGCATTTTAGCTTAGTGTTTTACCGTAAAAATTAGCTAAAATCTCAAAATCAAGAAATAAGTAAGCTACCTTTTCCTTACGCTTTTAGGGCTTTTTTATTTTGTTATCTACATATTGCTGTTTTCAAGTGTACATCTAGGCCAAAAATGCTTATCTCAATTACTTCAGAATGTTCATTCGCATTTCAGTTGCAACAAATTCACTTGCGATGAATTAAAAAAAAAATGAGTAACCTTCTGTAATTGGGACCACTACCGAATGGTTATATTTGTGCATAAAACAGCGCTCACTAAATTATGAAATTTTCTACCAACCCGATTACGGAAATTTTTCCTAATACAAACATACATACCTCTGAATAATAACATACATAAGAATACATGCATATAAGTAATACATTATATTTTCCTCGACTTCTTTTATTATCATTCGTTGCCATGCGATTAATACTGAATCTGTTATCATGCAACTAACATCCAAAATCGTATTCTCCGTATTCGATTTCTTTTTATTTCTCTTAATTTAAAATTCAAAGTGAATCGCATCGATTTGGTAGGTTACGGAAAATATTCATTTGCATTTCAGTTGCAGCACATTCACTTACGGTGAATTAAAAAGAAAAATTAGTAACCTTCTGAAATTGGGACCGCTACCAAATAGTTAAATTTGCGCATCAAACAACGCTTACTAAATTATGAAATGGTCTACAAACCCGATTACGGAAATTTCCCAATACAAACATATATACGTTTTAATACAACCATACAAACATAAGAATACATACATATAAGTAGTACATTCATGACATTATATTTTTCTTGATTTCTTTGATTATCATTCGTAGCCATGTGGCTAATCCTGAAATCGTTACCATGCGGCTAATAAACGAAATCGTATTCTCCGTATTCGATTTCTTTTCATTTCTCTTAATTTAAAATTCAAAATGAATTGCACCGATTTGGAAGGTTACGAAGAATATGCATGTGCATTTTAGTTGCAGCACATTCAAAGGGTTAAATTTACCACCAAATGGTTAAATTTGCGCATCAAACAACGCTCGCTAAATTATGAAATTGTCTACAAACCCAATTGCGGAAATTTCCCAATACAAACATGCATACGTCTGAATATAAACATATATACATAAGAATACATACATATAAGTAATACATACATGACATTATATCAGGGTTCGTACGACTTTTGGAATTTTGCGACCAGGAAATTCTTCTGCACCGCTATATTCTTACAGAAAATCTCCCGTTATAAGAATTCGAAATTTCACCAGTTTAGCATAGATTTCTTTTTCTATAAAAAAAAATACTGGAAAATACCATGATCCGTACAAAACCCTGTTATATTTTTCTCGATTTCTTTGATTTATCACCCGTAGCCATGCGGCTAATACAAAATCCGTTACCATGCGGTTAAGACCCAAGATCGTATTCTCCGTATTCGATTTCTTTTCATTTCTCTCAATTTAAAATTCAAAATGAATTGCATCGATTTGGTAGATTATGCAGAATAAAAGGTTTGCACTGAAAAAAAAAGAAAAGTGGTCGTTACGGACGTAGAAAGTAAAACTTCTGAAAGTCAATCTATATCTCAGGTCACAAATATTGACGACGCCATAACGATTCGGATGAGGTTAAAATGCATAATTTACAACAATGGAGGTAATGTTTTGTTTAATAACGAGATGAAACCCGTTGTATTTTAACGAAATAAATTGTTTAAAAAGGAACTGATACATTAGTTAATACTTACTCTCAACAAATATTATTTTTAATTTAAAGTTACCAAAATACTAATTCCTTAAACTTCGACTATTCAACGTATTACATTAAAATGTATTAGTATACCTAACCAAGATAAGTAATTATGATGAAATTACCCATTGAGGCTCTTATGTTTCAAATTACCGATTGAAAATCAGCAAAAATGATTTCACGATGAGCCAATCATAGAATTATTTTTTGCGTGAAATCTAAACTTAACGTCATTTTCATTGTCTCAAAATTTACATACGCATATCTCAAATTTACATTCACCATTTCAAAAATATCGCAGTGCGCAATAAGTTATTAATACATATACTGGGTGTCCTAAAAAGGATTGACTAATTTTAAAATTCAATAGCTTGCAAACGGTGACAGACATTTAAAAAATTCTTGCAGGAGGGTTATGCATAAGGTCAAAAGTTTTTTTTATAGTAATTTTCGATTATAGTTCGAATTACAAACAATAGATGACGCTGCTATCAATAGACGCTAAATTCAGGCTCGATTTTTTGTACCTCGGGACCCATTCAATACATTTTCACCTCCTTTTTCCGCATGGAAGAAGAGAAAGGTAAAAAAATTGAGCCTGTATTTAGCGCCTATTGCTTACAGCGCCATCTATTGTTTTTAATTCGAACTAAAATCGAAAATCACTGCAAAAAAAACTTTTGACCTTATGCATATCCCTCCTGCAAGAATTTTTTAAATATCTGTCACCGTTTGCAAGTTATTGAATTTTAAAATCAGTCAGTCCTTTTTAGGACACATTTTCAAACTTGAAATCAAGTTTGTTAACTACGACTTTGCATGTGAACATTCGCACTCTTGACTTGTGATTCTAATCTCCGTATCGGCGAGTAAAATTCCAGAAATTTATATCTTTTAGAGGCGTTCTTAGTAAAATATTTCGTTTTATCAGAGAAAATGATGGTTTTCATTTAAATATGATGTAACTTTGCCTCATTGAAGCATTTCACACAGCGTCTCAAACTCAGTGGGCTGAAAAAGTATTGAATTGTAATAACTTTTTGAGGAAAAATTTAGTGTTTTTTCAAAGCGTGACGTCATTTTTTGTTTCCCTTTTTTACAAAGTTAATTTTGAATTTTATTAGAAATTGGCATCAATAGAGGTAAACATACCTTATTAATTTTCTTTTCTTTACAACAATGGAAGTAATCCAATTTCTACCATTTTGGAAAAAAAAACATAGAAAATTTTTAATTTTTAAATTTAAATATAAAAATGGGAATATTTAAAAAAAATAGCTAGTGCCGCAAATCTACAAAGAAACAGCTTTCATTTAAAAAAGGAATTATTAAAATTGGTTCAGAAAAAAGCTCAAGGTAGATGTCTAAAAAAAAGGCCTTATCTTACAGATCTTATCTTATAGATTTAAACACGCAATGTTATCTCTATGGGAAAATTTTGAGCAGACATTTCATGCCGTTAGGGTTGACGAATATTTATGATTTTCAATAAGCAGCGAGATTTTGGCACTACCAACGTCCATTTAATTTTTTGTGTCGATACGACAAATATTTTGGACGCTATCGTGTTAACAATAAGTGTAATTTTTGCAGGGAAGCCGGAGCTGTGCTCCGACAATAAAATCATATACACGGCCACGCAAAAAAATTGGATACTTATTTTTTAGTAACTAAGGATAATATTATCTGAAAGTCTACTTTGAGTAGTTTTAACAATGCCTTAACAATAGCCTGGATTAAATTTTAGCTTAATATGTGGTGCTTATAAAAATCTGTTGGTAATATACAGGACTGTACAAAAAATTCAAGCATTTTCCGCATATTGGTAGAAATTTCTGGAAAATCTGTTGGTAATATACTAGACTATTCAAAAAATTCAAGTATTTTCCACATATTGGTAGAAATTTCTGAAGGTGAATTCCTATTATGGATTTTCTTACTAAACTAAGTTTTATCATAAAATATAGAATTCAGATCGAGAGTTTAACCCTCGGATTATATGAGCAGATAAGGAAACAATGTTTATAGAACCAAAACACTTTCAGTCGTTGCAAACTAGTTTCGATAGCCGTAGCATCCGTTATCAGTGCAAAGAATGATTCTTTGCACTGACGACGGCGCGCTATGGCTACTAAAACTAGTTTGAAACAAGTGGAAATTTTTTGGTGCTATAAACGTTGTTTTTTTATCTGCTTATATTGTATTGCGTCAAGTAATTTCTTATTGTAATTTAAGCATCGGACCAAGAAAAAAAAAAAAAAAAAAAAAAAAAAAAAAAAAAAATTGCAATGATGTATCTAACCGCAGTTAAAATTCATTAGTTTTTATTCCATATTCTTTTAAAATGTTTCTAAGTTTTTACGAGTTTAGATCGAAAAATAGCAGTTTACAAACCAATTTCTTAATTTTATAACATTCAACTGGATTTTACTCTATTTGAACTAATTCAGATTTTCCTGTCAGGTCCATTGGACCCGTTTAGTAGGCGGATGTTTAAATGCACAATAGAATTGAACTACGTTTTCGGCTACGGACGGTAATTGCTGAAATTTGGTTTTCAAATGTGTCATGCTTTTCTGAAATTTTTATTTAGATATTTTTTTAGCTTATTAAACAGGGAAATTTCGTTAAGGCTGTTCTCAAATCCAAAAGGGCAACTTTCTGACATGAGTTTTAATTAATTTTTGTTCGGAAATGCCTGAAATTAGCAAGTGTTGGTGTTCAGAAACTATGTAATCGAGCTGTTTTTTCCTTTTTTTTTTTTTTTTTTTGCAAACGTAATAGATCTTTCAGAAAATAGTACCAAAGTTGGCATTTTGAACCGAATTTCCGCGCGAAAGAAGAATAAGTACTCAAGAAAGGTTGAAAAACGTGTTTCTCACGTGATCAAAATCGCTTATAACTCAATAGGTAATTTATTGATCAAAAATGGGAAACACAGTTCGATTCTAAATCGTTTCCATGGTCAGGCTTTCCAATTTTATATCATTCCGTTAAAAAATGAATTTGTAAATGTGTCAAAACGTTTTGAACTTGTTGAGCAGAGCAGTTAAGAACAGCCTTAAAGAATTCTGGAAGTGTTTCATATTCTGTACTTGATACATGATTTTCCTTTCTTGTTAAATACATTATTATGCCCCCTCGATCCCGAAAATATAACAAAGTCTGCTGCTAAGACGTACTCAATGAATGAACCAAATATAATCAAAAACTAAATTGGCGCTGACTAGTTTTTGGTGTATATTGCCCAACAGGTGGCTTGCTATACTGCATTTTTGCGATTTCTGCAATAGCACTATCTCAAGAATTAATGCACGGATTTTCATAGAACTTTAGATTCAGTTAGTCCATGATATGAATTGATGCTGATAACGTTTTGGTGTAAGTCGCCCGACAGATGGCGCTGCTGTGCTCCATTTTGCAGGATTTACACGATTTCCGCAATAGCTCTATCTCAAGAACTAATGCACGTATATTCATCAAACCCCAGATTCCGTTAGTCCGTGATATGAATTAGTGCTGATCACGTGTTGGTGTAAATCGCGCAGTAGGTGGCGCTGCTGTGCTGCATTCTTCATGATTCCCGTAATAGCTCTATCTCAAGATTAATGCACGAATTTTCATCTAACTTCAGATTTAGGTGGACGTTGACGAAAGTTGTTGCTGATTAAATTTTGGTGATAATCGTCCAATAAGTGGCGTTGCTAAGCTGGAATTTTCATGATTCTCTCAATAGCTCTATCTCAAAAACTAATGCACGGATTTTCTCCAAACTTCAGATTCAGTCAGACGGTGACATAAGTTGTTGCTGATTAGGTTTTGGTATAAATCACCCAATAGGTGGCGCTGCTAGACTGTATTTTGCTGTATTTACACGATTTCAGCTATACTATATCTCAAGAACTAATGCGCGGAATTTCATATCTTTAGAATCCTCATGAGGGGCATCAATTGCCATTTAATGTTGACAGTGTCATAGCGAATTTTGAAGAATTAACATGTATGAAAAAGAAGAAAGTTTTGGGATTGGTACATCCGACTAGTGTTTATTATTATTATTACTATAGGGGATAGATGCAACTTTTGTTTTTCTTTTGGTGTCAATTTTCTGAAAAGAAAAAGTTATTCTTGTGAAATGTATTATAATTTTGTGAAAATTAAAATTTTGTATCGAAAGGTCAAGTCCAATTACTCAAATGCGAGCGAAGCATTTATTGATAGTAATTTCATTCTTGCAGCTAAAGTTTTCCTATCAGGTGAACTTATTTTTTTTTTCAAATAATAATACGTTTCAAAACTCAACTAATTCAAACTAATTAATGAAGAGTTTCTTTGATGGAATGAAATTTTGTGATTGCGCTTGAAATAGGGCCCCATTTTTGCCTAAATCAATCGCTGCTTATTTAGTTAAACGTCTTTATTTGTTTTTAACAACATATTAATAATTGCATGTAAATAAATAAAGTATAATGATGAAAGCATTCTTTTAAAGTTATGTATGAATATTTAAATTACAAATATTAATCGAAAATCTAGATTTTCGCGTGCAAACGATTTCAGCACAATAACGAAAGAATGTTACACTTTCAAGAAAAATTTTAAAAGACGCTTCTGATATTTATACTGAAAATACATATGATAAATAAATCAAATAATTCTGTGAAGTGATTTATTATATTAGTATCTTTGATACATTCTTATCTAGTACTACATCCTATAACAGCGCATATGGTCATTTTTTATCGAAATTTTAATCATATCTTGAATAACAATTTCCGACAGTAAAAAACGAAAACAAAGAAATAGTTTTAAACCGGTTTGAAGTGATAAGCGTGTCAAAGCACGTGGTTTTGTTTGGGGCTTCTATAGCAGATTTTAGGGTTACTGTTTTGGCGTCAACCCCAGCCACCTTACTGCATCTCCATATATCTCTTTCCTCCATTGAAATAACTAGATTACGCATACGGGGAGAAAAGTTGATTCTGCGCGCGCGAGCAAAACTACTCCACTAGGGTGGCAAATGGACGGTGATCCATCGATATAAGGAGAAAATGAAATAGCTTGTGCGTTATTTTTACTATATCTATATCGAAACAGGGAATTAAGAAGTGATTTAGTTATTTCTCACATTTATGGTTCAGAACAGGTGAAGCTAAGGCAGCGGTTCTTAAATTGTGGCCCGCGGACACCTGGCGATCCCATAGATATAGTGAAATACTGTTATTTTTACTATATCTATGGTTGATCCGCAGGCTTACAGTCGGAGTCCGCAAGTCCAGTGTTGAATTCAGACTATTTTCTCCGGCAGGAATTTCGTCGCTTCAAATGGGGGGGGGGGGGGGGGATTTGTAGCACTAGAACTTCTAATCTAAACCATCAATACCATCAGAACAAGTGTCAAGTATACGTTATGCATAAAGTGCTCAGAATCTTTGCTTATAAATTTTAACCAATACATTTTAATTAGAAATTTTGCCATATTTAATCAATTTAAAAACCTGTGATAAAAGATTAAAAATAACAAATGGCTGAGGTATCACTGTGAGTACTTGTTACTTGTGCCAAAAACAATCTGTAATCCTTCGTTGCCTATACGATGATAACTATATAGTTATATCATTCAAATTTTAGTCCACTACACGTAAAATTGTAAATAAACATTCCTTAGTTGTTATGCTGCCACCACCGGTATAAGTAAGTGATAAAGGATACCATGTGTGAAGGTTGGAAATTATAGTAACTAAGATATTTCAAATAATACTAAGTGGAAAATTTATTTACAATATATTTATATATTTGCAACTAAACTAATTTTATTTTTAGGCACGGATATAGCAGATCCCACCCAACATTAAAATGCACGTTAATATATTATTTACGTACTTGGTTCTATCATTAAAAGACACTAAGGTAGGCTTATTCAGTGGGGTAACCACACGGGTCTCTCCCGAACTCTAGTACACACTTCCTTTTCACTAGAAAGGTAATCAGCGCCTACAGCACGAGTAGTTACTTTTTCCAAACTACGCGTTTCACTTCCAACCTAAGCCTCCACTCCTACCCTCTCTTTTCTTCCATTCAAAATTCTACGTGGTCTTTACCTGTATAATCAAGGACAAGACGTTTTCAAGACGTTTTCTTTTCGACCCACTCGTTCACTGATACGTCATCACAAGAGATTATCTGTTGTTCATCGTCCTTGCTTCCCACTATCTGGTTCACTATTGTTATTCACATTCCGATATACAAAAGATCCTCTTCCGGTATTTCCTTTTATACAATAGAGCTTTTCATACAATACAAATATGAATACAGAGGTACTCATTTTAATCCCATAGATAAGAAAATGTATCTATAACCCAAGTACGTAGATAAGGATATACAGGTAAATACAAGAAAATAAAATTAATTAACAGTAATTTTCATTAAGCATAAATCTCATTAAAGCCAGAGACCTGACACAATCGATCTATGGAACATTTTGAAGATGCATATATGCACTTATGGTCCGAAGGGGTTAAAAACAAACTTTGTTTTCGTTTTTCTTACAGGAATAAATGTAGCGCATGCTCAAGTGATTGCTACTAAGGCAATGCAATGAAAAAAATTTTGTGTAAAAATGTTTGGCTTGTATAGTGATGAATTAAGAGTGTAGCCCGGGAGAGAAGAATTCCAATCTCAATCTCTCTACTTTGGTAATATTTGAGAGCATTTCCGTGATTAAATAAATAAATATAAAACTGCTTAAAATGAAGAGGCCCACACCGAATAAGGATCGTATTTGAGATGCTGGTCTCGAAGGTGTTCACAAAGGCTTTCTATTAAATATTATAATTGTATTTACACGTGAATATTAAAGGGAAAGAAAACTTTAAAATGACAATAAGCATTAAAAGCAGTAAATGGGAGAAAATTACGTCCTATATTAAAAATGGCTAAATAATAATATTGCCAAACAGTTTAAATTAAAATATATATTTACACAAGACATTTATTTCATATTTCGAGATGAGCTTTTTAACTATTGTTGTCAATTCTAAAACAGCGCAAATAATATTATTTCCTTTCTAAAAACAAAAGTATTTTCACGTGAATATTAAAAAGAGAAAGAAAACTTTAAAACAATAACTCATTAATATGCTTCAAAAGCAGTAAATGCGAGAAATTACGTTATATTTAAAATGACCAAATAATAATATTGCGAAACAGTTTAAATTTAAAAATATATTTACACGAGACATTTATTTCATATTTCGAGATGATCTTTTTAACTATTGTTGCCATTTCTAAGATAGCGCAATTAACAATATTTCCTATCTTAAACCAAAAGTATCTTTACGTATTATTAAAAAAAGAATGAAAACTTTAGTGAAAATTGCGTCAAATTTAAAACGATACATTGAAAATGTTTTATTTAAAACAATTTTCTTATAACGTTATACCGGGAGGCGAAGACTCTGTTTACTTAGTTCATTTTATATTAGCTTATTTTCAAATGTTTAACTCATCTTATTTAATCAAACACGAAAACATCCATTAGATATCTTAAGAGCAGCTGATTCGGCCTTAAAATTTGAATAGAAACCCGTTTACAGAGAGATCGCCACCGGTTTTTAATTATAATTCAATCTTCCGTAACCCTTTTAAAGCCGATCAAATTAGCATGTTTTTAGAGTTTGCGGTGTCTGAACGAGGGTTGGTGAGCGTAGCTCGAAGGGTGTCGAGCCCTCTAGTTTTTTTTCTAATTTAAGGTGCACGTGTGAAAAATGAAACTTAATTTGTTTTATAGTCTAAGGAAAGTCAGGCGGCTTTAATATAGGCAGTCATAATAACTTATAACAAGTTTTTTCAAAATAGGTGGTACTGCTTGTTTTAGGTTTGTGTCCCTGATTAGTATTTCTTTTGCAAATATTGTGTGGGTAGTGCGCATGCATCAGCAGACTGCTAGGTTAAAACGGTAGAATTTGAATTCCAGTCATTATCATTTTGAAATGCTCTAGGCGCATTTTAGACTCTTAAATATATTTTTTTAAAGATCTGTATGAGTGGTTAAAGGGTGGTTCATCAAAATGTAAAGATGTGGAGGAGTCAGATTTAGACGATGATGATCCAGAACCTCAGAATTCAATAGAAAAGAGCTAAGTAAACCGCTCAGGGAAAAAACGTAAGTACTCTGGAGAATATTTAACATAAAGATTTACGAGCACCTGTATTAATAACGAGGAACAGCCTGTCTGTTAATTTTCAAGATATTCTGTCAAATGAGTGTACGAAACCAGCAAACCTGCGTAGGCATTTACAAACTAAACACAAAAAGTAGGCAAACAAACCAACTGGCTTTTTTAAAAGCGAGTTGCAAGATCTGAAAACAAGTCAGAAATGAATTGAAAAGAAAACACATGCTTGCTTTATGTTAATTATGCTAATCATTAAGCTGCTTTATGTATGTATTTAAAAAATTGCATCTGATTGCACGTATTAAATAAATTAACTCTATTTGTATATAATGACAGATAAATGGCTTCTATATATTAAATAAATTGTAGAAATATTGGGAAAATGCTTGCGTGTATAAAACAGCGAATAGATTGTCGGAAAATCAATGCCCTAACACAAATATCGCCAAGACCGTGGATTTTATTTATTCACGGAAAAAAGGCATCTTAAGTACCGGCTTATTTTTTATACTTTTTTTTTCAGCGTCACTCATCTAGAGATTTATGGAAAAGTTATTTACTCAGTTGTCATTAGCAGATTGTTTATATAATAACTTATTCGTGGAAAGTTCCGTAATTTCATATTGGCGTATTTTAGGGAGCATTATTTGATGGGAAAATACGCGGGGATTTATATATGACTTGAAATTGCATTTTGACAACCTAAATATATGCAGATGAGAAACTCAGATATCATGCCATACCTTACGATGCAGTCGTTGTTGATTCCTTTCTTTTAAAGCATGGTGTTGCGTAATACAATTCAACTTGTGGAGAATATGTTTGAAATTGAAAGAATACAGCGTATGTAGTAAACATCATGCTCTCATCACTTAAATCCGATCGAAGATGTCCGGGAGAAACTAGAACGACGCATTGCATAAAAAAAGCAATGCCTCTGTTGACTGTTCGAGACTTTGAGATTGAACCTTTTGTGAAGAGTGGAGCAGAGTTCCCCAAACTCTTATAGATAACCTCATCACATATCATTTACAGGTACTCAAATTGGGGCAGAATGTCTCTTTATGTTCTTATCAACATTTCAAACAGTTAAACTTCTGAAACACGATGTTTTAGAGTCTTATTTTCTGTATTACCTTTAATGTATTATGTATACTTTCAATTTTATACCCATGCACGATTGTCTCGATTGGTTTTCTTCATTTGTTTGTTTGCTTCATTAATTTTTTTAACTGTGCATATGAATGTATATGGGTCATTCCATGTAAAATGGGCAAAAATTTAAAAAAAGTCGTGGCCACATAGTAACCGATTTTAATAAAATTTGATACACAGGTTCAATTCATATTAAAATAGAGCTATGCAAAATACCTTCACAAAAAATAAATTATTTTAGCAGTTTTGGACATTTAAAAAACTTTTGATAAAGAATGACATGTGTGCAATCGTCAAAAGTTGCAAGTTTGAAGTTCCGTATCTTGGAAACTATTTAACAGAAATGAATTTTTTTGCAATATTGTAACCTCTGAAAAATTATCTTCCTATTTATTGAGTAATAATAATCTGGCAACACCATGATTAATCTTTAATTGGTTGTAAAAATTGAAAATTTGTGTATTTTGATTAAATTAGAAACGTTATAAAAATCAAAGGAATTAAAAAAACATCTGTGAAATTGATGTCTGATGTAGTATTACGTTTGAAGATAAAATTTTTCAAGTTTGAAAGTTACTATTTATTTCCTTCATCTTCAAAAAAAAAAAAAAAAAAAAAAAAAACTTAGGAACTTTAAAAAAAAATTACAAAATCATAATTTTTCCTCGTATGTATGAGCAAAATATAAATAAAGGAAAGGTCCGAGATTAACAATATTGCACAGACATAAAGATCAACAAGTCCATGATATGCTCAAAAAAATTCAAGATTGCCTTTTGATTCCTAACATAGCAAAAATGGGTTCAAAAAGGTATTATCTGTTACATTCCATGAGTTATTTTTCTTTGAATTCGCGCTTGTTTCTTAAAATATTGCACGATTTCAAGGTGAAAAAAAGGAATGCTGCCATCTAGTTTTTGTATCTGGATTTAGGATTAATATGTAATTTTTTTATCCAAACTGAATCATTTTTTTTCTACTTTAATTAAATATATTCTTGAGGGAAAAATTAACTGAAAGCAAGAATAAAAGTTTCTATATTAAAATGTACACTTTTTTCTATAATATCAAATAATTTAAAAGATTTAAAAAGCTTCCCTTCACTTTCAAAGAAGTGATAGAAATATTACATTTTACCCTCACCATATTTTACTACTTATTTTTTTCTCATTAAGGAATAAAAAGCCAAGAATGAAATTTTCGATATTTAAAATATATACTTTTAGCTATAACGTAAAAAAGAAATGTAAACTTGTCAGAGCTGTCCTTCATGCTTAAACACGCAATAGAAATATTGCATTTTTCCCTAAAAATTTTTGAAAACTAATTTTTTTTTCATTACGGAATAAAAATACGATTACCAATTTACGCCAATCTGTTACTTATTATTTATTCCTAATTATAAATAATTTTATATAGTCTTTCCATTCCTAAGGTTAATAGTCAAAATTGAAATTTTAAGCATTTAGCCAAAACCTCGATTTTGCATCCACTTTTAATGTAAATTTTAATACTTAAATAAACAATCCTAAAATCTATTATTTTACATTTGCTCATAAATAGATTTGATCTTACTTATATACTGATTTTCATTAAAATCTCTGACACGTCTGCCACAGCTGATTTTCTAATTTTGCATGGAATGACCTATATGTATAATTTTGTAATTCTACCATTTAGATTTAGCCCAGTGGTTAGGGAGTTGAATTCGGAAATAATTAAGGGAAAGCTGGAAATTGTTTTAATCCCTTCAGTTTAGGTCTCGAATGAATATGCTACGTTTCCCCCCTCGTACTAGATGAGCGTTAAGAATTATGCATAGATTTATAGTAAAAAAACACGTTTTTTTTTTTTTTTTTTTTTTTTTTTTTTTTTTTTTTTTTTTTAAATACTATAATATTATCTCGAAATCATTAACTCTTTCAAAAACATTGTCAATACAAATGCTGTAGAACTTAAAATTCTGAATAAAATGAGTACCTACACTTGATACTTTTGTTGAATATTAAGGTCACAATTCTACTTTAAAGTTTTAGCCCCGTGGTCAGAGGGTTGAACTCAGAATTAATTAGGTGAAAACTGTAAATCGTTTTAATCTCTTCAGATTAGGTCTAAAATAAATATTTTATGTTTTCCATCTCGTACTAAGTGAGCGTTAGGAAATATGTACATATTAACATTCGAAAAACATGTTTTTCCTTAATTTTTTTTTTTAACAATATCTCAAAATAGCTAATTCTATCAAAAACATTGTCAATACAAATGTTGTAGAGCATAAAATTGTGAATAAAATGAGCACCCACATTAATATTTTTGTTCAAAATTAAGGTAGCAATTCTATTTGAAAATTTTGCCTTAATCACTAATCAAGAGCTTCAAGCTAGGAGAGACCAGATCACCTTAACAATATTTCAAAACAGATAACTATATAAAAAAATTGCCACTATAGATGTTGTAGAGTTTAAAATTCTGAATAAAATGAATTCTTACATTAATATTTTTGTTCAAAATTAAAATCGCAATTTCAGATATTGTTAAAAATATTAAAGAAAAACGTGTTTTTCGAATGTAAATGTGTACATATTTCCTAACGCTCACTTAGTTATAAGTTCCCGGTGTGCAGACTGCATTTATTTTTTTAATTTGAACTATTTTTTGAGGTTTTCTTTCTATTTTAAATTCAAATTTTCAGCATTTCGAGATATATTTTTTACAACTTTTAGAAAAGGATATTATTTTAAATTGTTGCCAAATTAAAAAAGAGCGCAAAGAATAACACTTCCTTCAAATTAAAAGTTTATTTACACGTGACAATTATAAACAGAAAAAAATCCCTGACGGCTCGGCCTACAGGTAGGTAGGTAGATTTCGTAGGTAGATTTACGGAGGTAGATTTCGAAGTTAAGTACTAAATTCACCAACAAAACTTAAATCAAGATTAGAGATAAATCCAGTTTCTTCACTAAGAATGAGCTCTAGGGAGCTAAACATTTTGCGAAAATTCTAATATACACGAATACACACATGCATGTACCGGGTGTCCCAAAAAGGACTGACTGATTTTAAAATTCAATAACTTGCAAACGGTGACAGATATTAAAAAAATTCTTGCAGGAGGGTTATGCATAAGGTCAAAAGTTTTATTACAGTGATTTTCAATTTTAGTTCGATTTACAAACAATAGATGGCGCTGTAAGCAATAGTCGCTAAATACAGGCTCGATTGTTGGTCCTTTATCTTGTTCCATGCAGAAAAAGGAGATGGAAATGTATTATCCGGGCCACGAAGTACCAAAAATCGAGCTGAATTTAGCGACTATTGCTTTCAGCGCCATCTATTATTTGTAAATCGAACTAAAATTGAAAATCACTGTAATAAAACTTTTGACCTTATGCATAACCCTCCTGCAAGAATTTTTTTAATATCTGTCACCGTTTGCAAGTTATTGAATTTTAAAATCAGTCAGTCCTTTTTGGGACACCCGGTATATGGAATATGTATAAAACTGGCTGAAGCAAATTCAGAGAACTTCAAAGTGTTAAAAATATTTCTATAGTCCGGTTTTTATCATGTTTTAATACGTTTCTTCAAACTCACATAACGTTACATATTCACCTGCTGGGGTCCATTATATTTCCAATATGGCGCAACATATATGTATATATATATATATATATATATATATTTAATTCGTCAATTTATTTATTTCATTTTGAGTTTTCATGCAGGAATCTTGCTCTAGAAATCTTATGACATAATATTCCATTTTTTTTTTCAATTCGTCAAACTATTTATTTAATTTAATTTTTCACGTGAAAATCTTTCAATAGAAAAGTAATTGTTGTGGTGAGAATTTTATTGTTTTCTTTTTAATTGTTGGCAACTGCTATAACGAAAAACGTTTCTTAGGTAGATTTCGTAAGAAATACTACCTATTGCAGTCGTTACCATGGTGCGACTTTTGAAAAATTCCTTCATAACTTTTCATTATATGACCCCAGGAACCCAAAACCACCCCCACCTAAAAAGTTTATATATATATATATATATATATATATATATATGTATGTATGTATGTATGTACTAAATTTTGTCCGCACGATAAAAGCCGCAATTATGCACGGATCGTCTTCAAACTCGCCAACAACTTTGAGATGGCTAATATCTCGGCGGGGATTGAAAATGTGCAAAATCGGCCCAAGAGAATGGAAATGGGGAGGGTTAAAAATTTTGAATACCGTCTTAACATGATTCTGATAAAACCAGCTCTTTCACAACAATGGCAGGAAAAAATAAATACTTTTCGTTATAGCAGTTGCCAACAATTAAAAAAAGCAATAAAATTCTCACCACAACAATTGCTTTTCTTTGCAAGATATTCACGTGAAAATTAAATTAAATAAACAATTTTACGAATTGAAAACAAATTGAATATTACGTCATAAGTTTTCTAGAGCAAGATTTTTGCATGAAAACTCAAAATGAAATAAATAATTTGACGAATTAAAAAAAAAAAAAATCAAAATATTGCGTCATATTAGAAATATAATGGACCTCGGCAGGTGAATATGTAACGTCATGTGAGTTTGAAGAAATGTATTAAAACATGATAAAAACCCGACTATGGAAATATTAACATATTTTAACACTTTGAGGCTCTCTGAATTTGCTTTAGCTATTTTTAACCCTATTCTATATACATGCGTGTGTGTATTCGTGTATATTAGAATTTTCACACAATGTTTAGCTCCCTAGAGCTCATTCTTAGTGAAAGAACTGGGTTTATCTCTAATCTTGATTTAAGTTTTGTTGGTGAATTTAGTACTTAACTTCGAAATCTACCTCCGCCTGTAGGCCATAGCCGGCAGGGATTTTTTTTCCTGTCATTGTTGTGTAAGAGCTGGTTTTATCAGAACCATGTTAAGACGGTATTCAAAAATTTTAACCCTCCCATTTCCACCCCCTTGGGCCGATTTTCACCATTTGCAATCCCCGCCGAGATATTAGCCAGTTCAATGTTGTTGGCAAGTTTGAAGAAGATCCCTGCATAATTGGGGCTTTTATCGTGCGGACAAAATTTAGTACATACATACATATATATGTATATAAACTTTTTACGTGGGGGTGATTTTGGTTTCCTGCGGTGATATAATGAAAAGTTATGAAGGAATTTTTCAAAAGTCGCACCATGGTAACGACTGCAATAGGTAGTATTTCTTATGAAATCTACCTAAAAAACTTTCAAATGAGAATTAAATGATTATGTATTAAATACAGGAAAATATTGATAGTTAAAAATTGATAATTACAGTATTAATAAAAATTACCAAGCCATAATATAGCTAAACAGTTTAAATTTAAAAATACTAGGGGATCGTACCCGGGCTTCCCGGGTTAAAGAATATAGGTAAAAACATCTTTTTAATTGAAAACTAATATTTTTTTTTATATGCAACTAGGGGGGCACCGCCCCCCTGCTCGCTACGCTCACCAACCCCCCGCGTAATCGCTTAGCTATTCCATTCGGTATAGCGAAGCAATTCCTATTTTCTAGCCAACCCCAGATTATTGTTTGTGCTTAAAAATAATGGCACAGATGTCATATTTGCCCCATATTGGCGCAATTTGTTTCGGTTGCCAATTTGGCGAAAACATCAACAGCATAAACAATATAATCCGGGTTACCACATCAAGCAAAATAACGACACTTTGGCGCCAGTTAAGTACCCGTTGCGTATATGACATTGGCGTCAGAAAAAAATCGCGCCAATATGGGGCGAATATGACATCTGTGCCAAAATAATGTAAATAGTTCAATTAAGCCCTATTCATAAGCTAATATTAATTTTTGTTGCATTGATATATCTCAATTTGTTGATTTCCTGCATGCAAGTAAACCCTATTGTATATCAATGGGAGTCTATGGAAATTTGGCGAAATACTGGAAATAGCGCTAAGTTGGCGTCACTTTTGGTGACAGAGAGGCGGGTCTCCCCTTGGTAACCTCCCTTATAGCGTCATAAAGCTCTGACCAATCAGTTGCATTTCACGGTATCTACGCAGATTTTCATTGTTCCATTTCCAAAGCCTTACTTTTTTGCAAGGCATACTTAGATACTACTACTTTGATTTTGGTACTTTTCCGTTATACGGACACCATTGTCGCCAAGCGCAATAGTTGGCGCAAAATGAAATTCACGTGAATTGAAACATTTGAAAAATAAAAGAAAAACATTGTCTATATTTAAGTGAGCATTTTAAAAATATAACATTTGAAAATTAGAAGTAGAGTATTCTACGATTCACCCCAATAAATAAAAACATGCATAGTCTAAAAACATCAATGTCACAAATTTATTTGCTATTTTCACTGCTGAAACAATAAAACTAATGGAATTTCTTTTAAATATATTAAAGTACTCGTAAAATTCCTTGTAATAATTAATAAATACAATTTATTAAGTAACAAATACACTTACATGATTTAATCAAAATTGATTGGATAACATAAAATACACTGCTGAAAACAATTAAAGGATATTGCAGTTTTAGGTGGATTTTTTATCTGGTAAACTGTTTAGCTGATTGATACATGGTCGACAGACATAGTAGGTTATATGAGAATAAATTACACATATTTGGCAGAAAAAAATGCATTTTATTGCGCATTTGTGTACTAAAGAAAAAAAAAAACACAATTTGTGCATATGAGAAAAAAAATAAGAAAAGGTGTTTTCTTCAAAGAAAATCATTTTCAGTAGGGGGTATGGTTTCCACGGGCGGACAGCAACATTGAACACCTTTGAGGCATGGACTCAATGAGGCTATTAATGACGAGTTGGGGTATTCTGCCCCACTCTTCCAGAAGAGCTCTTTTCAGTTCTTGGAGAGTTTGTGGGGGTTGTTGGCGGCCAGAAACTCGTCTTCCTAGAGCGTCCCAAACGTGCTCGATGGGATTCATGTCTGGAGAACACGCTGGCCATTCCATTCGAACGATTCCTTCCTCGAAAAGGAAATCCTCCACCAGGTTTGCACGATGTGGCCTGCAGTTATCGTCCATTAAAATGAAGTTATCTCCGATTGCTGCAGCGTAAGGGACTACAATAGGTCTGAGGATCTCATCCCTATATCGGCGACCAGTCAGAGCTCCATCTCGAATGATGTAGAGGTCAGTGCGCCCGTCAATGGAGATGCCACCATACACCAACACTCCTCCACCGCCAAATCTGACACTTTCGTGCACGAACGCAGGATTATTCCTACTGCCACGGTCCCTCCAGATGAAAATACGCCTATTATCCGGATGCACAGAAAAACGGGACTCGTCAGAAAACAGAATATTGCTCCATTCATTTCTCCTCCAGTTGACATGCTCGGTTGCCCACTCCCTGCGGTCGCGACGATGCCCTGATGTTAATCTAACACATACCATCGGTCGGCGAGCATACAGACCTACAGCATGGAGACGGTTTTGGACAGTCTGAGTTGAAATCGTGGTGCCTGTAGCCGAGCGAAGGTGTTGTTGGAGAAGAGTAGCGTTCATGGTTCGGTGTCTCCGAGCTGTTAACGCTAAATACCGATCTTCATTGGGCGTTGTTGCCCGTCTACGACCTTTCCCTGGTCTTCGGCCTGCACATCCACTCTCCAAAAAACGGTTCCAGATCCTGGAAATGACACTTTGTGACACTCCAATGGCTTGCGCTACTTCGGCTTGAGTTTGGCCCCCTTCTAACCTACCAACAATTCTCAAAGCTTCTGAATCTGTCAAATGACTTCGCTGAGACATCGTACTCATCGAAACAAAGCAATCACTGAATGCCGATCATCCTTGTCTTCATTCTCTTTTATCCAGTTGAAAGTCAAATTTCATTCGCTGCCGCTGAAGCGACGTTTTTGACGTCGAACTCAAAATTTGCATACTCCACAGTTTGAAAACCAGAAAAATTTGCATTTGTGATTCTCTTCTTCTATTTTCGGCAAAAAAAATTTCGTTTATATCTTTATTTTATATAAAACTTCAAATATCCTTTAATTGTTTTGAGCAGTGTATTGCAACGATATTTAAATCTGTGATCACTATTTCTTTCTATGTCAAACAGAAACATTTTACGGGTAGCAATAAATTCGTCAAAAACCCAGCTTCAAGCCAGTTATGAGAACTGTAGTTTGATAAAAACCAAATTTTAATTTTAAAACGTGTATATGAAACACAAGCTATTTTTATGTAAATACGGGACATTCAAAAAAGAATAACAGAATGAACCAAACGATCAAGTAAACAATAAGTAATTTAGCTAATCTTAAAAGTATGTGAACATTAAAATACTACAAGCTGTGTAAAATATCTTTTTAAATCGAAGGAAATTGAAGAATATAAGTATTTAATTTATTATTCTGAAAATACAATCAATGATTCTGAAACTTCGACGATGAGAAACAAGCCGCTATCTGGGCAGGGTTTGTAAACAAAAAAGAGCACGTTGTGATGTTTTGGTTCAGAGTTTGAAGCTGAATCCGACTTCACTTTTTCGACGGTTTTCGGCGAAATGCGTGGGCCGTATATATCATAGTAGGTTATGCTTTTTGGTACTTTTCCGTTATACGGACAGCATTGTCGCCAAGCGCAATAGTTGGCGCAAAATGAAAATCACGTGAATTGAAACATTTGAAAAATAAAAGAAAAACATTGTCGATAGTAAAGTGAGCATTTTAAAAATATAACATTTGAAAATTACAGAATTTTACGAACTATTTTATTAAATCACAAATATATAATTAAAATAAGTGAACAAATAACTGTTATACAATAAAGTAATAAAATAAAAAAATCATATTAAACTGCTGCCATAAAATTACAAATCTCTTTGGCACAGATGTCATATTCGCCCCATATTGGCGTGATTTTTTTCGGTTGCCAATTTGGCGAAAACATCAACAGCATAAACAACATTGGTACGGATGTCATATATGCCCAATATTGGCGCGATTTTACTTTGACGCCAATGTCATATAAGCAACGGGTATTTAACTGGCGCCAAAGTGTCGTTATTTTGCTTGATATGGTAACCCGGATGTTGCTGTTTATGCTGTTGATATTTTCGCCAAATTGGCATCGGAAAAAAATCGTGCCAATATGGGGCGTATATGACATCTGTGCCACAACATAATCCGGGTTACCACATCAAGCAAAATAACGACACTTTGGCGCCAGTTAAGTAACCATTGCGTGTATGACATTGGCGTCAGGAAAAAATCACACCAATATGGGGCGAATATGACATCTGTGCCATATCTTTTAGCATTGCAGTAAACATTTCATTTTTTGAATGAAGACGTCGCCACATAAACTCTATGAGATACCACTCTAAAGGATGACGAACTGTTCCCCGATGTCTTTTGTTGCACCATTTTGCGATGCCCCATAATCTCTCAACATTTTGAGTATGACATCCAGTATTAGGGTTGACAAAATTGTATTTGTGATTTACTGTGAAATGATCATAACCAGCACCTCGCAGTTCATCTGTTTTATATCCTTTCCAGTAATCTGTATAAATAATACTTCCATCAGCTACATTGTTTTCTATTGCCGCCACCATTAAAGTTTCAGCTGTGCGATCGGAAATAGGAGTAAGGAAACATCCCCGTGTTTCACGGCATAAACCATCTAACACCCATTGAGGAGGAAGAACACGCCCTACGTTGCTTTTTCTTCTGGTAAAAAGACTTTCATCTACTTCTATAATTTAATTAGGTCCACCGATTTTTCTATTTGGTCGTGAACATAAAGCATTTGCACAAACTTCTCTAAAATAACTATTCCAGTCCACTGTTGTGTTGTGGTTCATATCAAGTTGCAGCTCACAAAGCTCAATCGATGTCAACTCTTGGCATCATAAATATATAAACCTCAAAGCATTAAGAAAAGACAACCGCGATCCTTCAAACCATGTTTTTTGTCGTATTCCTACGCTTTCTTCGCATGATCGTAAGCTACATCTCCATTTCGGATTTCCAGAACTCATCCATAATTTCATTTCATGGTTGTTTGAACACAACCTTTTATTATGCAGAATTCTAAATTTCTGAAACAGTTTTATCGCAAGTTTCTCATCATCTGTTAATTGACAAATGGTAAAATCCATCTCAGCGTCAGCAGTAAAAGTAAATTATAATTTTATAAAAAAAAGCATTTTTATTTCGAATAATAGCAAATTAAAAAGCTTTCCAAGGTTAAGTTTAAATAATAATCATTCATGTAATTCACGTTTCATAAATAACAAATCACAATGTTTCGCATGGTTTACAAGAAAAATCCTTTTCACGATGAGGGCTGAAATAATTGGCGCATTAGCATACATTTTGGCATGCTGTCCGTATAACGGAAAAGTACCCTTAATTTTAGCGAAATACTGGAAATAGTGCCAAATTGGCGTCACTTTTGGCAACAGAGAGACGGGTCCCCCATTGGTAACCTCCCTTATAGCGTCATAAAGCTCTGACCAATCAGATGCATTTCACGGTATCTACGCAGATTTTTTATTGGTCCATTTCCAAATCAAAACTTTTTTTTATATATAGAAGGATAAATTTTTTAGATTGCCCACTTACATTAATAAAGCATTTTTCATATGGAAAATACGAATTATACAATCAAATAAATTTTTGAAATTTATCAAAAGCGACATTTTCTTATTAGCCGCATGCTAAGAGTTATTTGACCAAGATTTTGCTACTTATGGCAGGCATCCTTTTATATTCTGATAATTTCAGAGCTCATACATGTCTGTTAAATTTGTGTTTTATTTATATTATTTTATTTATATATTCATAATGAAGTTTTTTTAAATGAACAGTAGCCGTAAAAAAATGATGAACTCTTTATTTTGTTTTAAGGGCTTTAAAACCATAGACCATCAGTAAACTGAGATGAACTTTGCAAACAAATTCCATTTGAAAAAAAAAATGATATTTGGTGATCTAAAAATTTAAATTGTACGATTACAAATATGTTAGATTTGTGCTTTTAGAATGTTATTCTTTTATTTGTTTATAAAAGAAGTATTAATTTCGTTAATTTGTCTTTCACAAATATGTTAGATTGGTGGTTTTTTTAATATTATTATTTTATTTGTTTATAAAGGAAGTATTAATTTCGTTATGCAAAAATAGTCAGAAACAAATGCTGAAAAATGTTTGTTGCTTTATGTGCAAAATGTATATCATAGCAAACGCGGTAGCGTTAAGCTATAATATGATTAAGAAATAGAAAATGCAAACGACTTTCTTAAATTTCTGGCGAACCAGTTGACATACGACAATGATTTTTCTTTTGAAAGATAGAACTCGACGAGACGAATAAACTGATAGCATTTAAAAAATTACTGTAGCTTTCAGTAGTTTTTTATTTAATATTAAACGAAAAAATGAAGACACAAAATTCAACAAAGTGTAGCTAACGTTCCAGTGGATGGATTAACTTCGTTTTTGTTTTATTTTGATCCTCTTGTTAAAACTTAGAATAGGTTTTTTTTTTCATCTTTGTATGTTTGACGGTCGCTGAGAAAATCGAAATTGTCTTTTATAATGTCTCCATAAAATTATAGAAATCTCTCCTTTTCATTTTCTAATTTTCTAATTTAATAATTTCTTTCGTGTTGCCACTCCCTAAAAAGCAGTACAATATTTAAAAAAAAAGGATAAGACGTGTACTTTTGTTTTTATAAGTTAATAAAAATTGAAATTCAAGTAACAGATTTTTGTATTTTTGAAACCGACGTCAACCTAAGCAGATAATGCATAATTTTCATAAATGCATATATAAACTTTCTTGATTAATATTTTGAACTGGGGTAATAGACACAATGGAGCACAAACGAGTTGATAGGAAAAAAAAAAAAAACTAGGTAAATCCCAAGCTTCTGCTCAGGAGCTAAATGTAAGTTTTTTTCGAAATTATCGTCATAACATCCTGACTTACACAAGCGATAGTTATGCAGTAATGTAAATACTTCACATACTAAGCATAAACTTAAAAAATACCATTCCATCTATTTTAAATAAGGAAGAGATGTCATATACGCAGCAGAGTACATAATTGGCTCGATAATGGCGTTATTTTGCCTGATATGGTAACTGAGCTATTGTTGTTTATTTATCAATTATTTTTTATTTACTTTTATTTTATTTTTAAAAATATTATAAGTTGTTTTGTTCTATAGTTATTAATTAAACTTTTCATTATTTATTGTTATTTCCTTTTTTAAATAATAGAAAGTAATTTAAAAATAGATATGTAACTGCTATTCGATTTTCGTCAAATTGGCGCAGAAAAAACCGTGCCAAACCCGTTGTGTATATGACATCTGTGCCTTAAATAATTAGGTTTCGCTTAACTTTAGGTACTTTTGCTTGAGATATTGTCGAAAATGTACAGCAAAAATATACGGTACGACTTGATTATCCCGTCGACCAATTTCGCCAAACTATTCGCCAAATGATACAAACTGACATAATTTTTATTTTATATAATGGAAGAATAAATAAATTAGTAAAACATTAATAAAAATACTAATAAAAACTTGGGCACAGATGTCATATACGCTCCGTAATGGCGCGATTTTTTCTGACGCCAATTTGGCGAAAAGCTCGTTAATATATCACCTATATCCGGGTAACCATATCAAGCAAAATAACGACACTTTGTCTCCAGTTAAGTACCCGGTGCGTATATGACATTGGCGAAAAAAAAATCGCGCCAATATGGGGCGCATATGACATCTGTGCCCAAACTTGAATTAAAATCACTTGATGACGTAACAAACACGTGTATCGTGTTTAATGTCAAATGAATGTAACATTTACTATAATCCATTATTGTCATTTAATCTTATAGTTTGGCGGTAATTTTTTGATCGACAGGATAATCAAGTTATACCAAGTATGGTACAGATGTCATATACGCACCACGTTGGCGCGATATTTTTTCTGACGCCAATTTGGCGAAAACCTCGTTTTCGAATACCAGTTACATATGTATTTTTAAAAAGGGTTTAACAATAAATTAAAAAAAGTTTAATTAATAACAATAGAACAAAACAATTTATATAATTTAAAAAAGAAAATAAAAGTAAATAAACAATTTATTAATAAATCAACAACAACATCCGGGTTACCATATCAAGCAAAATAACAAAACTTTGGCGCCAGTTAAGTACCCCGGTTCGTATATGACATTGGCGTCAGAAAAAAATCGGGTCAACGTGATGCGTATATGACATCTCTGGCGTTTCAAGTACACTTCTGAACGTTACTTTGAAATCGGTGAGTTTCATCGCCAAAATCGCCAAGATGCTTAATGATCATCGCCATTGAATATATAAATAATGCCATATTTGCAAACTTATAGGTCAAAATATAAGTGGAACCTCGGTTCATGACCGCCTCTGTTTATGACCAGTTCGGTTTATGTCCAACTTCGGTGATCAAAATTTGACTCGGTTGGCGTGCAATATCTCGGTTCACGACCAAGCCTGCAGAATAGTTCAGTTGGCAACCCTTACATAACTCGTGTTATTAGTCAAGTTTGGAGTAAGGTGTGCATATCAGAGTACTTTGTGTACCTTTATTACTGTAAAAAAATTAACTTTTTGTTTTACTTTTAGTCAGGTTTGCGCTAATTTTAGCTCTCATTATGGCTTCTAAGAATGAAAAAGTGCTTAGTGATAGCAGTAGTAAGAAGCTTAAGCGAATTACTGTTCGATAAAAGGAATTGTAGCAAAACATGAGAACGATATTAGTATAACCGGTCTAGCTAAACAATACGATGTGGCCTAAACATTCGATTTCCTCGATAATCTATATATATATATATATATATATATTACGCTATCGTCTGTGTCACAGAAATTACGATTAGTTGTTAATTGTTTAATGGCAACGCTCGAATGAAACGCATCTCATTGGTTATAGAACAGCATTTAATGCATCTCCATACCTATAAGGGGGGGGGGTACCATAGGCAGGACCCTGTTCTGTCGCCAAATACCGCCAAATTTGTCATCAACTTGTAAATATATCGCCAAATTCCTATAGACTTCCATTGTAAACCAATAGGGCTTACTTGTTTAGAGAGAATCAACAAATTGAGATATTTTGATGCAACAAAAACTAATATCAGTTTAAGGAATTAAATTAATTATATTTAAGGGAGCCCAAGTAAATTAAATTATGAATAAAAATAACGTGAATTTGATTTAAAAACCTTGAACCTCTTAAAACAGTGTGCATTACTTGGTTAAATAGTGCATTATTGCGCGAAATAAGAAAAAAGTATTGGGAATATTTAAAAGCAACTCAGGTTTATTTATATTCAATATATAATTATCAAAAAATTAAAATGACTAGTATTAAAAAATGCTCTGACGAGCACCAAAAAAGGCTAATATGTTTTTAAGTATGAAAAAGGGTTTGACAAGTGCTTCTAATTGGGCATGAAAAAGGACAAGGGTTCCCTTCTTGGCTGAAGCTCACTGTCAATGCCAACTTTGAAAATATCATATTTGCGCTTTTTTCATATAAAAAAAATCAGCCACAGTTACAATAAAAATGTGTAATATAACGACGCAGCCTGATTAAACATGAATGTAAGGCGACATAGCACCAAAAACATTAGTTCCTGCAGCGTATCACACTCATGCAGGGCCACCAAGCACGCCCGCAGTGTAGAACTGTACAAAAAACTGATTTGTAGTGCAGTGCAGACTGTTGCAGCACTCTGCACAGGAACAATTCCACATGTGCACGCATAACAGTATAATGCATTCATTGATTGTTGAAATTATATGCAAGTGGCTGTGGCTGTACAATGTACTATGCAGTACAGCAATGCATGCAAATTATAAACGAACATTAGACGCAGACACCTTTAATACGGAAGTACAAAAGCACAGTGTGAGTGTGCGCTGTGGTTCAAAAATTAAAAGCATTATAGGAATGTACAGTGTAGTATAATTTATAGAGAAATAATGGTACACAGTGCACTGTACAAAGTTGCATTGCAGACGCATGCGCAGTGCAACAGTGCAGTTTACGTGTAAAGCGCGACGGAAAGTTTTACTAAAGTATCGTGAATTTATTTTATATAGAAAAAGCGCAAATATGATTTTTTCAAAGTTGTCATTGACAGTGAGCTTCAGCCAAGAAGGGAACCCTTGTCCTTTTTCATGCCCAATTAGAAGCACTTGTCAAACCCTTTTTCATACTTAAAAACATATTAGCCTTTTTTGGTGCTCGTCAGAGCATTTTTTAATACTAGTTATTATTATGTATTGAAACCGCACGTGATAAGATAAACTTAAAAAAAAATCATGCTTAAAAATTATTTTAGAAAATATAATACATCAGTCAATTAAGATACAGTTTTTAAACAAATTGCATTTGAAAGTAAATTTTTTCCCTACGTTACGAAAATTGAAAATGTACGATGGTCAGAAGATTAAAAAATTGCATTAGCGAAAATTTCAAGACCGAAATTTGATCGTGAAGTGTTGCCATTCGCAAAATGACGCCAGCGTTACGCACAGATACGTTTGTTCTTTATAATATAGTTACTTAATTAGTAAAATATAATAAAGATCAGTTATTAGGATGTGGTTACCAATTGAGGCTCTTATGCTTGGTATTCCGGAATGAAAAACAGCAATTTTCACCTTCTCAAAATTTGCATACGCACTTCTGATATCCATATTCATCATTTAAAAAAAAAATTTGTATTTTGTTTGATCATTTAAAAACCATTTTAACTTAAAACTTGAAGTAACGATTGTCAGCAACATCTTTTATGCAAACAGACGCACCCTTTACTTGAGATTCTAATCTCAATTCTGGAGAGTAAAAATTTCCGTAATTTATGTTTTTTTAGTCGCATTTGTGTTAAAATGTTTAGTTTTATCTAAGAAAATGATTGTTTCTTTTAAATATGACTTCATTTTCACTTAAATAAGCATTTCGCCTAGTGTCTGAAACTTAGTACACATGCAAAAGGAAAAAAACTAGAAAATTTATGAGAAAAAATGCGTGTTTTCAGAAGAAGTATGTCATTTTCCTTTATTATGCCCCTAATATAATATTCTGCTCCTAATGGGATTTTGCGACACTAAACCCTATACAACAATTTTTATCACCAATTTTGAATTTTTATGAGAAAATAGCATGAATACAGATAAAATTACCTTATTATTTCTCTCTTGTCTGCAATAATAAAAGCTATCAAATTTTCACCATTTTGAAGAAATTTCATGAAATGCTTTTAAAATTAAAATATAAAAGTGGGGATAGTAAAAAAAAAAAAAAAAAAAAAAAATAGATATAATAATAATAAAAAAAATAAAATAAAATAAAAAAGCAATTTATCAAATTACAACGACCATTTGGAAAACGATTTTTTTGAAGACTAAAATTTAAGACATAAAAAATCGCACGGAGTTGATCATACATTACGTACGCCATGAATTAAACATTAATAGTGTTATTACACGTAAAAATTGCAAGCCAAAAATATCGCCTGCGACCAGTCAGATTTCATGGAACTTAAGTCACCTGAAACTTACGTAAATATCCAAGCATTTCATTGGCTGTTCGGGAAAAGGCTTTTCCATCGTCAGATTTCCAAGAAATCTGACGGCCAATTTTAAATGGAATTTCATTCTTAAACTTCTAAACATCCAACAATATTACTTTTTACACCGTCGGATAGAAAAAATATGCACTTTTAAATGCAATTTGTTTGAAAGCTGTATCTCAATTTGTTTCTGAGTTATTAATTATTTTTGTAGTTTTTATTACTTTTTTGTCATAGTGACAACAGAAAGTATCCATCGTTGTTGAAATTAAAGGGAAATACAGATTACTGTATAGACCAATCATAAAACGAATAAATTGCGGATTAAACCAATGAAAACCTTCAGATATGCTTTTGATTTCCCATCCTGACGATAACAATAACCATTTTTCCAAATGGTTAAAAAAAAAACAACAACAAAAAAACAAACAAAAAAAAAACAGATAGCGCGATCACATCTACAAATGAAGAGCTTTCAGCTTAAAAAAATATTAGCAAAATTGGTTCAGCAGAAAGATCAGGGCAGATGACTAAAAAACACACTTGTGTTTTAAATATATAGATTATATAAAATTAGGAAAAATTAAATTCAGCTAATTATGTTATTTTGATAAAATTATAGTAGAATGTCCTGAAGAATAGCATTAAAATTTTATTATTCGAGAGAATTTTGAACAAAAACTTCAGGAAGATGATATTATTTTAAACCACGAATTATTTGTTTGCTTGTCTAACTCGCCGAAGCAAATCTATCCAGGCGAGAATCATCAATTTCTGTAATATAAATCGCTATTATTTGCATGTCACCTCTCTTCTATAAAGACACTCTAAATTTTTTTAAAACCTTGCATTTAATCAGTGTGTGATTTCGATTACATTATTTTCAAAAGTTTATATTACATTACATTATTATCGATTACATTATTATTTTCAATATTCATTTATATTCCATTTTCACCTGTGAAGAATTTCAAAGCAGCTGGGCTGTGAAAATGACGCACTTCTACAAAACATAATTCAGGTTTAAGAATTAAAATACACGCTTTTTTATAAAATGACGTCATTTGCATCCGCTAAAGCAATCCACTTTTACAATCCACTCTTAAACTTCGTCTATAGAAAAGTATGCATATGATGTCATTATCACGGAATAACAGACAATATTCTTGACATAGACCCTATTTCAATTTCAACTTTTTTTTCTGGTTTTATGAGAAAATGGCAACAAAAAGATACAGTATCTCCTATTTCCGAATATTTTCCGTTTACTTTCAATGACTTTCAATAGGAATGGGGTACTTTTGTTGCCACGATAAGAAAAATGGTATTAAAAACTACAAAAAATTAATATCTCAAAAATAAATTGAGATGCAGCTTTCAAAGAAATTGTATTTAAAAGGGCAATTTTTTCCTTATACGACGGTGTAAAATTTTTAAATGTGCGATGTTTAGAAGTTTAAAAATTTGCAGTAGAGAAAACTGCAAAACCAAAATTTTGTTTGAAATTTCAAAGTGTTGCCATTCGCAAAATGACGTATGCGTTACGCACAGATATGTTTGCCCTTTATAATATAGATAGATAGATAGATAGATACTTGCACGAGACATTTATTTCGTACTTTGCGATAATCTTTTAAAACTAATCTATATATGTTGCGCTATCGTATCAATGAAACGCATCGCATTGGTTATTGAACAGCATTTAATGCATCTTCATACCTATAAGGGGGGGGGGGTACCATAGGGGGGGACCCTGTTCTGTCACCAAATACCGCCAAGGTTATCTCCAACTTGGCGATATATCCTCAAATTTGGCGACCAAAATTAGTCACCAAATGTGACGCCATATCTCTAATATTTCGCCAAATTCCCGTAGACTTCCATTGTAAACCAATAGGGTTTACTTGCTTACAGAAAATCAACATCTTGAGGTATTTTGAAACAATGCAGATGTTATTGAAGCACCTACAAGAGTCGCATTGCTCTCGTGTTGAGAATTCGAAGACAGCGCAAATAATATTTCCTTTCTAACAACAAAAGTGAATTTTTAAAAGGGAAAGAAAACTTTGGTCAAAATTACGTCAGATTTAAAACGACGCATTTAAGCGATACATTTTAACCCTCTAGTGCATGATTTTTTATTTTTCTTTAAAAAAAATATATTTGATTCCTTAATGGGCATACATTGAAAAAAAATACTGAAAAATTTATCACTCTTATGCTTTTCAGTATTTTGAATTTTTTAAAATGGTTTCCAAATGGTAACACCATGCATTACGCGTATTCTATAGGCATAGGGGAGAGTGTTGTACCTTGGGACAATTTTCACATTTTAATTTTTTACTTCGATGATTATAATCAGATTTAAAATTTAAAGGCAACATTTCAATACACCAACATATTTCTCTATAATATAATTTTAGAAATTCAGACAGTTTGAAAATAAAAAAATGCCATTCATTTAAAGTAGGGAAGGCAAACTGTCCCAAGGTACAACATCCTGTTGTACCTTGGGGCGTACTGCATAATTCAGGGAATAGGCATATAATTCATCAATAATTTTGAACAATAACTAATACAATATTTTGTACAATAACAATAACTAATTTTATGCCAACAAACAAAACCTTTTTTTTTTCAACGAAATAAAGAATGAAACTCAAGTTCAAGATCCAAAATAAAGTTGAGTTGTTTTATTTATTGCATTTCACATGATTCGTGAAATTTTCTGTAAAATAAGTAATAAAAATACTTTTATTTATCGAAATTATTATGAACCACATATTTCTTGTACCATTGGACACAGTGGCGTACCCAAGGGGGGGGGGGCTGATGGGGCTACAGCCCCCCCCGAAATTTTCGAAAGTGATATAGAAATGTGCTGATTTTTCGTCTTTCTTTTATGGAAATTTTTTTAATTTTTTTCCATTATACAGCGGACAAACCATTCTCATTAGTCCCATATTAGTCCACATTGACAACAAAGAAGAGAAAGGGGGGCTGACGAGGTTATAGCCCCCCTACTCCTCCCGAAATAGTCAAAAAATTAAATGAAAAAGTGTTTTTTTCTTACTTTTTAAAGATAAATCTGTAATTTTTTCTTCTGCCATACAGCAAAATAGCCATTCTCGTTAACACCGTATTAGTCCAGGTTATATTAGTTAGGGGGCTGATGGAATTTCAGCCCCCTCCTCTCGAAATGGTCGAAAATGAAATGAAAAGATAGTGCTGAATTTTTTCTGTCTGTTCAAGATAAATTTGCATTTTCCCCCTATCGTTCAACAGACTATGCGCTTCCTTCGCTTTAGTTCCATATTAGTCCATATTGACACCAAAGAAGAGAAAGGGGGTTGATGGGGTTACAGCCCCCCCCCCCCAACCAGAAATCGCGAAAAATTAAATAAAAAAGTGTTTTTTCTTTACTTTTTAAAGATAAATCTGTATTTTTTCTTCTGTCATACAGTAAAATAGCCATTCTCGTTAACACCATATTAGTCCACATTGACATCACAGCATACCCTAAGATGGGGAGGGGGCTGATGGAATTACAACTTCCTCCTCTGGAAATAGTCGAAAATGAAATGAAAAAGTAGAGCTGATTTTTTTCTGTCTATTTGAGATAAATTTGCAATTTCTCCCCTATCATTTAACAGACTAGCCGCTCCCTTCGCTGTAGTTCCATATTAGTGTACAGTGACATCACATTATACCCGAAAAGACAGAAGGGGGTTAATGGAGTTACAGCCCTCTCCCAAAAATTCGAACATGAAATGAAAAAATTCTGATATTTTCCTTTTTGTTTGAGATAAATTTGTATTTTTCCTCTATCATTCAACAGACTAGCTGCTCTCTTCTCTTTAGTTCCATACTAGTGCACAGTGATACCACATTATACCCAAAGAGGTGAAAGGGGTTAATGGGGTGTCTCTTTCCTAAATAGTTGAAAATGAAATGAAAAAAAAGGCTGTTTTTTTTCTTCTTGTTTGAGATAAATTTGTAATTTTTCTTCTGCCACACAGCGAAATAGCCATTCTCGTTAACACCATATTAGTCCACATTGACATCACAGCATACCCAAAGATGGGGAGGGGGCTGGTGGAATTACAGCCCCCTCCTCCCGAAATAGTCGGAAATGAAATAAAAAAATATTGCTTTTTTTCTTTCTGTTTGAGATAAATTTGTATTTTTTTTCTCCTATTATTCAACAGACTAGACACTCTCTACTCTTTAGTTCCATATTAGTGCACAGTGACACCGCATTATACCGAAAGAAGTAAAAAGGGGGTGATGGGTTACAGCCCCTTCCCAAAATAGTCGAAAATGAAATGAAAAAAGGCTGATATTTTTCTTTTTGTTCGAGATGAATTTGTAATGCACTTGTTTTCTGCAATACAACGAACTATACGTTCTGGCTAGTCTCATATCAACGCACAGTTACACCACAGTATACCCAATGAGGGGAAGGGGCTGATGGGGTTACTTACTCTTCCGAAATAATCAAATATGAAATGAAAAAAAATTCCAGTTTTTTTCTTTCTTTTGAGATTAATTTTTAATTTTTTTCTGCGACGCAGCTATTCTGGTTAGTCCCATATATTAGTGCACAGTGATGCCCCAGCATACACCAAAGGATTCGATGGGGACGGGGGTTATGACGTTACAGCTCCATTCCACCTCTGAAGAGATCGCAGTGAAATGAAAAAAGGGCTGATATTCCTTCTTTTTCAGATAAATTTGTTTTATTTTCTGGCATGCCACGAATTTGTTTTTCCTGTTAATCCAATATCCTCCCCTGTCCTGCGACCAAATTTACTTGAGACCACAAAATCCATTTTCAAATGACTGAAATCACTGTTTTACTCGATAAATGAAAACATATATACTGAGTTCAAGAGACCTACAAATAAATTCGACAAATCTAAAAGTAGTTTAATTTAAGGATTTTTTTAATTTTTCCCATAGTCGGCGGGCGCCAAGATTGTCAATGCGGGGGTATGTTAATGCACAGTAACACCACAGCTAATCTCAAGTCGATTTCGTCTAAATCTGAAATCCGGTGCGGAAGAGTTGACTGTAAAAGTAGCTTATTAACTTTCATTTTTCAGTCGCATCTCCATGCCACACCGAAATATGGGGGTGCGGAGGGTTGAAGGGACTAAACCTCTTTTACCTGCCAAAACGGTCAGATTAAATGGTAAAAAATGGTAAAAATACTACTTCTTACTTTTTAGATCAATTCAATTATATGTATATTTGTCATGCATCGCACTTGTCTTTCTTGTTAGTCCCATATTAGTGCATAATGACACCTTAGCTAATCCCGTCAGAATTTTGGTAAGTCGGAAGTCAGGCACACTATATATGTGCGGAAGAGCTGACTGTGAATGATATTCATTAACTTTTGTTTTTAACACTCGATTACTTCCTCGTATCTGTAAGATACACAGTGACTTCTTGTTTGACTGCAAAGACATCTTTGGAGTTCGGTAATGTCCCCTCCCCCCACTTATCTTCCTATTCTGTCTTAACTTTGCAGCCAGTATTTTTCATCTGGAACGGTTTAAAGTCCTTCTTATTACTTGTGCAATGCACAAATAATAAACAAAGTCTTTATTTTATATATGTGTATGAAAATATTTTGTGTATACAAAAAATATTTTGTGTTTGTTACAATATTAATTTATTGTTAAACAAGAACCGTAGCCAGAATTTAGTTTCGGGGATTGGAAGAACAATTTTATAGATTTTATGTTATAATGACTTTCTTTTAAATGAAAGTATATATAAAAAAAAAAAAAAAATAGTAACACTTTTCAACAGATTGCGACGTGGGACGGTCTCAGGATCGGACCCGTGCCCTCCCCCCTTCCCCCCAGATTTGAGTCTGAGTTTAAAAAAAAAAATCTGAAATTCTCAGCAAATTTTCTGAAAGGTTACAGCAGAGGGGGAAAGGAGAGGTAATCCCTTCCTGCTACTAATCATTTTTGTTGTAGTTTGGGTTAACTCTGTTTATACTCGGGTCAATTTCAGGCTGAGTGGGTTCGGGTTAACCAGATTTCTAAAAAGTTCAGCATATTATTTCAGTTTAAAAACTATACATATAATAATAAACACAGATATTTGTATGTGTTTTTAACGCGATCCTTTGATGAAATACAGGTTTTTATCACGACGCTTTGACGAAATTTGCATTTTCCCCGAACTTTTGACAAAATTAGCTTTTTTCCGCGACCCTTTGACGAAATTCGCGTTTTTTTTCCGTGATCCTTTGTCAAAATTTGCGTTTTTTCCGCGAGTTTTTGATGAAATTCGAGTTTTTTTCGTGAACTTTTGCCGAAATTCGCGTTTTTTACGAAACACTTCGTCGAAATTTGCGGTTTTTTTTCGCGGCTTTTTTGACGAAATTCGCTTTTTTCTCGTCTTTTTGATAAATTTCGCGGCTCATTGACGAAATTCGCGTTTTTTTATGGAAATGGTCGTGTTTTTTTGTTTTTTCGCTGCTGTTTGACGAAATTCGCTTCTTTCCGCAGTCTTTTGCCGAAAGTCACGTTTCTCTGTGGCCCTTCTTTGTGACCATGCTTTTTTTTTGCGATCCTTTAACGAAATTCGCGTTTTTTCCGCTTCCCTTTGACGGAATACATACTTTTTTTAGCAATCCTTTGCCAAAATTTGCGTTTTTTCTGCAGCCCTTTGAGGAAATTTACGTTTTTTCTGAGGTCATTTGCCGAAATTCACGTTTTTTTACGCAATCCTTCGTCGAAATTCGCGTTTTTTTCTGTGGTCATTTACCGAAATTCGTGTTTTTTAATGCAATCCTTCGTCGAAATTTGCGTTTTTTCCGCGGCTCTCTGACGAAATTTGCGTTTTTTTTCGTCTTTTTTGATGAAATTTGCGTTTTTCTGCGGCCTTTTGACGAAATTCACGTTTTTCTGTGTCCCTTTGACGAAATTCGTGTTTTTTCAGTTTCCCTTTGACGGAATGCGTGTTTTTTTAGCGATGCTTTGTCGAAATTTGCAGTTTTCTGTGGTCCTTTCACGAAATTCGCGTTTTTTCTGTGGTCATTTGACAAAATTCGCGTTTTTGCGCAATCCTTCCTCGAAATTTGCGTTTTTTCGCGGCTTTTTGTTGAAATTCGCGCTTTTTCTCGTCTTTTTGATGAAATTTGTGTTTTTCTGTGGCCTTTTGACGAAATTCACGTTTTCCCGTGTCCCTTTGACGAAATTCGCGTTTTTTGCGATCCTTTACGAAATTAGCTTCTTTTTCGCAGCCCTTTGACGGAATGCGTGTTTTTAGCGATCTTTTTTTCGAAATTCACGTTTTTTCCGTGACCTTTTGATGAAATTCGCGTTTTTTCTGCGGCCTTCTGACGAAATTCGGGTTTTTTCTGTGCTCATTTTGACGAAATTAGCGTTTCCTCTAGAATAATTTGACGAAATTCACGTTTTCTCCGCTATCATTTGACGAAATTTGACTTTTTTTTCGCGATCCTTTGGCAAACTTCGCATTTTATCTGCGGCCGTATGACATAATTCCGGTTTTTTCCTTGATCCTTTAAAGAAATTGGAGATTTATTTTGCGAACGATTGACGAAATTGATTTTTTTTTTTTTTTTTCGAACGATTGACGAAATTGATTTTTTTCGGCGACCATTTGTCAAAAATCACGATAATTTTTTAAGTCCAAATTTTCGGATTGATGACCTTTTTTATCAAATTTTCGGAAAATTCGGAACAAAGTCATCCTTGCCCCCCCCCCCCCCCCTCTGGCTACGGCCTTATTGACAAAAATGATTTCTGTTTATAACACAATGCAACGTGTTTCGTAAGATTTAGAACATTATGAAAATTTAAGTCAGCCCCCCCCGAAATAAAATCCTGGGTACGCCACTGATTGGACATGTCCCAAGGTACAACATATTTTACTGTCCCGAGGTACAATCACCACACGGTTTAAATAAAATCAAACTGGCGGTAAATCTAGAAGAACTATCATTATTTTCTCATACCCAAAACATTTAAAAATCTTCTCTTTTATAAAAAAATAAATTGCAGTTGACTTGTTGTAGAAATACATAGGGAAAAAATGAAGTTAGAATGGAGGAACATATTTACTTTGGACTAATGAAATTTATTTTTTTCACCTAGCTGTTAAAATTCGATGCTTCTGATGTTGTCTGTTATTATGATGAGATCTGTTGGTTATAGGTCACTATTAGAAATACACAAAATATAACTGTTGCCAATAGTTTATTAGAAATTGTCAATGTCCCAAGGTACAAGCGTCCCAAGGTACAACATTCTCCCCTATTGTATGGTATTTCTCTGTCCTTTTTTCTATTAATTGCGGGTGGCATTTTGCAGCACGTGATTCTATCGTTTCTTATTATTCCAAGGAGCAAAATTACTTTTGATTTTAAAAGTGCCATTAGGTTCACTGATGTTTATTAGTTATCAAAAGACAGTTCATGATTTACAGGTTCAACAACTGGATGAGTTAGTCTAGTATTGACTCAATCACTAACTTCCAAATCATGTACACTTGACAGACTGGTTGTACTTTTTTCGCAATAAATAACAAAATTGTACGCAAATCTTGATACTCCTGCGAAAAATAACAATTTTAAATCATAATTATGCGCGTTTTTTTTTTTGGGGGGGGGGTGATATACTGCTTCATATTGTGACGAGCCTTTGTCGCACTTATTTGCTCATAAACACAGCGAGATTCTTCCATGGAAATGGATAAGAATTTCCATTCAGGGTACCGATTTCTGGTTTCAACTTGAATAACTTATCTTCCCCATTAGACAATGTATTATCGTTCAGATGGGAAAACTGTCGTATACTTTCAAATGTATTCAAGATCATAGTGGGACTACCTGGTGGTACACCAATGACAGGGTTACCAAACAATTTTATGATTTTAAAGTTTTCCAAGCTACTCAAGATACAAATTCTTAGATACTTTTTTATGTCTGTCGAGCATATATCTTGAGTGGCTTTTGAAGATATTTTAGAACACTATACAGGCTTGTTTGTTCAGAGATATGCTCGAAAAGTACTAGGTGGAAAAACACAAAAAATATTTATATGGTGTTTTTAATGATAAACCATTTTCAGGCAGAGAAACATCTCCAATAATCTTTTTCCAAGAAAGATCTGGCTGAAGAGTTTGAAGCTTTCATCTTTTTTTCTGTTTACGTTTACGTTTACTTGATTGCTTTTGTTTTGATGTAGATAGAATATTCACTATCCCATGGTTTGCATCAACATTCTAGTCAATTTCATTAGCTGATTTATCTTCTTGTCAATCACAATCAGTCTCATCATAAGTGTCTGAATCGTTTTTGAACAGAAGGTTTGGATCAAAAGGCTTATCATCATCGCTGTCATTCTAAGAAATGCTACTTTCATTTGACAATACAATCCATATTTCTTCTGTTAATAATTTTTTTAGTGTCTTTGTTTTAAAATATATTTTAAACATGATGAGGCTCCACCAGAACAAATTTTTTGATGAAAAAATAGAAAAAAAGCAAGATTAAACAATCAACAAAATCACTGAACAGAATGCTAAAAATGTAAATAAAAGTGGAACTCAATTCATGGTGTTGCCAAATGGCAACAAACGTATATTCATATGCATACAATATTTGTTGCAAAAAACCTTACTCAAAATTATTTAAAATAACTTTTAAAAGCATATTCTTTTGAAAAAGATTTTTTTCAAATGAAATTTTGCATTTTAAATATTTTTTATTTGTGTTAGAAATCCATCTATGACTAGGAAAATGGAAGGCTTCAAAAGTTCCTTTTTATTGGCAACTGATAAACAACTATTATCACCTATGGTATTTTTAATGAACTAAACCTAAGTATAGGGTCAAAATGAATACGTAAAGCATAAAGTTATCAAGAGGCAACAGTAAATAAACTATAAGGAAGGAAAATTTAATTTGTTGCCAATTGGCAACAGTATGCATTAGAGGGTTAAAGCTGATCAAATTAGCGTGTTTTTAGAGTTTGCGGTGTCTGAACGGGGGTTGGCGAGCGTAGCTCGTAGGGGGCAGAGCCCCCCTAGTATAATTAAAAAATCACAAGTTCTCGCTTTCTAAGGATAAAAAAAGCGTTGAATTTCCTATAATCCGCCTCGTTAGAAACCTTGTTAAATTAATTTATTGTAACGAGAATTTGTTGGAAAAATCGTGAATTGCAGTCATGAAATTAGGCACGATTTTTAACACTTTCCAACACAGTTGAAAAGTGTTTATGAATTCGGTTTGTCTGTCCGCCTGTCCGTGCTCTAACTCGCGTAAATATAGTCCGATTGCCATGAAATGGATATATGTTATTGGGTATCACTATGTCATGTTCGGTATTGAAAATGAAGTGTGTAGCATTCGCGGTTCATTTATAGGGACACTCAAAAGCATTCCATTACATTACGGTCTATGGGGAAAAATCGTTTGCGGTGTGTTTTAAGGCTAATGTCAGACGACGGTCTTTTTGCACGCTTTTTTCGCTTTTACAGCCTCTCTACACATGCTAGCGAAGGTGTAGGGAGGCTGTAAAAGCGAAATAAAGCGTGAAAAAGACGTTCGTCTGACATTAGCCTAATGATATTACACTACTTTAAACATATTAAAATGGATATTTATCACTGAAGTATACTAAAAGGTTCTTATGATACAGTATGGTGAGCATAGAATTTATCGTTAATTTAGAGGGACACCCAAAAGAATTTGGCTACAGAAGAAAATGAGCAATAATTGAACTATTGAAACCTACGAAAAATAATTGCTGGAAGTGCGTTTTCAGTTGTGGTATGCGTTTGTCAATTTAATTATTTTTTAAATGTTACTCGGTGTGTGTAAATTCTGTGGATTATATATATAGGCTATATATATATATATATATATATATATACTATGACCATTAATTAAACATTACTGACCACCATCAATAATTGTGATAGTATGAATGAATTTACAACAATACAGTGTCCCCAAACACACTGAATGGATACCAAAAACATAATAAACAAGCTGCTATGTATAAAATAAAGTCCCTTGTACTATATAACAAGAATTAATAATGAAGAAAAAAAGAAGAATATGATTTCGATAAAAATAATTGAAAAGCTTATATATTGAATTGCGTTATCAAGAGTACAGAATTCAATTATATAAGCAAAATCAGTCGTTTTCTGTGAGAAAAAAAGCTAAAAACTGAATTTTTTTCTCCTGTACTCTAACGAACAATATAACCAAGAGAATAGTTTCAAGATGAAAACAGAATAAAATTAAATGCTATGAAATGGAAAAAGCAATACAACCTTTTAAATAATTAATCTATTTCAAGGAAAAATAGTAATATTACACAAAATACCTAATAAAATCTCAGTTATTTTATCCAAATAGACATCAGCACATGGTATCCAAAGCTAGATAAGTTTAAGGTTATTTTTACAGTTAAGTTAACACAAATTTTAAAACCTAATGTATACAGTTAATCTATTTTGAAATACCGTGTTAAATGCAATTAAAATAATATAAATAAAAATAATTACATAATAAGTAAATTACCTCTTAACACTTTTAAATTTTTAAAAATTTCTTAATTAAAGTAAAAAATACTAAAACTATAAGTTTACAATCTCGCAAATAGCCAACATTAAGCTCCACCATGTGTTAAAAATTGATATTATTACTCTATTCGAAGCATGAGACAGAATACAATTTAAATTTTAGTGCTGCCATCTATGATATTAACTTGAAACTAATATGAACAAATTGTCATAAGATTATGCTATTATAAGTTAATTCATTCATAATATACCAACTGCTATATCCCAACAAATCCTAATATAAAAATACCAAATTATATTTCATTATTCATATATATATATCATAAAGCACGATCGTGCTGTATAGTAGAGCTCAGCCGCATCTTTTACGTTTTGAAACATGATTAAAAAACAACAACTCAATTACAATCCAAACCAGAAAACATTCAGTGATGAATAATGGCTTTTTGGAAATGTCTTACTTTAGTGAAGTGCCTTTCGAAGGTCGGGTAAAAAAATATCCAATATTAAGGGAATGGCACCCATTTAAACTTTACATAGCGTTCCATAATTTAACAATATTAGAAATATCTCCTTCAATCTTTCTTTCCGGTTGCCACATCCTAAAAAGCGGCACAATAATTTTTAAAAAAAGGTGATAACACGGGTATTTTGTTTTAAATAAAAATCAGATTTTTCTCGCTATAATTTTGCATTTTCCAAATCGACGTCATTCTAATCTGAAAATGAAAAATTTTCCTATATATATATGTAAAAACCTTAACTAAACACGTGTTAAAATGACGAGGCATCTTCATTTGAATGATTTTAATGTTTAAAAATCTATTTTAATACAGAAGTTTTAATTTCAAAAAAACAATTTAGGAAAAGATAATAATAATAAAAAAAAATCGTTTGCTAGGTATGACGTCAATTTCTGTTTAACTGACATAACTTTGTAATGATATTTTATTCTGAAAAGAGACTCCTGATATTCTGAAAGTAATCCTTATTATTATCATCCATAAAACGAAAGATTTATTTTTAAGTCATACGAAAGAATTTTTCGGTCATTTGGTTGTATTTATTGCATTTTCCTGCGTACATGCATTTTAATTTTAAAAGCAAAACACTTTACTATAATTACGTCATCTTAACGCCAAATGAAATTCAATTTCGCAAGTTTAAAAATAATTAATATTGCTGTACCAAAAGTAATAATCTAAGTAGAGCTAGCAACGTTTTCGTCACTTGATTTTAGCAATGATCATTTTTTGTATGCTCTTTCGTTTTATGGTGCAGTATGTATGCGAACAGTCTGGCTGGCGGCAGACGTTACGTTTACCTGCGGGAGAAGGGGTTATGCAGGTGAAAAAAATTGAAAATTACGTCATTTTAGCAAGGCTCATGTTTCAATATGCTCTTCCGTTTTATGGTGTAGTACGTATGCGGACGGCCTGGCTTTCGGGAAACGTTGCATTTACCTGCGGGAAAAGGAGTTATGCAGGTGAAAAAACTACAAAAATTCGTCATTTTAGCAAAGCTCATTTTTCTATATGCTCTTCCGTTTTATGGTGTAGTATGTATGCGGACGGTCTGGCTGGTGGGAGAAGGGGTTATGCACGTGAAAAAATTTCAAAATTACGTCATAAAACACTTCTGACCTTCCTTGTACCTTTCAAGGCCAAGGTTGAGAAAGGTTGTATGAAGGAATGTCTTTAGTTTGTTGGCTAGAAAAGTAGAAATATGGCTTTTGGGATTAAATAATCCCGCGCGTGTACATACGTTACATTTCGATATGTTCATTCGTTACGGGATAACACACACTAAAATAATTTTACTGAAAGAGTGAAATAAAAGCTACCTGCATATGTTGATGAAAGTGTATTAAAATGTAATTACTGTAAATTTTATAAAATAATTCATGTTTTAAGAGGTAAAACAAATCGTTGCATATTTTCTAAGGAAAAAAACCCGCCATTTTTACAGAAACTGTTATAAAATCGGAAAATAAATATGAAACGCTTGATTTTTCCCTAAAAAGAAACAGTACTGATGCATTTTAAAATATAGAGTAGTAGCCTTTTTTTAAAACGCATTTAGCCAAAAATATAATGGGAGACAAAATGAGGTGAGATTTACCCCACGCGTGTGTTAACGTTACAAAAATAGGTGCGTGCACTTACGGTTCAGTTAATTGCGCCCTAAACGACGCCCGGTAACATGCGCCAATTGTCTGCAGGCTCAATTATATAATTTATCCGTACCAAATACGTCAATTGTCAATACAGTCGTTTACGTAATTCATTTCCTTAATTAATGCATACTTTACAAAGGATACCTACTTTCCAATTTTCATTATTTTTTTATCAATGGCTACAGTTAGATGTAAATATGTTAGTCATTATCGGGATATTTTAGTTTGACCTCCGAAATATTATTATATATATCCAATATTAGTAATATTTCCGATATTATTTACAGGTGTATTGTATAATATTTTCCATCACTTTTGATCATTTTTCTGCATTCAGTAGTTTTCATACTTTTTTAACACTTTCCAACAAAGTTGAAAAGTGTTTATGACTTCGGTTTGTCTGTCCGTCTGACCGCACCCGCACTCTAACTCCCGTAAATATACTCCGATTGTACAGAAATTTTTGGTGGTTATTGACGTTTACCATAGCACGTTCCCTATTTCAAATGAAGTTTGTAGCATGTTGATTTACAGGGACAGTCAAAAGTTTTCCGTTACATTAGGGCCTATGGGAAGAAATCGTTTAAAAGGATTTTTAATGATGTTACACGCATCCAAACATACCAAAATTGATATGCATTTATGAAGTGCTCTAAAACATGCATTCTGTATAGTATGCGGCGCAAAGAATAGTTATTATTCTTTTACAGGGCCACACAAAAGAATTCCGTTACATAATGATATTGGGATGGAGAGGGGAATTGTCTGCGGCGTATTTTAATTATGTTAAACAATTTCACATATAATGAAATTTATATACGTCGCTGAGGTTTGCTATAAGTTATTTCATGTATATTACGAAGTGCATAGCATTTACAGGGACACACAAAAGCTTTCAGATAGTATATGGTATCTGGAGTACTGTACATTAGCGGTGATTGCTGGAAATGCATTTTTAATTATGATATGCGCATTTATGTTCCACTATATTTATGCATACTATATGGTGTGCACAAATTCTATAATTCATATACAGGGTTACACAAAATAATTCGTAAGGATTACTGGGTATTAGCGCAAATTGGTTAAAGGTGGTTTTTAAATGAGTTATGCATTTTTACGCTGAACTGTATTTAGTTTATGAAAAAAAGTTTCTAGAATATAGATAAAATGATATACAGGGTCACGCAAAGAATTGGATACATATCATCAATGGATGATAATTTCTGGAAATGTGGCTTCAGTAGCTTTAAGAATGTTTTAGTTTGAATTAAATTTTAGCTAAATAGTGGCGTGTAATAAAGGTACTAGGTAAACTACAGGACTGTAAAAAAGTATTAAAGTATTTTTTCAATTAATTGTATAAATTGCTGAAGGAGAAATTTCAACCTTTTATACGTTTTCTTGCTACGCTAAATTTTCCCATTATATGGAATATATATCAACATACAGATCAAATACAGGGCTGTTCTAAAGAATTGGAATACATATTTGGCTATGGGCGGTAACTACTGGAATAAGATTTTTAAATGTTTACTTAGTTATCTTATTTATCTTATTTCCCTGAGTAACGAAGTTTCGTTAAAGCTTTCAGGGAGTGTTGGAAAGTGTTTCATAATCTATGCTGTACGCATGATTTTTCTTACTTGTTTAATTTTAAATTCCCATTAAGTTCCAAAGACAGAAATTTTCCCATTTTATAGTTTTTTCGCAGTTTTAATTCATTTCTTATGACTGTTTCTTACCTTAGCTTTTTGTGTGTTTGAGGGATTGGCCTAGGATACTGCCTGGATAGTCCCTTAAACCAGAGGAGTGTAGGTACATAGTAGAAAAATTCAAGCGATCACACTATGTATAAAACTTAGTCTAAGGACTAGTCTGGCGGTCAGTCAGGAGTAAAGTATAGGTCAGTATCCCAATATGGGGTTTAGCAATAAGTATGGGGTCATCGGAGCTTTTGAAATACACTGGTGAACCAATGTTTCTGGTCGGGCCGGTTAATTGTGATCATTGGTTGGTTAATTGGGGCGGTTGTTTGGTTAGTTGAAGTTGGTTGATTAAGTTCCTGAAAGGATCTGAAAAAGATGTGAAATGATATAAAAAACTGGTGGAACCAGAGAGAAAAGTAAAGCTCGATCTAAAAAAGTTACAGTAAAAAATTGTCAAATAGTTTCAGTTTAAAAAAGTAAGTAGTGCGTAGAAAAGTAATGGAATCAGATTATCTGTAAAGCTCATGAAATTACACAAATTTTTGTTGATAGCTGAAAATGTGGACTGAGCTTTACTGGTGCCTTATATTCAAAATCATATTATCCACTCCAAATAAGTACTGGGTATAGTAAACAGAATGTGTAGTTATGTACAAAAAAATTGTGTCAGGCCCAGAATTGTGGACATGATTGCATCGAGTCAAGCTAAACTCCACAAAGCTGAAAGAATGTAAACCATGAAGTAATATTTCAAGTATAACATTAATATAGTCAAGTTGTTGAGGAATTGTTGTTATAAACATTTCTGACATAACACATGCAGCGTAATAATTTTTATTTCATGTAATTACTGTGAAAAGGGAGCCTTATGTCAAAGGACTTAAGCCAGACAAGTAGTTAGCATATGGTTGAATCGTACATGCTTAGGGTTTTGGGCTTATTTTGGACTTTGATCTTCCAGGCTTATCAGTGACTCCAGGAATGGAATTTGGTCCATACTTCGTACTGAACGATCTCTCATGTTATCCATACCTCTCATGTTCTCGCTCATTTCCAAATCAACCTCGAATCTATTCTTATGAACCCAAATTCTTAAACTGGTTATGAATGATTGGAATTCAGAATGAGTTAAAAATGTCTTTACTTCCCTGATTGATTTTAAGGCACCAGTAAAGCTCAGTCCACATTTTCAGCTATCAACAAAAATTTGTGTAATTTCATGAGCTTTACAGATAATCTGATTCCATTACTTTTCTACGCACTACTTACTTTTTTAAACTGAAACTATTTGACAATTTTTTACTGTAACTTTTTTAGATCGAGCTTTACTTTTCTCTCTGGTTCCACCAGTTTTTTATATCATATATATATATATTACCATTATATAATTACAATTCATCATCTATTTCCAATTACTAAAGTTAAATGAATAAATTTAGCTTCAATACATAACACTGACATTATACAAAATAAAGATGGAACCTATTACTTGTAATACAAAATCAAGCACAATACCATTAATTCACTAGCACATTGCGGACGTTTAATCCATATAAAACATATGCAAAACCACCAAATTTTGATACAATAACCTATTAAAGACAAAAGATACAAATAACCGGCGAAATATTGTTGAACCATCAAAAGACGTATCGTAAACAAATAATAAATCAATTGGATGGATGTTGCAGGAAGCTTATATAGCATTTCACTTCTTCAGGGGTACATGAAATATAAATATAGGCAAAAAACATAGTCGATTTCTGTAATGGAATCCAGCAATAAGCTAAAAATTGAATTCAATTATGTACCCGATCGACTATACTCCAAAAAGTACAAATTTACTATGCTTTATAAATTGAATTAAATAAATAATTAATCAATGCAAGATCCGTAATAATGAACAATATGAACAAAATCGGAACATTTAAATTAAAGACTTACCCAGCAAGAGAATTGCTATGACCATATCATAATCTCAAACATGTATCCCTTTTAGCACCGCGAAAATCCTGCCTAATTAAATGGTACAGTTAAAAGCGAATCCTTACGGTTTCAAATCATCACAGCTTGCAGATAATATTAACTTTCCTATAAATATAGTAATTATAATTAACTTAAATAGTCTATATAATAAAAATTATTTTATGCTATCTTAAGGAACCTGGATTAAATTATTACTAAAAAGTATAAAAAGAAGAAGATGTTTAAAATAAACATGTAATATATATATATATACTAGGGGGCTCTGCCCCCTGCAAGCTACGCTCGCCAACCCCCGTTCAGACACTGTAGAATCTAAAAGCACGCTAATCTGATCGGTTTTAAAAAGATTAGAGAAGATTGAATTATACTGAAAAAACATGTAGCGATCTCCCTGTAAACGGGTTTCCATTCAATTCCCTTTGATTGCAAAAATTTAAGGTAGAATCAGTTGCTGTTAAGACATCCAATGTTTGTTTTCGTGTTTGGTTAAAGAAGATCAGTTAAACATTTGAAAAGAAGCTAAAATAAAATGAATTAAGTAAACAGAGTCTTTGTCTCTCGGCATTTTTTAACAGCGTTATAAAACGATTGACATAATACAATTACTAAAAGTTGCTGCTTTAACCCCTTCAAGAGCGGTGGTTCATTTTTGGACCACTTAATTTTAATTCTTAAATGCCACATTAGCATCAGAATATTGGGATGAAAATTTCCCTTTTATTAAGTAAGTGAACAAAAGCATTTTTGTATTTCGAAATTTGTTTGTAAATTCTGGTGCCATTCACTGATTTCAAGATTTTACGAACAGAAGTGCCTTGTCCGTGAAAGGGTTAAACGCATATTAATGTATTTATTATTTTAAAGTTTCCTTTCCCATTTAATATTCACGTGTAAATACAATTTTCAGGACATAATTTTCCATATTTCTGCCTTTAATACGTACTCATTTAATAGTAATTTTAAAGTTTTTTTTTTCTGTTTTTAATAGTCACGTGAAAATAAATTTTTAATCGTTAGGAAATATTATTCTTTGAGCTGTTTTTAAAATTGAAAACAATCTCTATAATAATAGCCTAAGTCATGTGACTATCATCAATAGCTCCAGGCGGATCCCTTCGCTTTTTATATTACAGGCGGCCATTTTGGTACTTTAAAGTTAGCCAGCCACAGGTGTGATAAGTCGCCGAATATTATTCTATCCCCATTATTTCGTTTATATTATAATAGTCCAAGTCATGTAACTGCCATAAACAACGGGCTGATTCTTCGCTTTTCATAAGAGAGGTTTCGATTTTGATTAAAGAATCAAAATTATTTTTTCGAATAAAAATACATAAAAGTTGCCATGATCACAAAGAATTCCTGGTACTTTTATGTTAGTCGGGTGAAAATCTCGCCAATAGCTATTTTTTTTTTAACTCGCCAGTTAGCATTTTTTTTATTTTTCGAGTGGTAAATTAAAACGGTGCTACTTGGTTATCCCATCGACCAAAAATCTATCGCCAAACTATAAGATTAAATGCCAATAATGGTTGATCGTAATTGTCACATTCACTTGACTTTAAGGAAGTTACACATGTTCACGCCATCAAGTGATTTTTATTTCGACGTTTTATTTGTATTTTTATTAATGTTATACTAATTTATTTGTTCTTTTGTTATTTAAAATAAAAAAATATGTCACTTTGTATAATTTGGCAAAATTGTTCGACGGGAGAAGTAATAACATTAAAACGTTGCTTTGAAGTGGAAATTAAATCTCATGATTTGTTGCATTGTCACATACGTCATGTTTGGCGTGATTTTTTTTTTTTTTTTTTTTTTTTTTTTTTTTTTTTTTTTTTTTACGACAATTTGGCGAAAACCTCGTTTTCAAATACCTGTTACATATGTATTTTTAAATTATTTTCTGTTATTTTTAAAATGAAATAACAATAAATAAAAAAAATTATTAATAACTATAGAACAAAACAATTTATAACATTTTTTGTAAATAAAAAGAAAATAAATTCAAATAAACATTTATTAATAAATAAGCAACAATAGCCGGGTTACCATGTCAGGCAAAATAACGCCATTTTGGCGCCAATTAGGTACCCCGTTGCGTATATGATATCTGTGTCTAATATTTTTCTTTTCTTTTCGTTTAAAAAAAAGAATGAAGTAAAAGCCATTTATTTTAAAGGTTTCAATTTTAAATGAAAGTTTTGTATTAAATAAAATGATAATGAAATACAAATTGAATTCTGAATAAAAGTAACATGATGCATTTCTTAGCATACATTTAAGGGAGGCCAAACTCGTCGCCAAATTAATTTAAAATAACCTTTTCTAAAATATGAAAAAAAAATATCTGTTGTGATTAAAATTTGAGTTGCCATCATTAGAAAAGTATTTAAAATTAGAAAAAAATTAATATTTCGAAAACTAATTCTAATTTTAAAATTATAATACCAGTTTTGAGATCTGTGGATCAATACGGATTTTTGGTGTTAATTTCACCGCAAAGTATTCCGTATTTTAGGAGAAATCGCCGTGAAACGTAATCAGTTGTTTAATCAGTCGTTTCATAGAATCGTTACATAAATTCGTTTCAATTCAATTAATTAGGATTTTATATATATAGGGCAGATATATATATATATATATGTTATATATATAGGCTGCACAAAACTTTTCAACAACATCCTTTTATTGGCGGAAATTGCTGAATAGAAATTTTCAACTGTGCTATGCATTTAAATGAACTAACTTTTAGCACACTATGCAGTATACATACATACATACATATCAATAGATCATATACATTTATGTAAATGTAAAATGCATAATGCATTTTATTGCACGAAAAGGTGGTATGTTTTCCCGACTATTCATGGTAATAGCAGAAGTTGGGTTTTCAAATGCATTATGCGTTTTCCATATTGTTCATTTAGACATCATCTTTCACCTTAATAAACTGTGAAGTTTTGATATAGTATTCTGAATGTGTTGGAACGTGTTCCATAATCTATGCCATACACATGATTTTTCGTTCTTCTTAAGATACACATTGCATTCTCATAAAGAAGTGTATTAAAAAGATAAATAAATAAATAAAATTATTTTTTCTTTTATATTTATTTATATTAAAAATAACCGTTAAGATAAATCTACATAAATTATAATTTTAAATAGAGAATATCTCAGAGTCCGTTGTCTCTCTATATTAAAATTTCTCCTGTATCCCGACATTTTTAAGAAAGTCACATTGAGAAGAAACAGGCGGTGAGATAAACCACGGAAATTCTGATAAAACATTTTATGTGCAAAAAATCAGTAAAATTTTATTAACTCATAATCATGATGGTCAGTAAATATGCAAAGCTTGAAAAATATCCTTTACAATTAATTACAAATGAGTAAAAATTAATTGCAACATTTACAATCACTTATTGTAATCACTTATAAAACAAAACCAAATACAAATGTTTAAAAATAATGAATATTGAGTTAACAAATATACGTATTGTTATTCGTGAATTTCCCATTTTCATTCGCAAACTCGGAGACTGCTTTAGTGATGTTTGACTCACCAAGCCACTCGAGTTGGAGAAGAACGACAGTCTGCAATTAAAGCATTGATACAGTGCCTATGAACTACGCTTCGGGCAACAGATATTTAAGGATTAAATTGGCAGTGAATTTTACTGTACATATGCTTTCAAATGCAATCCCCCCCCCCGGTCCATGGTCTCTTGGAGGATTTTCAGCGTCAAGCACCAAGTGTCCGCTCATTAGTGACGGTCCTGTTATCGAACTCATTGCCTGCGGGAAGAACATTTCGTGCAAATATCATAATGATGAAGCAATAACGATCGCCGTTAAGTCGCCCAGGAGTCCGGTGTGTCATCTGGTTGCGAGTAAATGAAGGAGTTTTGTACACCAGGAGCACGGAATTAATACAAATTTTGTAAAATATCGAGGTTCAAATATAGGATATCATTCGAAATTTTATTAGTTTCGTTCTTTATTTATTTACTCTTAAACCAAACAGAGATTTTCAGTTTTGTACGTAAAAAGAAAGGACAAAAATTGCACTAAAAATCAAATCACAAATTAATTTTATAAAGAATATATAGGGTTATTCAAAATTCTTGCACTGTCAGAAAAATTTATCTTTATATGCACTAAATTATTCGTTATTTTTAAACAAATAATTTCTGTACTCCTAGAAAACACGCTTTTTTCGTGAATTCTCCCCAGAAGTCTAAAAAAGAGGGGCAAATTCCGTATATTCCTTGCACGCATGAGTATTGGTTGTATTAATACCAAAGTTCGAATTTATTTTGAAAGTGAAAAACCGAAAATTCAATAAATTAAAATTTCTAATTTATTTAAAAACAAACAAACAAAAATAATTCTTTCGAATTTAATAAAGTAGAAAATTTCTCATTCATTTAAACTTATTTGCCATTTATTTTTTAGAGTATTAAAAAAATATATTCGCATGTAAAATCTTTTCTAAACGAACACATTAAAAAATATATAGTAGTTCAATCAAGTTAAAAAGATCGATTTTATTAAAAAGAGCAAACATTTCTTCTCGAATTTAATTAAAATATAATATTCAGATTTTACATCTAACAATCAAGTCTTATTACAAGTGTTTAACAAGTCTTATTAAAAATATGTGTAACATGTTTGTAATAATTTTTATCCTCTATTATTCGATAAGCGTTAAAACACGAGCCGTTATTTCATAACGACGAAATGTCCCTGTAATTAGGTTTAAATTTCCGAGATTTCCGAACAAGAAATTTAACAAACCTTACCGATCCCCCCATTTGAAGTAAACTCGTATCATTAATTTAAATCTCTCCCTCTTCCAAGTGCTCGGTTTGAAACGCGCGGTCCTAGGTTCAAAGCCAAGGGGATCCACAAAAGAACGAGAGACATATTTTTAACCTCTTGAGAGGCGGTGGGATATATTACATCCTACCCAATTTTAAACAAGATTTGCACCGGAAACTTTTAATTAAATTTTACTTTTATAACTTTGCTGGAAAAAAGTTGAAAAATTGCTTTGCCTTCTTTTGAAACAAAATTTTTCGAAAATTCCAGTATGGGTTCAACATTGCAGAAGAGCAATTATTTGCCCCTGAAAGGGTTAAAAAAAAAGCCTTTGTCAGATTACGGAAATTTTCTGTCCTAGAAAAGAAAAAAAAAATGGAAATTTCTTAGAATCTCGGATATATACCGGTAGCAGTGCTGTCAGGAATATTTCCGTGAATGGAAGAAAGTATTACCGAGAGTGTGGAGCTAACTTTAAGGGTTGGTAGAGTACAATACGCAACAAACGTGTTTTTGTATAAGAAACCATGGTCATAATCCTCTTATTTATTCAAACAGGGTATCACATTCCAAGCCGTGTTCGGATTTTCGCACATAACTTTAAATAATGTAAATGTTGTGACAATGCTGTCATTAGGCTTATGTTTTCCGTTAAACGTGATGCAATTATAAGAAAGCGCTGTTAACGGCCACTATTCACATGTAAGTAACGCTGAGCATCAGACGTTCCGTAATTCGGAATATAGTGCATATCGTTGTCTCCGAAAAAAACAAGCCATAGCACTACTTCAGGAACTTCAGCCAGTGTTCGAAGTTCAGACAAACTCGTTGTCTTTCGGGATCATATCGTTGCACTCGGATCAAGTTTTGGATCGAACCGTTGCATTCCGGAGGCAATGAATTGATCCGAAAGACAGAGAACTTATGAAACCAACTTAAGGGGCTACTTCACTCACACGAAAACACCGCTGGCTAATGTTAATCCTATGGGAGAATTTTAAAAAATATCTCGTTTGCATTTCCATATTTTCAAATTATTTTTTTGCATTGGATAGTTGAGGTCGATCTCTACAATAAGATTAACTTTTTGGATTTTGCTTGCAGGTTTTTTTATGCAGATACTTTCACTTTCAAAATCGGTTCCGAAAGTGAAAGTATCCTAATAAAAAAGCCTGTAAACAAAATCGAAAAAGTAAAAAAAGACCTTTCTAGAGCTATCCAATGCAGAAAACAGAAAAAAAAAATGAAATGCAAACGAGATATTAAAAAAAAAAAATCTCATAGGATTATCATTAGCGAGTGGATGTTTTCGCGTGAGTGGAGGTAACGAAAGAGACAGACCGCTTCACTACACCAATCTCGAGTAATTTTCAAACCTATCTTGATCACATGCAGTTTGACAGATGGTGGGAAACCAGCCTGTCTTGATCACGTGAGAGCTAATCGGGTTGGAAGTATTGCGGCCTAACTTTTTCGTTGGCTTAGGCTTCAAGTTGAGGATTTGGTGTTATGGCTTTCTTTTTCGGAAGAGCGAATTACCACCCTCTACCAACACTTCCCATGATGTCTTCACATTTCACACAAAGCAAAATTATTTTGTAGATAATTTCAAAGCAAAAATTTACCCGAGACCAGTGCTTGGTCCAAATTTTTGTCAGCAAATGGTAGACTGCTGAATCAATTACATGTTTAGTCCAAATTGGAACTTCGTGTAGTAATTTGGTTTTGTGAGCTCAAACATATAATTTCAATGAAATTCAATGCCAGTTGCAGTACAGATAATTTTTTGATTGCATCAGAGTACACGTTGTTAGATAATGACTGCGTTCGCATTGAAGGTATTGATCGTAAAGGACTATCATTCACAGCAACGACAACCATTGACTGCGTTAAAAAAGTGTTTATTAAAAGTAGTTGATTTTTTAAAGACGATATCACATATGAATTACACTGTCTATTTAAACTGGATACTGCATGAATCTAATCCTCCATACGGAGGCTATATCACACTGGCGTGACATCATTGAAGATTCATAACAAACTTATTACCACTACAATCCGGCACAAAAATATTACCCGCCTTAAAAACAAACATTTTATTAATGTTAACTTGAAAAAAAGAATATATTAAGAACAACACTATTAACAACAAATGAAGGAAAGGTGGTGTCATTTTTAACACTTTCTTAGTTGAAAAGTGTTTATGAATTCGGTTGGTCTGTTCGTCTGTCTGTCTACGCTTTAACTCGCGTAAATATAATTGGATTTTCATGAAATTGATATATGTTAATGATTTTTCCCATGGCATGTTCGGTATTGAATATGAACTGCGTAGCAGTAATATACTTCATTTACAGGAGCACTCAAAAGAATTTCGTTGCATTATGGTCAAAGATGAAAAATGTTTACAGTGTATTTTAATGACATTACGCAGTTTCAAATGTATTGAAATTGAGTTAAATCACTGAATTTCATTAAGAGATTATTACTATAGAATAGGACATTCATAGCGTTTATTGTTTATTTACAGTGACACGCAAAACAAATAGGATACAGTACTGTCTTTGAACAATAATTGATAGAAGTGCCTTTTCAACTGGAAATTGCTGTAGGGGAATCTTCAAGTGTGGTATGTATTTCCTAAGTGAACCAAATTTTCGCATCCATGTAGTTTATAGATACAAATCTATATAACACATACACGTCTGCTCAAAGAATTTGGATAATTTTCCATAGATGGTAATTGCTGAAATTGAGTTTTCAGATGTGTTATGTGTTTCCAAATGGTTTAATTAGATATCCTATTTGAAAACTTATTAAACGATGAAGTTTTGTTACGTTACTCTGAATGTGTTGGAAAGTGTTTCATAATCTATGCTTGACTCTTTCTTTCTTGTTATTTACTTTTTGGCAGTAAAGACGTTGGTGTGGTGTTTTTACAAAAGATTGTCGAACGGGAAAAAAAAAAACTGCACGAGAGAAACCCAAAGAAAACTCTATTTCGATTGGGCCATGCAAATTGAATCTCAAGTTCTTATTAACCCTTTGCGGGGCAAGAAATTGCGTTACTGTAATGTCGAATTCACATCGGAATCTTTCAAAATTTTTATTGCAAAATAAGGAAAAGCAATTTTACGACTTTTATTCACAAAAGTTATAAAAGTAAAATTTAATAAAATATTTCTGGTGCAAATCTTCATTAATCGTAGGTGGTATAAAATATATCGCATTTTAAGGGGTTAAATATATCTCAAGGGGTTAAATATATCTGATCCACTTGGCTACATGAAGCTTCAAAAATAAGAAAGAAAACCCTCTTTAAACTTTAAAATTTGATATTGATAACATATGAATTAGACAGCTATATTGTGAACAATTAAGCATTTCCTAAAAATCATACATGTATTTTTTTCCGTTTCTGAAATAATTGTCCTAATTTCAAAACGCCGAAGCAGAAAAGAAATTTTAGTTATTCTTACAACTTTAGGATGTCTAAATCAATTACCAACGAATATTTTATCGAAAATAAACAAACCTGATAAACATGTTTTCTTATTTAGTTATTTTTTTATTATTCAGGGATGAGAGCGCTCCGACCCAAATGACCGATTACTACCACTAAATTTTAATAGCATTCTCTGGTTTATTAAATCTCAGAAATTCTGTCATTAAATAATGTGAGAAATACAATAAAAATTTAGTGGTAGTAATCGGTCATTTGGGTCGGAACGCTCTCATCCCTGATTATTATTTTTGTTTATCGTGAGATGAAAGAAATAGTATATTGGGTGCAATTTTAACATGATTGTAATACTTAATTACATACATACCTACCCAGCACTTAGGTCGATAGTAACCAGTGTTGAATTCAGGGGGTAGGCCCGGAAATCCCTCCGGAGCAATGAGAAGTCCCCTCCGGAAGATTTGAGATTTTGTGTTTTCAATGGTCAAAAAGTGCAATCCTTCCCCCCACCGAAAACTATAATGTTCTCCCCGGAGCCACAGAAATCCCTCCCGGAGAAAAGTGTCTGAATTCAACACTGAAAATAACTGTTTGAAAGAACCATTCCACGCTAGAGGGCGCCGACAACACAAATGTATCGAATAAATTCTGCTCTTATAAGAGCTTAGTATTACACATTCAGATTAGTTCGCCTTTTTATTTGAGGGTTTAGAAGCAAAATATATTCCTAATGAAAATTTGTTTTCCGAATTATTGCAGTATGAAAATAAATATGAAATACCTATTCTAAGTATGAATTGGTAAAAATAATCAGAAAATTTAACAATTATTTTATCAACAGAGTCATTCTGCCTTCATAAAAATTATTTGTGTTGTTAGTGTATATCCTAGAATAAGTATAAAAGTAAAAAAAATATACAGTACACATATTTTAACCCTTTATCTACTGGCAGTACTTATAAGTACTATTAAAATAACATGTTATAAAATTCATTTAATACATCGATTAGTTGTGATACAGTTTAGAATGAGCTTTAGATACATTACTTTATCTTGTTCCAAAAGCATTATTGGTCACACAAAACAAAAGTACTTTTAAAAGGATGATTTCTTTTGCCTTCGCATCTTTTCAGCTTTCTTGGCGTTGGAGGCGGGGGCAGGCGATTTTTCAATTCGGAAATATTTCTATATTTCTATTGTAAGAACATTATATTTGTACATTTCCTAATTCTACAAAATACTAAGGAAAATATTTAAAACTAGCAGATCTACCCGGCTTCGCTCGTGTCAATAATAATGGTCCACCCGGGTAAAATACATTAAAATGAAATAATACGGCAGTGACAATAACTGAGATTTGTGCATTACCGTCCACGAATAGTTAAAAGACTGATAAGAAATATAAGTAAAATAGTTTTAATTGCGTCTACTATTAACTATACCATAATAATGTATATTCCAAACAAATGTCATAACATATATTAAAGTACAATTATTTGCTTAAAAAGCGTCATTTAAATAATAAAAAACATTAAAAATATTAAAAATTTACATGTTTCGACTCTTTTATTGAGTCATCTTCAGAATATATATATATATATATATATATAAACTACAAACACAATGCCAATTGTGACATTATACTGATGATGGCAATGACCTAACCCATAAATTTTGCCTTTACTAAAATTTTTTAAACTTATGATCATCATACAATTTCGTTTTTCACACTGTCGAATAGAAAAAGCTTCTGTCAAATGAAATTTATTTGAAAATTGTATCTCAATTTTTTCATGTGAATGCATTTTAAAGTAATTTTCAATCATGGATATTTTTGATTTGCATGCAGCCAGGGATAAGATTTCCGCATTTTTTCACACCAGTATTTTGTTAGAGTAAATGACATTTCATTTAATCGGGACACTTTCTTGATTTAACAGACCAACATATTCTTTAAGAATATACCGGTGTGCAAAAACGTGGAAATCTCGTCCCTACATGCAGCCCAATTACGAAAGATATACCTGTTTGCTCTTAATGCAATATTATAAAGTAAAGACATTGATGAACTATGAGTAACTCTAGCATCATATTGTTAGTGGCAATAACCTAACCCAACCATAAATTTAACTTTTACTGCAATTTGACCTTTAAACATCGCACATTTGATTATTTCAAAATCTAATAGAATACAAAAAGTACTTTCAGTAATTTTTTTTGAAAAGCTTATCTCAATTTACGGATTGTTTATCCATTTTAAATTAATTTTCAATAACGGAATATATTTTTAAATATACCTGTAACTCAATTCAGAAAGATATATCCGTTTGCTATTAATGCAATATTATGAAGAAAAGACATATCTATGAGTAACGCCTAGCACCATATTGTTGGTGGCAACAACCTAACCGTACCATAAATTACGCTTTTACTGCAATTTGATCTCTAAACATCATGCATCCAATTATTTCAACGTCTAACAAAAAAGTCTGTCAGTCATGAAATTTTGTTTAAAAAAGAAAAAAAGCTTACCCTAAAAAATAGTAGCTATAATTTCTATTTAATATAAATCGTACAAAAATCGTATTTTATATAACCGTATTCGATACAAATCGTAGAATGTTATCATTGTATTTCAGGTATTAAAACATTTATCTAAATGATATAATTAAAGATTACAAAGAAATAGGGAATAAATTGTAGCATCCAGTTTTTAGAGCCAGTTTGAAATTATATTGATGACATTGACGTCATATCTAGCAAACGATTTTTTTTTTTTTACTATTATCATTTTCCTTATTTGATTCTTGATATTGAAACGACTTCATTAAAGTAGATTTTTTAACATTCAACTAAAGTACTTCTAAGGTCATTTTAAAACATTCTTAATTAAAGTTTTTACATAAATATATAAAAATATGCATTTTCTGATTAGAATGACGTCGATTTCAAAAATGTACAAATATAGCAGTCGAGTCTGAATTTTTATTGGTTAATAAAACAAAGTACTCGAGTTATCATTTTTTTTTTAAATTATTGAGCAGTTTTTTAGACGTGTGGCAACAGGAAAGAAGCTATTGAATTTGAAAATTTAAAATGAGATATTTCTATAATGTTAAATTATGAAAGATGATAGAAAAAAGGCATAAATATTGGTCTGATGATTTTTTAAAGGGAACAGGGATCTATTCCACGTTCTAAAGCCTATGTACAGCAAGTTTCGTGCAAAACGGTCAAAAATTAAAGATTTGTATAAAGGACATACACACAGAGAACGGCTTTTATATATACGAGGTGGAACCCGTCGAATTTCGACGAAAGAAAATGTTTACAAAGGAACTCTTGCATCAAATTTATAATGCATCGACAACAATAATTACAATAAAAAATCCATCTTACACTTGTTAGTTTAACTCTCCGAAGATATATTTTAACCTGAGATTAACAAAATACTTTTTCCATAAACCTCAACTGTTAAAATTATTGAAAAATTAAACTTTATTCATATACGTAATCAGTAGCATATTATCAAGATAAGTAATTTTTACCAAGTTATCAACTGATGCTTGGTATTACGGATTGAAAAATCAGCAAAAATGATTTCACCTTGACATAATCATAGAATTTTCCCCCTTTAAATCTAAACCGAATCAATTCATTTTCCACGTTTCACATTCATACTAACCATTTAAAAACATTTTAACGCGAAATAGGTTATTAATAAATATATTTTCAAGCTTGAAGTCATGTTTGTCAACTATTACAACTTTCCATGTTAAAATCCCCGCTCGTGATTTGAGGTCTTAGTATAATCTCTGTACCTGCGCGTAAAAATTCCAGAAATTTGTAACTTTTAGACATATTCAAGGGGAAATATCTCATTTTATCATATAAAATAATCGTTTTCTTTTAAATATGACGCCATTTTCAGTCGCTGAAATATTTTGTCTATTGTCTCAAACTCAATATCAGCGAAGTGGAAAAATAGTGAAATATAACAGCATCAGCAGGGAAATTGTGTCTTTTTTAAAGCGTAACGTCATTTTCTGTTCAAAATTAAAAAAAAAAAGATATTTTTAATATTAATGAGAGAATGGCATCAGTAAAAATATAATCAATAAATATAACTAAACCACTTTTAATAGAAATGAAGTACTTCAGTTGCCACAATTAGAAAATTGGTATTAAAAACTATAAAAAAATTAATATTTAAAAAACAAATTGAGATACAGCTTTCAAACAAATTGCATTTAAAAGTGCATTTTTTACTGCATACGACGGTGTAAACATTTAAAATGTGCAAGGTTTAGAAGTTTAAAAATTTGCAGTAGCGAAAATTGCAAAACCGAAATTTCCTTTCAAATTTCAAAGTGTTGCCATTCGCAGAGTGACGTATGCGTTACGCACAGATATGTTTGTCCTTTATAATATAGATAGATAAAAGATTTCACTGGGGTTATAAATATTGCAGAAAATCCCTATAAATTCAAATTTAATCAATCCTTCTAAATCCTCCAATCCTTCTAAAATTTATTAAATGATCATGCAAATCTTCTAATGCAGTTTAAACAATTCATGAAAAATGCTTTAGAAGATAAAATTTTCGTGAATTCACAATTCAGTAGATAAAGGGTTAAAGCACTCTTTTATAAGAATTCAATGTTTATCTCGAACATTACGCCTAATTCCATGACTGCAATTCACGCTTTTCCCAGAAATTTCTGTTAAGGTATCTGCCTACGTTCGGAGCGCTTTTATTTACAGTAGAATATCGATTTACCGAGCTTCGATTAATCGAGGTTTCTGTTAACCGAGTCAATAACAAAATCTGTTTTTTTTGGTTTTTTTTTTTAGTCTTGAAAAAAAAACCCGCACTTTTTATTGAACTGAGAACTGCCCTACAATATTTGGAGCAAAGAGGCGATGTTACGTCGATAGATCTTCTGTTGCTCAAAAATTGGCGTGATCGGGCAGCCACTGATAGAAAATCAGGACTTTTTCAACGAAAGGTAACAGACTTTTTAAATCAATAATGTAATTTTAACATATTAATGTAATTAAATTAAAAAAATATATACATTTTCTTGTGATTTGTTTTATTTTTGAAAATGCATCTTTCACTATTTAACTTAGTTAAAAAATTTTTAATTTGCTTTTTAAAATTTACTACTAGTAGTTAATTTCTTTTTAAAATTTGTTGAGCTGTAAAACATAATTTTATATATGTTTATTTTTATCATTCAAAAAACGTTCCATTGTTTTTTATTCTAAAAGATGTTAAATTCGCGAGCACGGTGAGTATATATACACAACTTCTATTAACCGAGGTTTCTGATATCCGAGGTACTAGCGGTCCCAATTAGCTCGGATAATCGTGGTTTTACTGTATATAAAAAAAGTACAGAGTGGTTATAATTAAACTTCCCCTATAAACAGCATCCTGCAGCGCAAACGGGTGAGCGGAATGCAATGAAATTTGGTATATAGACTATACACGAGATGCGCTCGCGGAATTTCGAAAAAAAAAATAGTTCCAAAATATCCACCAGATGGCGCTTTTTACGGAAAAACATTACATTTAACACATTAAACGACGAAAACGGAATACAAAAACAATATTAACAATTCAGAACAAGAATTATGAGTAATAAAATGTAAAAATGGCTGTTTTGGCCGTTTATTGTGTTAAATTTAATGTTTTTTTCCGTAAAAGCGCCATCTGGTGCACATTTTGGAACTAATTTTTTTTTTCGAAATTGCGGGAGCGCATCTCGTGTATAGTCTATATTCCAAATTTCATTGCATTCCGCTCACCCGTTTGCGCTGTAGGATGTTGTTTATAGGGGAAGTTTAATTACAACCACCCTGTACGATATTGAATAAATACACATATTTTTAGTTCACCCGCATTAAAGAATGATGAAAAAACATAAAACACCAGCAATATCTTCAAAGCTTTAAAAAAAAATGTTTTTTTTTTGCTTTTTTTTTTTTTTCAAAATTTCTTTTTTTTTTAATTTTATGTTTACGCCAGACAGCATACACTCAATTTAACTAAATACGTTGCAACCGAAATTTGAAAACGAGTTGGGGGAACAACAGCCTGTTTATCCATCCTTTATTCCCAGCTGACATGTGGAGTTTGTACTGAGCTTTACTAAACTTTCTTTATTCAGTTTGCGGGAGGCAACAGGTCAAACGGTCTAAAATGGAATAAAATCTCTCAATATGTCTTGAAAAAAAAATTCAATATATAGAGGTGTTTTCGACATATAGAAACTGTTTTTCTATGTAATGAACATAGAGATTTTCTAAAAGTTAGATATATAGAAAATTTCGATATGTGGAAGTTGACTGTACTTTTTCCTATACACTACTATTAGACTTACCTGTGCACTGAACCAAGGAGTTTTATAATATCTTCAAAATTAACTGAAATATTTCAAAATATGTTAAACGATACATATACATACGTATTTTTAAAAATACAATTTTTTTTTTATAATAGAGTACGTATAAAATAATTACATCATCACATAGAGCTTATTCTAGCTCAGAATATAATGAGTACTATGGAAAGCATTCTGAAAAAATCTCACTGAAATATGTTTAAAACATTTTATGTAATGGAGTTTATGTGGATATAACGGCAAAATTGATTTTCTAGAAATTGTATTTAAAGATTTCTTTTATATCTTTCAGATAGGTACAAAATTAATCTAGAAGTATCAATTAAGGTTTATTAGTGTTTTTATGTAAAAAACGCAATAAAATGATGCATAGAAAAATTGTTTACATTTCTCCTGGCCTTCCTACGCCCACTTCCCATATTTGAGTCATTACTTCCTATTTATTAAATTCGCCATAACTCCTCTTCTAGTAATCATAGGAATAAAATTTAAAAAGTCTTAAAAGATTGCTCTTTCAAATAATAATAATAATAATAATAATAAAAAAAAACATTTTAGAAAATGTTCACCAAAACGGCCATTTTAATGAAGGCAGTTACCTCAAAATACAATAATTTGACGTGAGCACCGAACTTGATAATGGAAAGTTCACTGTTTTCTTTTTGCGTTTGGTACAAAGCGCGAGCTAGTAAATTTATTAAAAAAATATGTAAGTTTTGTTCTGTTTATTTTTTAAGATATGACAACGGGAAAGAAAAAAATAAAAGAGTGTTTAAAAGTTACTTAAAAATGAAATATTATTTTTTTGGGGGGATTTTTTCAACGTACGATCATAATTTAACTGATATGAAACATTAATTGATTAAAGCGTATATTTAAAATATACATATATATATTAGGGTCTTTGTTTTTTTATTTATATTTTCTATTTTTTAGTGTTTAAAATATTTCGTTGTTGCAGCTTCACAGCCAGTTGGCCTATTTTGGCGAGCATTGTTTGACGCATAATTAAATTCATTATTGTTATAACGCGAATACAATTTTAACCATAGATAACATTTGGCAATTTATCATCCGTGGCAGGTTAACTGCAAAATGCCTTAAAATTAAGTTATTAATTTATAATTAAGTTCTAAAAAATGTTGCAATGTTGTATTGTCATCGAAAACACACCTTTGTACATATGGGTGAATATCACAAAATGTGAGATTTTTAAACTAAAATTTTTTGAAAATTTAAATCGTTTCAAAGCTTCTGATTCTTTTAAAAATGTTAGTTGAGCAGCTGAATAAAGGAATTTACACGTAAAATTGTTAAAGTTTGAAGAGCTTAAGTTTCGTTTTTATGTGATTATATGTCATTTTCTTGGCATACATATGCCAAGATAATGACCGCCAGGATAATGGCAACTTCATTCTAAAACATTTTTCACATTTTTTTATTTTTAGATCTAACATTTTAATTTCATTTAAAGGAACATGTTTCCTCTATAGTACTTCAAATTCAGTGTAATGTTCAGTTTTATTTGTAATTTATTGAAGCCAGGAAAATGGCATAATAAAAGTCTACTCAATTTTTACAAAGCCTTTAATCACATTATTTTCAAAGAAATATCTAAAAGATCTTGCTGGGAGCAATGATTTTATTATTTCTGACTTGCAATATGTCAAGAACAAGAAGAATTACTCTGCAGCACCATCTTTATACCTCATAAGGAACTAAAATGAGAAAGCCAGGAAAATGATATTAATTTTCAGTGACAATCATATTTTAATTATGGAAAATTATTTGTAAAATACAGAACTTGTTACCTTCCTCATATATGCGTTATATAAGGTATAATTAATAATTAGGAAAAAAAAAACTAGAAAAAGATATTTGTACAGTATAACAGAAAGCCTTTTACTTTGCACACATCACAGTGTGACATGCCAGGAAAATGACAATCTGAAAGTTTAAGTCTTTTAATTGCTTTATTTTTGTGTTATTATGAATATAATATCTCTTTAAAAAACTTCTAAGAATATTTTTTATTAGAATGTAAAAAAGAAAATTGCATTTTCTAACATTTAATAGCCATTTTATTGTGCGGACTGCAATTTTCGAATTTTGTGATATTGTCCCATATATATATATATATATATATTTAAATTCTACCACATCTGGAAGTGAGTTAAAAATCAATTACAAGATTTCATTTTTACATGCAAAACCAAATTGAGTTAAAAAAAGAGTGTAAAATGGATATCGCATGCTTTGACTATACCAGCGCGACGCACACGGAAAATGGAAAAGTTCATTTTTTTTAAAATAGTAGGTCCATTCTGAAAACGAAATAGAGTTGCGCTGTTCAGAATATATCTTGAATAATCTTTGTGTGTTATTATAACCATTTCTAATTCTCATTTTTAATACTTTCCAAGAAAGTTGAAAGTGTTTATGAGTTCGGTTTGTCTGTCTGTTCGTACTTTAACTTAACTCGCGTAAATATAGTCCGATTGCCATGAAATTCATAGATGTTATTGGGTATCACTCTGGCATGTTCGGTATTGAAAATGAAGTGTGTAGCATTTACGGTTCATTTACAGGGACACTCAAAAGATTTTCATTACATTACGGTCAATGGGGAAAAATCGCTTTCGGTGTATTTTAATGATATTACCCTATTTTAAACATACCGAAATTTATATATATATATCACTGAGGTGTACTATACAGCGCTTATTATATAATATAGTGTGCATAGAATTTATCATTCATTTACAGGGACACACAAAAGAATTTGGCTACAGAAGAAATTAAACAATAATTGAACTATTAAAGCCTGTGAACAGTAATTGCTGGAAATGCGTATATTCAGTTATGGTACGCGTTTTTAAATGAATTATTATTATTTTTAAATATTACTTTGTTTGTATAAATTTTATAGATCATATACAGAGCTGAACAAAAGTTCTCAAGTACATTTCCGTTAATTCACGGAAATTGCTGAATCGAAATTTTCAACTTGTGCTATTCGTTTAATAGATACAAATCTATAAATCATATACAGGGAGGCGCAAAAAAATCGGATATGTTTCCGACTATTAATGGTAGTAGCATAAATTGGTTTTCAAATGCGTTATGCGTTTTTAAATTTATTTATTTAGACTCATTTACTTAGTCTTGATTACTTAGTCATGATTTAGTTATCTTTCACTTTAATAAACTGTGAAGTTTTGTTACAGCAATCTGAATGTGTTGGACAGTGTTTCATAATCTATGCTGGACGCATTATTTTTCCTGCTTGTTGAATTTTGCTCTTAAGGCTGTTCTCAAATCCGAACTAGCCATTTTCTGATGCATTTCTGAATTAATTTTTGTTCGGAAACGCATGAAATTGGCAGATATTCTTATTCAGAAGCTATGTAAACGAATCGCTTTTTCTCTTTTTTGGCTATCTTTCAGAAAATATTGTTAAAGTTGGCGTTTTGAACCGGATTTTCAGACGCGACAGAGCGGGAAAACAGAAAAACCTGTCGTCAACACAATCGCTTATAACTCGATAAGCAATTTATTTATCAAAAATGGAAAACGTCATTCAATTCCAAATCGTTTTAATTGCCAGGCTTGCCAAATTTATACCTTTACGTTTAAAAATGAGCCGGAAAATGTGTCAGAAAAGTTTCGCTTTGTTGAGCAGGGTATTTGGGAAACGTTTTAAGAAGTGACTGAAGCCTTGAAACACCTTAACGCTACATTTATTCAGCTTTTTTGTACTCGTCTTACAGATTATTGTCTATTCAGTTTATTTGTACATTGCAGTTTTTTTAGAGATTTGATTCACATCGCATTCATTGCATCATAAAAAATATTACCTTATGAATTATTAATATTTATAATCTATAACTGTAAAGTGAAATATCATATTTATGTACGGCGGAAGAAATTCAAATTTTACTGTCTGTAACATTATTTCGGAAAATTTAATTACTTTTAAATAGGGATGGTAATAGATTGCAATTTTCAACCAATTAATAAGAACAGTTTACTAGATTAATTGCATTTTTAAATAAATAACATTAATTCTTTGTTTCAGATTACTTTTAACTTTAAATTATTTAAATGGAATAATTAGTGAAAGTAGGTTATGTTTTTCTTTTTAGTAGTTGCAGATTAATTTTAAAGTGCAAGTAAAATATAAATGATCGAGAAATATAGTTGAAGTATTACGAGTCTTACATAAAATCAACTTAGTAAGATAAATATTACACATATACGAGTACTATACAGGAAAACGAAAAGTCCTTGAGACATTTTAAAATTTAATAAAATATCAAGTAATTGACATTAGTTATTAGTAAGGTTTGGGAAAAAAATGCTTCGCATGATTGCAAGTTTTATTTAAGAAGTTAAGAGAAAATAATGTCAAAATCTGCCCACAGATAGAGATTCTTTTAGATTTTTTTAAAGCTTAAAAAAATTTGAGCGTTTTTATTTCTTACAACTACTACCATATGTCAAAGTCTGCTCGTTTTGTAGCTCAATTACATCCAACCACTACTGTATACGAAATGTCATATATTATAATACGAGGAAATCTTGTGTCTACGTGTGTGTGTATATATGCAAATTTTATCTAAAAAACGGCTCTAAAGATTTTGACTAAATTTTGTATCCTGTCGTTTTGGGGTACGAGAAGAACATTGGGCTACGCCACGTGTTTGATAAAATTCGATTTGTGGTCACTGCGGGTCAATGCATTTCAATGGGAATGAAAGTTGAAACAGTTATAGATTGTTGAACAGTTTGGCAGTAAACAAATTCGCAAGATTTGCAACATTTCGTCAAATTTGGCGATATTTGGTGAAATATTGGTAAAATATTGGTGACATTGACGAGCTTTGGAGGGAAAATAGATGTTCAAGATTACCAATGATGCTTGGCGCCAAATGAAAGAATATGTCACCAAATTTTGTAATATTTGGCGATACTTTGGCAACGTTTGGCAAAAAAAAAAAATTGTCTGTCAGAATCTGAAGAAATTTTCTAGAAATTCCCAATAGAAGACAAGATACATTATTCATCCAATCAGAATCATAGAACGTTCTCAAAAACAGAACATAGTTTGAATATTGATTGTTTCTGTAAATAATACTGTTATAAAATGAAATGCTTTATAACAATTATACAGCGAGAATTTACTATTACATCGAGTGGAACACAAAACTAATTTTAACCGAGCGTAGCTCGGTCTTCTCCGCTGGTAGTATCAGATAGTACAAAATAAATGGCCTATTGCTACTAATCTTGAGTTTTTGACGCCTTTTTTGCAGCTTTGGATATGTAGCGCTACCTATGAGAAAATTTTGAAACTAAATTTGCTTAAACAAATCTTTCGATTATATGAGAAGCATTTCCGTTGAAAATCTGCTTCTATAAAAATCGTTTCAAATACGAAACTTTACAGATATTGTTTAAATATGACGTAATTTCTCACCAATGATTGCTTTTCGCACATAATTATGTATTTGTTTTAATGTTTTCTTCCTTTTTTAATATCCACGTGTAAATATATTTTTCAATAGAAAAGTGTTTAGAAATATTATTATTTGGACTTTTATGGCTTACTTTTCCCGCATTTAATTCTTTTCGAACGTAATAATTTGATATTTTTCAACTGTAATATGTTTGGAAATATTATTATTTGCATTTTTTTTTTTATAATTTGGCAACAATATAAAAATGAATTTTTTGAAATATAAAATAAATAGTTATTGAATTACTAAAAAAAAAAAAAAAAAAAAAAAATCCTTAAAATAATAGGCAAATTTAAAAAATGATTGAACACTGCACACCGCATTCTAGTTCCGTATATATGCTTGTAAAAGATGGTTCAATTGCTACGCTTAATTTTTGATGCTATAAAACTTATTTAACTGAACTACTTTGACCAATTTCAACATTAAATAACACTTAAAATAATTATTCCATTTAAAAGTTGTCTGTTTCAGCGTGTTTATGATGCTTTTTTCTATAAAATTACCAGTTTTCATGTTTTTGTATGTCATAGTTTTATTTTCTTATTATGATCCGAGAAAGTCAAAAGGCACAACAAATTCAATTATGGCGGCAACGGCGACAACAGCGTTAAGGACTCTCAGAACTCTTAAAGCTCCAAAATTTTCGACATTTTAATTTTTTTAGATGTTAAACTCTTATTTTTTCGAAAATATTTTGATATAATTTTTTCCTTGAAATTCCCATTAGAACAGAAGTTATGGCTTTTAGAATTATACCCGCTTAATAGCTGAAGCGGCGTTTCCAAAACTTTGAAGTCATTTTTCTTCAAATGACGTTTTTGGGCATAACGCGTAGGATATCTCAAAAACTTCTGAATGTTTTTTCATGAAATTTTCAAAACCTACGTTTCATGTTAGTCTGTATAAGCTGAACCTAAAATTTTATTTTTATTCTTCAAAAAAAAAAAAAAAAAAAAAAAATTTTTTAGGTGATTATACTGTTGAAAATTTCAAAATTTTGTATTAGCTAAATACAACTTTGTATTAAAAATATAAAAATTCTTTAAACACACTTTTTTTAGGGTCAGTTTTTTTATTACAATCTGACGTTGTTGATTGTTTATTATAATCTGAAATATAAGTAGGCACAAAAAAATCCATTCTAGTTCCTGCGCGTAAGCTGTTATACCAATTTTCTGCTCGTCAAATGTCTGATGGTTTGGAGGCTCCTATAAATACTAATTCTACATCTTGCAATTTTTTAAATACATGAAATGAAAGAACATACTTATATCTTTTATTCCAATAAAAATTTTGTTTTAAAATCACATACATTGTAAGATATTAAATGTTGAAAATGGTCTTTTTTTTTTCCTTTTTCCAATTTTAATAGTCCTGAGACCCCTTAATTAGTTTTCAAAATTTATTAAATGATTGCGTAAATCTTCTAATGTAGTTTAAACAATTCTCGAAAAATGCTTTAGAAGATAAAATTTTCATGAATTCATAATTCAGTGCATAAAGGCTTAAGGCACTAACTTTTGACCGATTTATCAATATTTAACTAAACTAGTTGGATGTGCCAATCCCAAAAATTTCTTCGATCTCATATATTTTAATATTTCAAAATGTTGTTACAGATGTAAATATTTCATTTTTATTAGTTCAATACTATATCAACTTTGACTTTCATCTTAAATTTCTGCTTCAGTCAATTAATCGGAATAAAAACGAGTTAATATCGATCATGATATTTATTAAAATCATAAATAGTCGCGAATAGTCGGCCTATCAGGATGAAAATTTCCCTTCGATTCACGACCCACTGGTGTACAATAGAGCTACGAAAAATTAAGAAGATTACACAAAAATCGCTATTACAGTGCCCCCTTCCTGCGGAATTTTTCCATATTCAGGGAGGACCTTCTTGTCATGGCCAAAAATATACACAAAAAATTTGGCTCAGTTCTATGCATAAGTTCATACACGTTTCGAAGGTAAAATATTGAAAATGGCACAATCGATATTACAGCTTCCCCTTCCGGCAGAATTTTTCCAAATTAAGGAAGGACCTGCTTGCCATAGACAAGAACTTAAAAAACATTTTTGGTTCAATTCTATGCATAACATCATACACTTTTCGATGGTACAATATTCAAAATCGCACAAAATCGCTATTACAGCGCCCCCTTCCGGCCATTTTTTTCCAAATTAAGGGAGGACCTGCTTGCTATAGCCAAAAATTAAAAAAAAAAATAGTTCAATTCTATGTATAACTTCATACACTTTTCGGTGGTACAATATTAAAAATCGCACAAAAATTGGTATTACAGCGCCCCCTTCCGGCGGATTTTTTCCAAATGAAGGAAGGACCTGCTTGCCATAGTCAAAAACTTAAAAAAAAAAATGGTTCAGTTCTATACATAACTTCATACACTTTTTGATGGTACAATAGCGATAGACAGGCATTTTCTATAAACATGTTTTTTGGGATCTCTGACTCTTAAAACGTGTAAATCTGTCGAAAATTGGAAGTCGAAAAAATTTCTATTACAACACTTTCTTCTATTGAAGGTACAAGAAAGTAATAATTATTTTAATAAATATTTTCTATGCACAAAAAAAAAAAAAAAAAAAAAAAAAAAAATTCAATAAACAGGGAAGTTATTCCTAACGTAATTTTCGATATATTGAAGTCAATTTTATTTCCGTCATTTTTTTCTACCGTTTTTTAACAGGTTTTTTTTTTTTGGATTTTATAGAAGTGAAGAATGTCTCGTTCGAAAATAAAGTCTTGTTTCTTTAAAACATATATAACTTTCCATATCAAAATTATCTATTTTAACAGTGACACCTTTTCTTCTGCTGACTACTCGTCCTGTTTCCTCTCAGCTGCTACAAGCGTTATCGGTGGTTCTATTTAGCACAGCATCAGCAATCTTACTGTCCATTGTTCCGTAGCTTTCAATCTCAAAGTTTTTAATTTGTAAATAATTGACATTTTCTTTCTCTCCTAAGTTGGAAACGTAAAAAAAGGGACGAAGAGGAGTGGGTGGAGAGATGACTCGGATATCGGATTTTTGAATTTGCCAGATTTCCAGATGACGAATTTTTGAGGTCACACTGTATATGGCGAATAAAAAAATTAAAAAAAAAGAGAAATAAAATCATAAACATATACAAAAAATTCTCACCCTTCATTTTTATTACGTACTATATTACAACTCCGAAGACTCAAAACTCACAGTTACATTGAAAATTAACAGTGAAATAGCAGTTTTTTCAAAGTACAAAAATAAAATTAAAGAAGTAAGAAAAATCATACATCAGGCATAGAACAAGAAATATTGTCCAACACTATCCAATTATTGTCAGAAAATTTCATATTTTTATATCATGAAAACATAACAATACATAAAAGCATAATCAATACATAAACAAATAATAACACATACACACACACACGTCACATTAGATATTTATTTTCAGCAATTTCAATCCATAGCCGGTAATTGTGCGAATTCTTTCGTACAGCCTTGTACATCATCAAAGAAATTATACACACTACGTAATACACTAAAAAGTGAGTTAAGTTATAAAATGAACCACTGCTGTAAACGCACTCACAATCTCCTCTCACAATCAGTCCTGTTAACGGAATTCCTTTGCTTGTCTCTGTAAATAAAATACAAATACTACGTACTCCATAATATATATAAAAAAACATGTTGCGGTCGACTTAAGTTATGCATACCAATTTCACCATGTTCAAAATAGTGTAACATAATTGAAATAATACTTTGCAAACAATTTTCCCCTTTGGTCCTAATCTAACGGAATTTCTTTGTGTGTTTCTGTAAACGAATTATAACAGCTACATGTATACTTCATCTTTAGTATGAAACACGATATAGTGAATCTCAAGAACACATATCAATGCCATGGAAAGCCAAGTATATTTAAACGAGTTAGAGCGGAGACAGACGACACACGGTAAGATCGAAGTCATAAACACTTTTCAAGTTTGTTGAAAGTGTTAAAAATGAATAAAAATCGCAGCAAAAATACTTCACGTCGAATTTGATAATATTGTTATGATTATTTATTAACAAACATATGTTCTAGTATTAGGAATGTTTGTAGGAAAATATTTAGAAATTTTTTTGGCTATCTTCTTTACGAGTCTTTTTGAACTGTCAAGCTGAATGATTTAGTGTCGATGTATCAATGTACTTTGGAAAATCAGTTTTCTGGAATAAAGCAGAAGAACTTCTAGATATCATCAACATTGCTAATTAAACTGAAAATGAGTCTTATCTGATAATTTAAAAAATAAAAATATATGTATGTGTTTGTTTGTGGAATTAAAGAGATGTTTAATTGGCTAACTTTACAGGTACCTTTAGTTGTTAATCCTAAAAATTAGTAACTGTTGTTTTCAAAAAGAAATCATACTTAAAAATAAACTTAAACTTCTTAATATCGCATAATTTATCAGTTGGGAAATTTATAGGAATTACGCTTTCATTAATAACTTTAGTTGTTCTCAAACTTACGATCTTCATTTTTATTTACATCTTTAAACTCATTAGAATCAATTAGAACGTGTTTTATTAATTTTCAAAATCTCACATAATAATTATTAAACTGATAAATGATATAATTAGTTCAATTTTATTTTTGCTGGTATCTCGGTTATGTTTATTATGTTAAACGCGATGAAAAGAAAATACACGATGTAACCTAAATTCGTCAAAGATATTATTATGATTGATCAATGTATTTTATGTCGAGAACAAAATTAAACTTAAAAGATTAGATTTCTTTTTACGTGTTCTCTGACAGTTATTGTAGTACTTAAGAGCTTACCAGATGAAAGGATTAATTAATTATACTTAAAGCATTTGACTGATTGACTAGTTTATTATCTAACTAAAAGGCGTAAATTAAAACTTTAAAAATAGTAATAATAAATTTATTTACATATGTTTCGACCCTACCTGAATAAATTTCAATGAAAGTAAGAAGATTTTCTCTTCCATACATTTATTTATTCAACAACAAACATACGACTTGTGTGCTTGACATGAGAGCTCGCTTATAAGTCGGAGACAAGATAGTACAAGGAAATGTAATGTTAAAACACAAGAGAAATACACCCTGGGAGTTCCACAGAAAGAGTGTGTGCAATGGAACCAGCGGGAATCGAACCCACAATCTCTTACGCTCGCAAGTGGTTAGCAGCGTGGTGCTTTGACCACTCGGCCTCAAAGCCCCTTCCCTTCCATCCAGTCTGTACTGTCCTGTCCATCCATTATAAAATAAATCATAGAGATTGCAACACGCAAAAATTCAATATGTAAGGAATCAGCATGATTTAACTTGTCAAAACTACGGCTCGAATTACTCAATGGATGGAAAATACGAATGGAAAATAAAAATAATTATCGAAAAACAAAAAAAATTATGTGCATCATATGAAAGAGTACGTGAAAATTTGAATTATGGCGTTTCATAGATTGTGCAATTTTAGAATATTTTTATTTATTGGTTTGAAAATGTCTTGTTTTATAGATTAGAAACATGTAAACAGTTGAATAAACCTATTCTTACTGTTTTTAAAAATTTTAATTTACGCCTTTTAGCAATTAAAATTAGTATATTATTAAAAGGTGTTAATTTGTTATATATTTAATTTATTATTATTAAATAATTATTCAGTCAAAGCATTCGAAGTATTAAGTTTTAGCAAACACACATTTAAATGTGAAAAAAAAAAATACATGATACAATTACCAAATAGTGAGCTCTTTTTTAAAATTTCATTCGACGCAATGTTACTGTTGTTGGTAGAAAAATATTATAGAAAATATGTTTTAAACAGAATAGATATTGCCCTTGTAGATATAAGTAAATGTAAATAATCGTAATCGAAATATATCGACAACAGAAGAAAGTGTTATGCATCTGGCAACAGAACAAGTGTTTGTTTAGAAAATGAGTTTTGGTTTGTGTTCGACGCTAGATGCCAATAGATGTTTTGTGATATTTAATGTCTAGTTATTTTTGAAGATAATAAATTTTAAATAGCATTAAAATAGTAAATGTGATATTTTGAATACATTATCAGTGTCTGGAAAACGGAAAAGCCTTCAAGAAATCCCCCAACAATTTAAGGGTAAAGAAAAAGGTAAGCAAAGGTAAAGGCAAGAAAAATGTGTGATAACATGAATCATATTACAAAAGTAGCATATTTAACTTATGCAACCTATGCAATGTGTATCAGAATAACACAATGTCTTATGTCATTACGATATAATCGAGAGCAATTATAGCTACTAACATGTTAGTTAGAATTCGAAATCCTAATTCGGAAGAGGAATGAAAATTATTATTATTATTATTATTATTATTATTATTATTATTATTATTATTATTATTATTATTATTATTATTTCTTTTTTTCATTTGAATCAATTTTACCAATTTTTCTGAATCAATTTTTCATAGCTTTTAAAATAATTACTTGTCTTAAAAAATAAAGGAAAGGCTGTGTAAATTCTCCAGTAGTTTTCTCCAGAAACTATACTATCGGCTTCTCCTATAAACGCTTGCTTTATTTGTCATAATTCAACTAAATACAGACATCTTTAGCAATAGTGAATGATTCAATTTATGTTCTATCTTCAATTAGAGATTGCACAACAACTTTACAATGACTATTTTAAATAGCACAGAATTTTCGACATTTTTTAACGTTATTTAAATGCTTAATTTGAGAGTAAAGTTGATATTAATAACACAGTTACTATCCATTTTTGCCCCAATCAAATAGCGTCCTGAATGTACAACTTTTTAAAAGAAACATAATTAAATATCTGCAAAAACGTGTAATGAAAAATTCACATTTTACTCGTTACTATAATTTGATAGATGTCATTGTCATGGTGATAGAAGAGATATAAAAAGCGCCCAAAATCAGGAACGTGGAAAAATTCACTTTACTTTTACCTCATTTTTCTGTAGCTTAATTGGAGGCGAAAATATTCTTTTTTACGCAATTATATCTTATTTTATTATCAAAGTCACCTTCGTTAGGAGAAGTCGATGTTAATTATGCAAACGAACGCTTGACTCTCACTAATTGACTAAACCTCTCATCAGTTGCGGAACGCGTTCTAAAGTTAGTAACCGAGCTTTAAACTTTTAGGAAAATGAGAGTGAAATAATTGTTCACCCATAAAAGAAAAAGAATATAAAAAGTGTTTACAGTGTTATGTTTTTTTAATATGGAACATTTTAATCATGAAAAATGTTTTGTTAAAGAATATTTTACACGCAGTGCAATTTCAAATACTTTTTCAATGATATAAAAATATCTCAAATATTGTTTTAAATACTTGTTTTACTGTTTCACCAATGAATACAACAAGCAATGGAGCATTTTGGTTCACAAAGACCTGTTAGAATAAAACTGTACAAAATATTAAGTAATCCATCTTCAGATTGCCAGAAGAAATGTAAAGAGGATTTAAATAGTACATTTACTGGTATTTCTTAGTTATCCCGTCGACCAAAAATCTATCGCCAAACTATAAGATTAAATGCCAATAATGGTTGATCGTAAATGTCACATTCACTTGACTTTAAGCAAGTTACACGTGTTTACGTCATCAAGTGATTTTTATTTCGATGATTTATTTGTATTTTTATTAATGTTATACTAATTTATTTGTTCTTTTGTTATTTAAAATAAAAATTATGTCAATTTGTTAATTTGGCGAGTGGTTTGGCGATTTATATAATTTGGCGAAATTGGTCGACGGGATAACTAAGTAGTACCCTTTTACTTATTCTTATGTAAGAATAAATGAATACTTAAGATGTTATATTTCTTTTCAGCTTGGGAAAAGAATTAATCTAAGTTAATTATACAAGAAAATTCGATAATGTCAACGCCTTGAAAAAGAAAAAAAATAATTTTCTCTTCATAATGTTAGACGTAACTGTCAGTAATTGATTAAATCTATGATAAAATGTGGAACTAGCTCAAAAGCTACACGTTACTAATAGACCGGGATACTGCTGCACAAACCATCACCTCATCGAGTTAGCGGTTGAAATTCCAGGATTAGACAGAACTCGATTAACATATTAAAATGAAACTGGCCTTCCAAGTCGTATATGGGTGGAAACCACCTGCAGACTCGATTTTAGCGATTGATCGGTAGGTTTATTAGCTCCCGGTATGCTATTTCTTTCTCACAGCTTATTTTGTGTCATTACCAAAAAATAACGTTACGTTGTATAAGCCTGTCGTAAAACAAAGCAGATGTATTATTGTACGATTAAATACTCTATAGCATTTTTTAAACTTCTAAGCATCGCACATTTTCAATTTTTATACCGTCGTATTGCGAAAAAGTACTTTTAAATGCAATTTGTTTGAAAACTGTATCTTCATTTATTTTTGAAATGTTATTTTTTTTTTGTAGTTTTTAGAGTCATTTGCTTAATATTGGTAACGGAAGTACTCCATTTCTGTAGAAAGTAAAGGAAAAATAGTTCTAAAATAGCAATTATATATTTTTGTTGCCATTTTCTCATAACAACAGAAAGAAAATGCAATTAAAATACGTGCTATTTTGAAAAAAAAATATAAACGAATGATTTCTGTTAAAACAGGGAGCTATTATAAGCTACATTTAATTTTAAGTATCTATATTAATGTTACAAATAAATGAAGGCCTATGAATCATTAGATAGCCATTTTTTTGTCGAGTTTCTTTAATGACGGCATCTTTTTGCTGCAATTGTGTATTATTTTGCGGTAGCGACGTCCTATGCATGCTTTACTGTAGATGTTTAAGAGATTATCTTAAATGTAGAATTCTTAAGTGGATGCGAATGACGTCATTTTACATAAAATAAAAGCGTGTGCTTTAACTCTTAAAATTTAAATATATTTTGTACTATTTATTTATACATATTTTTTTATCATCGGTGGCGACACTAAATTCTGAAAAAACAGAATTCCTATTTTCTAGTCGTTGTGTTCTCCTTCACCCAAAGACATAAAAACATGGAGGACTGGGAGCAGGAAAAAACAATGGTAAACCTACCAATCAACCGCTATAATCGGGTTTACAGGTGTTTTCCACCAAGATATGACTTGACAGACCAGTTGCATTTTAATAAGCGAATCGAAGTTTAATTAACCCTGGAATTTCAGCCGTCAACTCGATGAGGAGATGGTTTGTTCAGCCACTTCTTGGACTATAAGAATGAAGATATTTTAAAGACATTTTCAGAAAACTTAGTTTGCTTTCTGTGAAATGTGATGAGATTTCGAGAACATCTAAAAACAGCTATTATTCAAATTAAAAAAGCTCTGAGCTAGACGCTCCATAATTCATAATATAGTTAACAATATATGTGTGTCACTTACCAAAGTACGGTGCACTGCTAACATTTCCTGTGACGTCAGCACATTTCAGACAAAGCAAAGCTAGTTTTGTGAAATTTTTGTTAAAATAATTTTATTATTGTTAAAGTTGAGAACGAAAACCCTGTGCCACCTCGGAGTAAAACAACCTGCATTTTTAACTGAATAAATGTATTACAACCCTAGTTTACCGTACTAAAATGGCTTGTCTTGATGTGTATTATCACCCCTAAATATATGCACTAATAGTTCTGAGACACCTATAATAAGATCCTGGACATATGCAAATATGAAAAATTATTGAAAAAATTTAGGGTTATCAGCGATTGCTACATTATAAATTATAATATTCACGCCTTATTAATCGAAACATAAGAGAAACAATGTTTGGCCTGTAATCACAATTTTATTCTTTTAATTTCGACTTATTTTTTCTAAGGAGCTAACAAAACGTTTAAAACTCACCACCTCACTCAAAAAGCTGATTAATGTTTTGATCCAAAGCTTTCTTAAACAGAAAATTCTCACTTTTATAATCCCATTTCCTTTTTTTTTCACCACCTCCAATATCAACGCTCATTAAAGAACTACGCACAAAAGAGAAGCTTAAAATAAAAAATGCCTATCGCTCCGTTTTTCAGACGAAAATTTGTCAAGAATTTTTATTGCGTCGCCTATTCTCCTTATTCTCTTTTTTATTCGAAACAAAGAAAAGGCCTATTATATTTCCTTGTTTTAATAGAAGAACGCATTTGGCCGCAATACTGAATCCATTGGGAAATGCTGTTCCCAAAGTTTTTTGTCGTGTTGCCAACAAACAAACCGGTAAATTTATAGTTCTTCACTTCATTAGTCAATTCTCGTCTGCTGTGAAGCAAAAAATAAATGGAGAAATAAAAGCGTCGAAATCAGAAATATCATTATTTGACATTTTTTCATTGCTTGTTCTTTATAGTTGGTGAAAATACCCCAAAAAAACACGCTTGCCTGAATTAGGCAGTTCTTTCGTACAATTTATGTCCCAAAAGCAAAAGAACGAAATTGATCTCTTTCGAGATCTAATTTCTCGAAGAAAAATCTTTTTATGTTTGTCAAAAAGCGAGAATCGCAAAAAGGGTAATAAAGTATTTGTGAAAATTCACATTATTTTGTTTGTTTTTAATCATCATTCTTTTACAAATCTAAATTACTAATTTAATCACAGTTATAAGTTTTGGAGTTCTAAAATTATCAACATTCAATATGTTTAAATATATATTTAAAAATGCTTTTGAATTTGTAACGATAAAAAAAAAAAAATTCCCATATTTTTCAATCGCATGATTCTAAATATCTATCATCTTTTCTTTTTAGTGCTTCAAACGGTTAATAAAGAATATTCATTTTCCCATGAACTATTCAGAAGTAATCAATGAATCATCATTCAAAGAAAAAAATTCTATTTAAATAGTTAGTTATTATTTTTGATGAACACGATTTTAGATAAATCACTTTCCCCATATTTGTAAACGATTTTATTCGTTTTTTTTCTCTTTCTTTTTAATACCCGGACACCATTTTATTCGAAACATTTTTTTTAACTTCTGTATAGTATATTATTGTAGCCCGGAAATTGA